>NMRA01000506.1:279022-289867 GCA_002633005.1 Phoronis australis
AAAAAACGCCCGGGCGTGTCATATACCTTTTTTCATATAGCACACATTCCATATGAAGGAAAGTGCAGTAAGTGACTAAGCTAAAAGCTTGATATACGATGTAATGAAATACCAGTTCCCGGCCTGTACCGCTTGAGACTGACCCGCCCCTATTCCCATAATTGTTTCTTTCCGTAGTTTCGCTGTCGCCTATTATTCGCCGGGTTGAAATTGCTTTCATTAAAATAATAGCGCGCGAAACTTTTTAATCTGTTTTTCATAAGTACAACTTGGAAGGAATCGGCAAATTTGACAACAAGTGTTGTAATTACTAGTTTACACAGCAGTGTTTCTCTTGCGCCACTGATATGGGTACTGACAAGTTTGAAGAGACCGATCTTCGGCAATCATCATGGGGGTGCCCACTGCGACTGAAGCAATAACTGTAGTGTTGTGAAGCAGATTTTTTGGGACATATCATCAAATATATAGCGAAGCATGGTTCAACGAATGAGTGCTATTCATGTTAGAGTTGAAACTGCCGTGGAATGACTGCTGTGCTTGGATTTGGAATTCCGCTTATCTCATCCCAGATCACGCGTACTGCGTGAACTTGGAATTATTCAATAAACAGGTTTATTTTTTGTTTTTAATTGTAAAGAATTTTTTTTATCGGCCCCAATATCACCAATTTTCTCCTTTTCCGTGACTTTTGTAACATAATCGGAGGAATGTGTGAATGGCTAATCAATTATGGTGACTAAGAATCACTAAGATCCCCGGCAATAGTTGAAAACACTCAAAACATGAGTAAAGGTTTGGTTCAAATTGACATTGTTGACATTTACTCATTAACGTGTTATTTTCTTTAGTGAAGTGCAATTTTTTCAAAGTGAACGGGATTATTCGAGTAAACTTGCCTTTTTCCGAGGGAATTCTAAATTCGCCCATAAGCGATGTTGATGCACTCAAGTTCAGCCGGTCAAACAGAGCAAAATGACCAGCCTCTTCACTAGTAGATGTCGCTACCAACCAACTTATGTTCTTTGCTTCTTGGGGATAAAAATTAGATGTGATTTGTTGATTTTGTGTTTTGTTTAGTTATGAACCAAAATAATTATCGGAACGTTTAAATTGTGTCTAGTTGATATCTAAACTCTTTCACAAGGCTTGCAACTAAAAACAGCAAGAACGCAGTGGTGTAGACAGTCAACTGCCTTGCAGCTGGCATCACGGGTGGCCGGCGACACGTTCTCTGTAAAGTCAGCGTCGCTGTCACTGTCACCATACAAGAGAGCAGACTGAGCAGGTTAGCTGCTGCCGTGCCGTCAGCACGCTTCAGAGTAGCAGTCGACTCGAATCAATACCTACCCAGATCAGTGAGTGAGCCAGCTGGTGGTGAAGTGTATTTAACTGATCTGATACAGTTTAAAAAAATAAATGCGCAAACTTACATTAATTCCTTAGCTTTTAATTAGTATACACTACAGACTACATACTAGAAAACTACTAGTGACCAGGGTTTCAAAAGAGCTAGCAGTTCGTTATCACACGAGATCAGAGTCTATAAGTTGGCTTTTCACGGTGTGTCATTTTATGTGCCGAACATGGTCCTGTCATTTCATTACTTTGCCAGAAATCACTTCCCATGGTGGTCTAAATCAAAAGTTGAGTTGGAAAGTAAGTGTGTGCACAGTTGACCTTCATTTTTCTCTCATCTCACTGAAGTTGTAATATCGATTTCATTCAAATACAACACCCCTAAATGGCCCTAATATCAGTTTGTATTGTTTTTCAGGTGGATTAGTAAAAGGCTTGGACACTTTCAGTGAATTGCCAACTCTAGAAAATAATGCACTGATGACGCATGACTAGAATGGGTGTTGTCGGGGTGAACATTTGTCTTGCTGCAGTCCTGTATGGTGCTGCTATGACTTTGGCTGCTGATGTAAAGCCAAGGATTGAGAAATATATCCCTGACTACAACATATATCATAACCTCACTGCCATAAACACTCATCTGATGAAACTAGCCAGAGAAAATCCACGGTATTTAAAATTAGATGCAACAAAATACTCTTCTAAAGAGGGACGATCACAACCGTTGTTATTGCTCACAGACATCAGTGTCAAGTCATCGAAAATCAATGTGCTATTCTCTTATGGTGAACATTCCAGGGAGTTTTTCCCTGTCGAGTCTATGTTCCAGTTGATTGAAACGCTATTGGCTGGCGTCCACAGTGGTGATTTCCATTCAGCTAAGTTATTGTCAAGATTTAATGTTTATATTAGCGCAATGCTTAATCCCGATGGAAGGGCACACGTTGAAAAGACCAAGAATTACTGTTGGCGAGGTACGAGTGCTGGTGTGGACTTGAACAGGAATTTTGACTGGCGATACGGTGGAAAGGGAAGTTCTGGAAACCGAAATGACGAGGAGTATCGGGGTACTGCTGTGTTTTCTGGTATGTCCCTTAACCTTGTGTTCATTCGTTCTTGCAGCTGTATGAACAGCATAATATATTATGTACATGCAGTACACACTAACAATATAATATATTAAGTACAGTACACACCAACAGTATAATATATTATGTACAGTGCACACCAACAATATAACGTATTATTTAAAGTACACAAACAGTATAATATATTATGTACAGTACACACCAACAGTATTCTAACAGAAAAGGACCCAGAATTTCTCGTCATGGCAGCTGAGCGGAAGCTAAATTCATCATCAGAGTAGTCTTCTCTCATGACCATGATTGAAGAGAAATTAAGAGCGAAGTTATTAAGGTGGCTAATACATTCTGTAAATGAAATGTTGCCTCCACAATAGATATCAGTCATTTTTGCTGTTCACAAAATTACCATGTCGAGAAAGCGGCATTTTGTCAGAATACCTTTGTCTTGTACTGTATGCAGCACCACGCTGTTTAAGGGATTTTCATAACAATAATGTTGAAATAATACTGATCATAAAAGTAAAGGATCAACATAGTTGCTTTTACTGGAAAACTGTAGGACAATCCCATGTGGGCATCTGGTGTCATTGTTCTATATCTTCTTCAACAGTTTGTTACTGAAGGATGACGTTGCTTTTAAACAAGAACGTCTCACTTAATGTCTTGCTCATGCTTAGTTGTTTGTTAATATTCATTTTGCTTCATGTGACAAACGACAATTCCAATTGAAGATTTTAAATATAATTTGTTTCAGAGAAGGAGACGCAGCTGTTGAGACAGTTGACAGAGGATAAATCGTTCACAGCCTTTATATCATTCCACTCAGGCATCAAGCAGATCTATCTGCCGTACTCAGGTGCGATTCATACCAATTTTCTTGCTTGCTCAAATCCATGCTAGCCATCCCTCCCTATGTAGGTGAGAGGTTCCCAATTTACTGCCATTTTAGCAATTCCCCCCGCCATATGAAAAATGGTCAAATCCTGATTTTTTCAAATTTGTCCAAAAAATCACCTTTTTATGCACCCACATATTTATATTTCATAAATAATAGCATTTCTTCTAGTTTGAATACAAATAAAAAGTTATTTTAATTTACAGAAACGGCATCTTTAGACTGGCGAGAACACTTGCCAATATACATGACTAACCTCACAAGTGTTTTTATTTATTCAAGTTCCTAGTGATTTGAAATGAACTTCGGAATCCACTCTTGCGTTTCCTGGGTAGCAAGATTGTGTGCTCGGGAAACTGGTGCCAGGTTTTAACCAAGGGCTAATCTCCTGTATCTTGATTTTGAAAGGTTGGCAAGTATGCAGTTGTTATTCATGTTCTGAAATTTTCGTTCCCAACTTGTGGTTAAATTCAGAGCAGGAAGTGTTCAAATTACTGTTCACGAATGAACATGACTACCTAGCTGGAGAGTAAATGATACCTTCGTCCATAAGTTGAACAGGTTAGGCTTATCATCAGTCGAGAGTGTTTAAATCGAAAACGGGTTCTGGCTTGCAAAAAATGACATTAGTTGATTAATTAGAGGAAGGTATATTTCCTATTCCAGATTCCACTTCTAAGAAGTTGAAAGAAAAACCAGCCAACTACTTGAACATGACAGAACTGGCTAAAGAAATGGCTGCCTCAAGTAAGCCATCATTCAAGTATGGCGTTGCCTGGCAACTCAATGAATACACTGCTGATGGTACCATATTTGACTACATGGCCGGAGTGAGAAAGGTAATGCCAAGTTAGAAACCGAACCACAAAATTTGGGAAGCATTTTCAGGAAATCTTAATTCAAAAATTGCAAATTTTCTTGTGAAATGCCATCTTTGTTTTCCCGAATGTCAATACAATGTGCCAAAACCTTTTGCAGTTAAATTTTCTGTATTCCTGCCTTACACTAATTCTCCACTTTTAATATTTTCCACAAAGTTACTTCAAAGTTACTTTGAGCAAATGCCTGAGGGTCACAGGACACTAGTCTAGGTCACGCCTTTCACCTCATGTTTGCAACAGCATGAGATATCCCATATCAATGGATGAATGAAATGGTTAATTAAGTCAGGGATAAAGTATTATTTTTCCCGAATTTTGTGTATGCTAAGTTAGTGGAGAGTTACCATAGTCATTACATCTGATATTGTGGTACTGTCACATGATCTGATTCTTTGATTGGTGACGAAAGCTGTGGAGTACATGCCTTCAGGAGAATAATTAACTTTTGATTAGACCACTTAATGATATAAAGGATATAAAGCTAATTTTAACTTTTTCCTTATTGTGATTTCTGCGTTTTAAAAGAACTGACAGTCCATTCTTGATCAAGACCAAGCTCAATGTGTTGGCTTGTGACAGCGAGTCAGTTTATTTGCTGCTCCTGGTTTTGAGCAATTACAAACTGTCAGTTCTTCACAGGCCTGGAGATCACTTCTAATCTGATTATGACTCAAGTGTGAGTTGAGTCTAGTGTTAATGTGAGTTGAGTCTAGTGTTAATGTGAGTTGAGTATAGTATTAATGTGAGTACAAGTCTAGTGTTAATCTGAGTACAAGTCTAGTGTTAATATGAGTACAAGTCTAGTGTTAATCTGAGTACAAGTCTAGTGTTAATCTGAGTACAAGTCTAGTGTTAACATGAGTACAAGTCTAGTGTTAATCTAAGTACAAGTCTAGTGTTAATCTGAGTACAAGTCTAGTGTTAATATGAGTACAAGTCTAGTGTTAATCTGAGTACAAGTCTAGTGTTAATATGAGTACAAGTATAGTGTTAATCTGAGTACAAGTCTAGTGTTAATATGAGTACGGTAAAGTCGCGTGATTTTCGGACGGCCCGCCATTTTCGACCAAGAATAAATATTTCCGAAATGAGTTTTTCATGGTCCACGAAATTCGTACAAGGTCCAAAAACTGTTTTTCAATGATCCTCGAATTTCGGACAATGTCATAAACGTCGGATTTTTGTCCCGCGACTTTCGGACAAGGAAAATTTTAGAAACGCTAATTTAGGATCGACGCAACTCCCGTGTCACTAAAGCGTTCAACGGATGATTACTACTCGATAAGGCTTGAATCTGAGNAAATCACGCGACTTTACCGTACAAGTATAGTGTTAAAGTGGCAAGTTATCTAAATGAAAAGTTAGGTTTTTGACATATGGGGGTTATGGTAATTGTTGGATATATTAACGTGCCTGAATTTTTAGAACCACTGAATAACGGACATCAAACTGGTTCTCGAAATATGGGCACGTTATATCTGACTATTGCTGGTGGTTATACCACCTTTAAAAAGAATTGAAATGTGACCTGATTCCCATCCTCTTTGGATAAAATTTTACTTTAACAAACTTGTAGTCACTGGCAGAGTACAGTGGAACAATAATTATCAATCCAGATGTGTTCTGTTTGGCCTTCTATCAAATGTCAATGTCTCCTTTCATCTGTGTTACAAATGAAGGGTTAATTACACTGGCTTGCGGTGTTTTTTGTTTACAGGTACCATTTTCATACGCCATAGAGCTGTGGGGCGTGGGTGACTATAAAGGGGCACAGTGCTTCGATTTGTTTAATCCTCAGAGTAAGAATCTTAAGGTATGACCAGTTATTTTTCCTCATGCTATGAAAGTACCCAGTCACGGTATTCATTTCATAAATCCTAGACAGTGTTTCACTGAAACATGTTTTTATGTACCCAAATATTCATATGTGGCGTCCGCGGATGTATCTCCTAAACCTCTTGCAGGATCGTATTGAAATTTGGCAAGTGTGTTCGTATGAAGTTGACAACAGAGGGCAACGAGTTTCGGACCGACTCGAATACGACTGTGCCCCCTAGTGGCAATTTTAGTTTTTTACGTTTGCCTCAGTATCTTCAAAGGTCCTCTATCGATTTTCATGAAATTTGGCACATAGGCATCTATTAATGAGGTGACGCAATCCTCTCATTTTCGGATGGATTCGAGGCATTTTGCGCCATCTAGTGACCATTTCGATAATACAAAGAAACAACCCTAAAAGCACAAAATTTGCGATGCATTCGTGGGCGCATTTCAACGGTCTGCGTTGCTCTTGTTAATTTTGATAACATTTGCTTTTAGTGAATACCTGTGACATATCTGCATGGTATAATTTACTGATTGGTGATCTCAGAGGATAACAAAAAACTAAATTTATTAAAGCTTCACAAGCATTGTAATTTTTGTATGCAATTTGGGAGGTTTCATCTACAGTGCTGCTGTCATTTTTAGATGCATCGTGGGACGGTTGTTGGCTGACATCACAGATAACTTTGTGGCATGTAAATAATATGACAAAAAAATACAGCTGGTCACTTGAGGGATATAAGGGCACTAGAATTGAAAACACGGATTCACTGCAATGTGCCGTTACAAGTTAAAATCTCATTAAAACCGTGAATATTCAAATTTGTATCAAGCGCCACTGCGTGACTTGCTGGAGAACTGTGTGTACAAGTATATAATCAGAAAAAGAAAAAATTGTAAATAAATTGTGGTTTTAAAGAAAACACCACAAGTGATATGCTTAATAACAAGTGCTTACATATAACAACCTAATAATTCCACATAGTACACAATTGTTATTTGATAGTGGATTAAACAAATAATGAAATCTATGCCTTCTTTTATTAGGGTAATGATGAAATATTACCATACTCATTTACATAAAAATAGTCTTGCAAAAGGAGACTTTCACGAGATTGTAATGGTAACTGGTTCTTGCATGGTTTCCGGCACACCGGAAAACCTGGAGCTGTTTGTAAACTAGTGCTTCATTTGCATATTTACAATTTAATGAGACGCAGCATCTTTAATACTCAAGCATACATTATGCAGAAATAAAAGCTTAAAAGTGAGCCTTTATATATATCAAGCATAAAATATCAAATCTTTCACGTGAACGATTCTTGAGCATTCACCATCCAATCACGCTGGTGTTAAATCTCACCATCTAAAACTCAAATAGTATAAATCAGGTTAAATGTCCCTAAGTTATCTGTGGTGTCACAGTGTTACGAACTGACAACTGTCCCATAATTCAGAACCGTAGAAGAAATCCCTAGATTTGCTCAACTTGTGTGATGACTGTTGGCATTGGGCACTAACTACCAGTCTTGTGTTCCAGAGTTACCATTCTGGTGACGATCATTTTGTTTTGTTTTATTTTGTTTTGTTTTACCCTTTTGTGCATTGTCATTTCAGGCATCACTGGATGAAGTCTTTCCACTTTATAAAGCTTTCTTCAACTTCCTATTACATAGGCAGGATAGGAAACTGGGATACTCACCACATACGACTTTTAATGTTGAGGTAAAATAGAAAGAGTGCTTGATTCAGAAGCATTTTGTTTTTATTTTCAGTTGCGTAAATTTTTAACATTTACCATGTGACCAGACCTTAAAATTTTTCAACTTGTTTCGCTCTCTGTTTTGTGCTATGAAATTTTATTCATAAATTGTGTTGAACCTTTGTCAGAAATCGCTAAATTTACTCTTGTCATAGAGTCTGCTTTGCTCAATTAAATCAACAACATCTATCAGCATTGTCAATGTACTGATTTGTTGTGGAAAATTAATTGATTAAATAATAGAATTGTTTTTAATAAAATTTAGTATGCATGTTGCGTTCTCGCCCAGGATTACTTGTTCCAGAGCACAGAATATTAATAATCTCTTCCTGATTTTGCGGGTAATCGTGTGATCATGGGTTTCTAGATTTTCATAATGTGTCATTAACTTATTAGTTGATGGTCATGTAATTAAGATTTAATAAGACGTTCTTCATTTCAGGACGAGGCTCCTCCACTTTCATTCGGCATCGTTTTATTGGTCTGTGTCGTCGCCATATTTATTTTCTTCATCGTACATAACAAACTACCGCAGTCGTGTAGGGTTTTTCCTGCGCGAAAAATTATTAGTCTACGATCTCTAAGTTCATCTTTTTCCTTCACCAAGTTAAAAGGGTAATTTAAATATATTTTTGGTAGAAGGTGATGAAATGTATGATTTCTAATATACTAAAACTTCCAATTTTTGAAAGGGCATATGGTAATTCTCAGCTTTTTTCGCACAAAAATAATTGTCAAACTTGTCATTTTTCCATTTTTCAACAGATTTTTTTTTTAATATTGGAAACCTTTACAAACATTGCTTTGTGACATTTACATAGTACAAACGATGCTAGTGAGAGATTACATTTCACTAAATACTTATTTTGGTAAAGGAATTTGATGACATAAAATTTTACTTGTCGGTCATATGTGCTAAATAAGTGAAGATTTACCGTATGCACCTTATATTGTGAAATTTTTAAGGGACCTGCTGTGATATGTAAAAGCATGGGCAGCGCAGCACTAAAAAATGTGGGGGGCTAAAGCCCTCTTAGCCCCCTGTGGTGCATCACCTGTAGACCAAGTGCGGAGTAGCACTGAAAAAAGTGGGGGGCTATAGCCCCCCCCAGTCCCCTATATGGTGCGCCGCCCATGAAAAGGGAGTGAAACTCCCCTTTTAGCTTTATGATAAGCAGACTGGACCACAGTGTCAGCAAGTGTTAAGGTTATGCAAGACTCAAGAAAATTGACCAATTTTTGCCAACTTCAGAACATCACATCTTAGAAATGGCTGATTGGATTCTTATGAAACTTTCAGATACCACGCTTTATGCACCGTTCCCCAAAATGCTGCTAGGGATTGTTTTTAAGAGGTTCCACTTTTCCATGAGGGGCTATCAAAAATTGGACTTTTAATTTTCACAAAAAATTCAAACATCGATGTGGTTACATGATCCAATTCATGACAGATTGTTAAAAATTCTAAAATCAAATTCTACAAGCTTTCTGCTTTCAGAAGATCCATATTTTTATTGAGTTAAAAATCTATTGTTTTGTATGTTTGGCTAAATACACGTACTTGTGTCTGTAGTGTCTTACACAACCTTAGTAGCACTTTATATGTGGGTTGGTAAGTGACCAGGGAAGTCTATATATCATGACCACCAGGATCCACTGTGTGGCTCTGTTTAAATTAGGAAATGTTTAAGTTATTGAAATGGGTAAACATCAATTGTGCAATAATGTTTGGAGTGAAATCACCAAAATTGTGTTTAGTTCTGGGTCTTATTTAATTTCTGAAATTTCGGTGATGTAGCACTTTTATGTGAGAGATTCAGTCAAATGCAGTGTTTATATAACTGAAGTGTGGTAATATTTGAAGGATGCTAATGAGGAGTCATCGAAAGTCTCACTTTTTAGCAACCAGGGAATGCTACCCTCAGCCCACTTCCTGTCATATAATGGTCTAAATTTAAGAAAACTTCACTTTTGTGCTTCATGTCTACCAAAATAGCCCATCCTCAGTACCAAGAAACGATATTTCCATCTTTGGTTCTCCTTGGCTTTATGTACAGCGCCCCCTAACTATTTTTTCTGGAACTACACCACTGCTTTCAGTCTTGTGTATCGCCGTCGGTGCATTATGATTGCCCGGTACTTTTAATTTCTGTGGATGGAGTTTCTGAATAGATATAAAATTAGTGATATGGTGCACAGAGCCAATAGTCTGAAATGTTAGTGGTGCCTGTTTTTTTAGAAAATAGGGCTGTCTTCATCAGTATTTCATTTTTTCCGAAGTTGGAAATTTGGGCAACAGGATGGGTTAGCAGTGCATTAATGCAGCAGACGTGATATATAGTTCAATAGCGGGATCAGGATAGCAAGATCTCTACACATCAGAGACTGTCAACAAACTGACGAGGGGACCTGTCTAGATGAGTCCTCCAGTCGTATCGGTTCAGCAGTTGAATTTTATTGATCATGTCTGCACTATTTCACCAATAAATATATAACATTTTGAGGTGTTGTTCACATTTTCAGTATGAGGAGGTTTCTTCTCTTCATTTCTAATGTTGAAGTGACCGAGTCCAGGAACTGTAAATCTTTGTGACGTAACATCACACCTGCATCAGCTGAGAGACATAACACTGCTTTGTACGCCCCCTGTCGTAGAGTGTTCGAACTGCCGCCAATGTGTGGAATCAGTTCAGCCCGGTTATCCAGTAACGTTTCTATGAGTGAATCGATACTGTCGGTCCATTGAACCTGTCAAAATATTAAAAAAATACTTTGCCTGTTATACCATGAAATACGTCTTTTCAAGATTGTTCTAGCCTGGATTTCAGTCCTCCTTGGCTGCCGCAAAAAAAAAATAAAACGGTAAGAGCGTAGGGAAATGTTGAGTTTATTAATTAACCCCGGTAATTAAAATTATACGGATGAAAAAAGATTTAAATGTGTGCAGTTTTAGTGTTGGGGGGGGGCTCAAATCCAATTTCAAGTGTCAAATTCGGAACACGGCGCATTCGTAACGGAACTATGGCTAAGTATAGG
>NMRA01000506.1:296850-307405 GCA_002633005.1 Phoronis australis
TAGGCAATGACCATCGCCTCTGTTGGCCCGAAGCAGAGGCGATGTAGAGGCTATAGGCGCTCTGTACGCCGGAAGCTTTTCGGCGAATTATGCCTCGCACCGACTAAACCATCAAAGTCACGTTGTTATAAATACCTTTTGCGCATAGAGGAACACCTTAGGAGGTTGTCGATGTGTTTAAGTCCTTCCAACTCAAACAAATCCTCCGGTTATGAAACTTTTTTTTCGATCAGTCCCTATTTCAGTTCCCAAAATCGTGAAATCAAAATTTTTGTGCTGCGCACGCTCCAATATTTTTACCGCGCTCGCTAGGTGATGTGACTTCATAACCTCAATAATTTTTAAATAGGCCAAAGGTGAGCCATTGTGGTCTTGTCAGTCAAATGTTCGTTTCCAAAATGCACCAGTTATACTTGTCTTTAATTGGCGTTACTTGAAACTGTTTGTATTTCAATGAATTATTGTTTGTATTTGATAAAAATAAATGCTGTTGATATGACATTTAATTGTCTTTGTGCACATATTTGACATTTTAATGTTTAACATCACGGCAAATGCACGGCTGGTTCCCGGCAGCACGTACGCAAAGGGCGGGAACTTCAGCTGTCAAAGTTCGCCGGTAGGATCGCAACTTCTGACCTTCGGCCTGGTTAAAAAAATGAAAATTTTGATTTCACGATTTTGGGAACTGAAATAGGGACTGATCGAAGAAAAAGTTTCATAACAGGAGTATTTGTTGGAGTTGAAAGGACTTAAACACATCGACAACCTCCTAAGGTGTTCCTCTATGCGCAAAAGGTATTTATAATAACGTGACTTTGATGGTTTAGTCGGTGCGAGGCATAATTCGACGAAAAGCTTCCGGCGTACAGAGCGCCTATAGCCTCTACATCGCCTCTGCTTCGGGCCAACAGAGGCGATGGTCATTGCCTAGGCTGGCCGATGCCTCACTCACACCACAGCGTCCTCAGCTTCTGATCGTCCCCAATATACACTATAATACTACAGGCGTTCTCAGCTTCAGATCGTCCCCAATACACTACATGTAATACTACAGAGTATGACACTCAAGGCTAGAAATTCCACGGGTGCTTCGATTCAGCCGTCCATAACAAACTCATAACTCAATAAATTTACACAAAACGGATTCAACAAACCATGAGAAATTGTTCTTTGTTATATAATACCATTCACAGTGTCCTGCTCCAGCGAGTTCTCAAGAAATTCGCAGTCAAAGCACAAAAATGTTCCCAAAAAGCCCACACACATGTCGCACTTTGACGGTTTGAGGTCAAGGACGGTACGGAAATTATTGATGAGTTATGGATGGACGGCTAAGTGGAGAGTTATCGACATTGTGACTTTACGCGACAAACCGTACCTTGTAGTGTTATATGTAGTGTATTGGGGACGCCTGTGCACTCACACTGCTTAAACCATCAATGTCACGTTGATGCTTTAATCACCAACCAAATCAGTGTGAGGCATAATTCGCCGAAATGCTTCCTGTGTACTGGGGCCAGCTAGAGACGGTGGTTACTGTCTTCGTGTAGAGCTAACAACTGGTGGGGTGCATCCAAAATCTGGGAGTCAACCGACACTCACTTTGCCCGTTGCAGTCGTTTTTGTGAAAAATAATCTAATAAATGTCATTTTTCTTGCATATAACTCTCCGCCGTTTTTTTTTCACTTTAATGGCTGCACGGTGTGTGTCAGTTGACTCTCACATTTTGAATGGACCCCTTCCGGTCTTTAGCTTTACACGTTGATACAAGTTTCACAACAAGGTGACGAGCGAAATTACTGGGACGGTGTGAAATTTCAAGGTCTTGGAGCGCAACACGCAGTGGTTCGTAGTTGTATTTTGACTATAGTCTTCATACAGCTACCTGGTTGGCTACTTTTGCACATAGTAGAGGGACACCTTGGGAGGCCATTGGTGTCTAACTCCTCTCAGCTCAAACAAATGCTTCCACAGTTAAACTTTTTTAACAGTCAGTTGCCCAAATCGGCAACTGAACCAAGGACTGGCAACTGGCGATTTTTGCAGTGTTCACGCCGAGGGATATGGCGACATATCCCCATGTGGCGTTCACATTGCAATTGCCTATGTAGAACTCCGTAGCTGGTTTTTATCAAAAATTTGCAAATTAAATACCACCGGGAAGGCAAAGAGTTTCAGGTCACGCATTCGTGGGCATTTGTTGCAGTCCGCAGCACAGCAGTAATACTTCGTTGGCATTACAAGGACGAATAGAGTAATGCAACCAAGAAAAACTTGTAAAGAATCAGACAACAACCACTGGTTCTAATTGTTGAAAGTTGTGTTTCCAGGCCAGTATGGATAGACAAGGCCAAGTTTTCTCTGGCTGGGGCAGTCGGCCATCCCTATGGTACAACGTTTGAAGTCAAGCAAGGTGATTTAGTGAAAGTTGACACCGTTTCCATGTCAACCTCTTCTCTTGGTATGTTTTCTTGCATCTATTCATTGTAGCTTATAAATCTTCAGTAATATTTCACCTTTGAAGACGTGTTGTTATTATTACAGTCTGTATTCTTGTACACAGCTAAGGTTTAAGGAAGGTTACCAAGTGACTGTCCTATGCACTGTTGATGTCATGGTTGCATGTGTTTGACCTTTTGTGCTAGTGATTCTTTTCTGGGACTCTCTGATCCAATTGAAACATGAGTGGTGTTCCTACAGAGGGGGATGTGGGAGATATCTGGTTATGCACCCAATTGCTAAGCAGTGCCAAATTTACTTCTTTTTGTTAACTGTTCTATGATATGACGCACAGCGTCTTTTTACGGTAATGGTCTGATATAACGTGCCCGAATTTGAGAACCAGTTTTCCCTTCTAAATAACGGGCATCAAACTGGTTCTCAAAATGCAGGCATGTTATATCAGACTATTGCCTTTTTACTGACTATGTACAGTTCTATTTCACTCTGATTTGCTTGAAAATATCCTTTGAGCTAAAGCCAAGCCCTTTGCCGTGCCATTTTTTGCGAGTGACGTATAAATTCCCATTCTATGTTATAGATGTCTCCAGTGGTCAAGATAACCGCGAACTATTGGACACAGTTGAGAACCAGAAATTATCTCGTGATGATATTGAGGCTCTCAAGGACAAGGGAGTCAGTGGACAGGTGAGATTGTTATGAAAACCTCCGAACTGTCCATTTTGCTAGTACTGCCGACCTCTAGTATTTTATGCAGAATTACCCTTTGTTTGAGCTGAGTCTTGTTTTGTTCACCAGGACTCATGGATTGTATGTTAGAAATTTCTAGCTTAGTAAATTGTAGAAATAAATGCGCTGTTAAAGATGTATTTGCATGCTTCTGACTATTCAAATGTATAGCGCGAACTAATTGACAATGCTATTAGAACACCATCTACACCAAACAAAGTGCAGTTGTATTTATTGACAACTTGTAAATGTTAAAACAAAAAATTCTGCAAATAGGTGACCTTTGTTCTAATGACGTACATAGGGAGCTCACTTAACCCGCATCATGCAGTGTTATTCCCCAGCACCGCCTGACGATATTTACCAGACATGGTTAAGTGATGTGCGGCAGATCATTTTCGACACAAAACTCGTCCTTAAAAACATTTGTCAATTTTCAACCTACTTCATATTTACATCATCGCTATATGTTGTGTTTCTAACTAATTTGGCCAAGCAATCACAGAGATATGGAATCAGCGTGCAAGTTCCATTTTTGTGGCACCATTGCACACTGGTGATGTCAGTGCTGCCACCATTGTTCAGCAGAGAACTTACTTGCTTAAACCCATTTTTAGTTTATTTTAATTTAGGTAATGGTCGGATATAACATGCCCTCATTTGGAGAACCAGTTTTCGCCACTAAATAAAGAGCAAGAAATTGGTTTTCAAAATATGGGCACGTAATATCCGACTATTGCCTTAATTTATGTTGTCATGATTGTGCAGGACTCTGAAAAAAAGTTCAATTTTTGGCCAGCTTCGCAACATCACATCTCTGAAATGGCTGATCCGACTCACCTGAATCTTTCATGTACTATGATATATGCACTGGTCTCCAAAACGCTGTTAGGAATCGTTCTTAGAATTTTCCACTTTTGCATTAGGGGCTATCAAAAATATGACTTATATGATTTTTGTGAAAAAAATGAAGTTGCATGAAGCAGAAACGTAACAATAATTTAGAAAACTGTAATTATAGCGTTCAGTAGTTTTTATCTCATGTTATTGATCTTGTTGTTTTACTATGAATGTGACTTTCCTTTTTAATAAATTTTACTAAAAAAACAAGGTCACATAACTTAATTAATGGCAGATTGGTGTGAAGTCAAAAATTAAATTCTATGGAATTTCTACTTTCAAAATAGATAAACTTTTGCTGAGTTAAAATTCCAGACTTTTGTAGATCTTTGGTGAAATGTACATATTTGTCTTAATAATGTTCTACATGATCACCTTTAGCAGTTGAAGTTTTTAAATCCTTTCAACTCAAACTAATACTACCGCGATCAACTTTTTTGGAATAATCCTTCGTTCCCTTAACAAAATTGAAGATTGAACTCCGTGACAGTCAAAGTGCTTGAAGTGAAACCGAAACATACAGAAGGTTACGAGGAGGGCACCCGTCTGCCAGCCACGTTGAGAAGCGGCAGCACAGCCGGGAACCTGTCTAAGTGAGTGTAGGAGGTTATAGATAAGAGTCTTACAAGGTACGCCCTTGACTCAACTCTTTTGCAAAGCGGGTGAAATGTTGTTTAACTGTTACTGTATCATCATTGTCATGATTTTGTCTTCAGAATCTGGTGGAACATATCATTGAGAACAGCGCCACCTTTAAGAACAAGACAGAGTTCTCTCAGCAGAAGTACATCAAGAAAAAAAAGCAAAAGTAAAGTTTTCTAGTCACTAATTAACTGTAATAATGATAAGAATAATAAAGTGGGGTTGCATTAACTGAAGTTATTTTAATTTGTTTATTTTTAAAATTAATCGTGATTTTTCTGAATGCAACATTCCTTGTGATTAATCTCATTTTGGTGTTAATAATATTATTCTATTCACTTTTAATGTGTAACGTACGCATTGAATAGACCTATTGTGAGATAAGATTCAAGGTGCATTGTTATCCCACTTCCTGTGACATCTTGATGCTAACATGCTTCTGTACAGTGTAAATTTGTGGCACCTGAGCTTTGTAAGACCTCCAACTGGTTTTCCATGAACAAAACTATATATAGACCTCATGCAAGGTTACGCAACGAGGTTGTGGTTTTGTCTCATTTCCCTTTAATTCTCTGTTGTGAAACTCACCAGTTGGCCTTTAAAACACTTTGAAATGTCCTTAGTTATGCAATGGTAACATTGTTGTAAATTATGTAACATTTTGTAGTGTTCAAATTATGTAACATTTTGTAGTGATTAAATTACGTAACATTTTGTAATGATTTGGTGTCATTGTAAATTATGAATTCTATAATCTTTTTAGCATGCTAAATTGATGTATTTTGCACTATATTTGTACTCTTTTATGCCATTAATTACTAACAATAGAACTTTAATTATGACCCAGCAATTATTATACCTGTATTTTCGGAAAGTTGATTAAAGAAAATATGTATTATTATTAAGTGGTGTTTTATTTTTTTAATAATTATGAACTAATCGCTGTCTATTTTATCCTTAAATTTCTTTCCAGGCACCTTCAAATATACACAATACTGAAGCCTTGCACCCGACTTCTCTTTCAAATGTATTACAACAGAGGCCCGTCGAAAGTTTGGTAAGTAGCTTCATTGCGGGCTATGTCCAATTCTATATGAAAGTCAAGGAGCTTCAATCTTTGAAGTGTTTAAAGCGTCTCTGTCTAATTGGAGGTGCGGATTCATTGCAGTTGAGATTGCGACTTCTTAGCTTAATTCTCGGTCACAAGTGAAGGCAACTCTGACAATAAATTAGGCTTCTGGCTAGCTGTCATGACGGCGAGTTCCAGGTCGAATACTTATGATGTAAACTGCATGAGTTTTGTGACATTATACAACTTACAAATTTGATACAGTTCTTTGTCAAATATATTGATTTTAGACTTTTGGAATGTTTTTCATGTTGGACATTGAAACACCATTTTATGAGCAGTAGTTCAGCTGTAGCACGCTGGTGTCTATGCTGCTTATTAACTTTTTACAGTTACATGCGACTAGACACACTGTCACAGATTCTAAATCAAGGCAATGTACACCCACACTGTAAGCTGATGGTTGTCGAGAGTTGCCAGGGAATGTTGCTAGGTGCTATGATGGAACGAATGGCCGGAACAGGGACAATAGTGCAACTACATCCAGGCTCATCGGGTCCAAGGTAAGCTGATTGTGGAACAGCCGAAACCCAATCTTGGCCTTTCGGCATCTTCATTGAGTGAAATCTTATTTTCAGTGGACGAAATCTGTGGTCTTATGCATAAGCCGTGACGTCACTATTCACTAGCGACACCTGGCAGACATAGCACGTTTTATTTCCGACAAGTATGCTAATCGTGGTTGAAATTGTTTTACTTTGTACTGGACAGTAAAATAGATGCAAGAATTTCCTGTCACAATACGCTAACCGGAAGCTGAGTTTGCTATGTTTAGTGGTTGGTGCCTCCTCTAGGATATTGCGCAAGAAAATGTCGGTGTTGTGTCTATAATCTTTGGTGAAAGGTAGTTTCTGAACGAAAGTAAGTAGTAAATTATAATTGTTATTTAGTAACACCGTGCATATTGCAGGTAAGATTAAAAGTTCTCAATTTTTGTTTTCAGTTTTTGTCTCTCATATCTCATAGTGCATGCTGTTTGCTCTCTTATAGTGTGAATTAATGGGCAAGCAAAACGTGTCATAATATCTGTTAATCCATATTTCAGACAAGCGTTAGAAGGTTATAGTTTCCCCAAAGAGTATTTCAAAACTCTCCATGGTTTTCCACTGGACAGAGTAGGTTCGCTAAAGATAAGGACTGCGCTGGGAAATGATACACCAGTGGGCACAGAATCTGAACTAGTCTCACAAAAACAAAACTCTGAAAAGGCAGTAGAGTGTAGGACTAGTGATGATAACGGGAATGGCCGGATTGAAGATGAGACTGATGAACAGATGGATACAGATAGTAAAAATGAAGAGCGTGAGGGAGATGTTGATGAATCTGGTAATTTAGAAGAAAAGAGCGTGTTGGCAGAGTCATGCGAGGGATCGGGCAAAAAGCCAAAGTTAGATGAGGTGAGGAGGTTACAGTTCTACAATCACGGTCAAATTTAAAAGCAGTGGAATCCTTCATTTTTATGCACCCACATATTTACATGTGGATGCATTATGCTGTCATCTCCGTCCGGGCGGCGTCCGGGCGGCGTCCGCTGCTCTGTCTCCAAAACCTGACTTACGTTAATGAAATTTGGCACATATGTTCCATTCATGAATGTTTTTGTTGCACCTATGGCTGTATCTCCTAAACCGTTCGCAGGATCTTTACTTAATTTAGCAAGTGTATTTATATGATGTTGACTACGGATGACGATGACTTTCGGACAGATCTGACAACTGCTGTGCCCCCTAGTGGCAATTTAAATTTTTTTACGTTTAACTCGGTGTCTTCAAAGGTCCTCAACAGATTTTCATAAAATTTTAAATATAGGCATCTGTTGGTGTGATGACACTATCTTCCTGTTTTTGGATGGAATCGAGGTACTTTGCACCACCTAGTGGCCATTTTTTGCTGTTTTCAAATCTTGTTTTTGGTGTCCACCCCTGTATCAACCAAATCATTTGAAAATTGGCATATATGTTCTCAATGTGAAGATGACCTTTGATGATGGTGACTGACTACTGTGGCACCTCCTAGTGGTAGTTTTGTTTCGCGCCCATAGTTGTATCTTCTAAACCTACTGTAGGATCTTTACTAAATTTAGTAAGTGTATTTATATGAAGATAACAACAGAGGACGACGACTTTCAGGCGGATCCAACGGACACATTTTATTCTGTTTTCCTTTGTTTCTCTGAAGTTCCTTGACAGATTTTTATGAAATATGGCATGTTCCTGTTTTTGAATGGATTGTATGTTTTTGCGCCATCTAGTGGCAATTTTTATGATACAAATAAATAACCCTAAAACCACACCATTTGCAATGCATTTGTGGGCGCATTTCAACGTTCCGCGTTGCTCTTGTTTAAACCTTTCTTTAGTTTTGGAACAAACAATAACTTCTGTGAGAATATTTTACGCTTAGCAACTGTGAACTGGCCTTCCATTAGAAAACTTACTTTAATGCACTTTAATGCAAGAATGATATCAACTTGTTGCTTACATGGAAAACGGGAGATTTGCATGCTTGGGAAGAGCTGGCTGCTCCCTATTGTTGGAGGCCAGGGCTGCGTTCCATAGACGCAAGATCACTCAGAAATATTACCATACATAATATTGAAGCGCATGATTACTTTCAGCTTGTTAATTCGTGTGCCACTCATGGTATCAAACAATAATGAAGTGTCAGTTCTTTCCAAGCCATTAATCAAAAGCTGTTTTATTCACAGAGGGCAGCTTCATAATAGCCTTAATTGAGGAAATGTGATTTTCACGCACATTCAATGTAAACATTTGTTTTAGACGTATTTTTGACTGTTACCATTTCTTGAACGTTCTCGTATTGTGTTCAAACATGACATCTAATGAATGTTTCGATGTTCAAATTTTCGCCTTCCTGGAGTCAATGAGACACCAAAATGTGGACGATTTCAAACTAGGTCTCATTTTTTACACAGTTTAGGTTTTGTTACTTGTTCAAGTTACGCGTACTCTTTTCATCATGTAAAAAAATTCTTTAAGTAGGTGTTTCTTTTTCATGTGCGTTCAGAACAATCGTTAAGTTGCAATGTGGCAATTCCCGTAGAAATCATTGTGTGAATCCTGTCAGTGTTCATACAACTGCTGTTATATATCTTCAGCCATCTGATGTCACAAGCGACAGAGAAGAGCGGCGAGCACAGAGAAACAGGAGGATAATGGAAGTGCAGGAAATTATAGAAGCTGGAGAAATGGATGGGTAGGCAGTGGCCATTTTCATTTGAGGAAAACATGAGGCTGCATTTCACCTTGTTTAGTTGGCTAAGAAAAAACTCTCAAATTAGGCCTTATAGGCTCTTGAAATCATTCTCATGATATTCCTTACCGTGATAGGATTCTATTTGCGAATCCAAGTCAAGTCATGGGCAATGCATACATGTGCCATTTTCTAATTCTTGCAATTTTAGGATTGGCTAAGGACATTGCATAGGCAATGTGTGCATGCGACATTTTCAAATTTGCAAATTTAGGATTGGCCTACTCCAATAATTATAGTTTGAAGTGTTTTCTCAAGTTGCTGATTACCTCGATGTTCTTGTTGGTAACAGAAACATAATCCCATCATGGTAAGAATTGTTATGAGAGAGGTTTTATCAGAATAAAAGGCCCGATTCGATTTTTGTTTTTTGCCAAATAAACGAGGCAAAACGTAGCTTTAAATTATAGTTAGGCTTAGCCAGAACAGAAATGGGCTTGTGTACTGAAACAAGCTAGTGTTGATGTGCAATTTTGTTTTTATTTCCACTTTTCATTGTCAAGGCACACTCATTTCTGTAACAAAGATATTTTGTTCTTGCTTTTGAAAAAGTCAGTGTTTTGCCAGATTTCAAAGAAAATGTTTTGATTCGCTGCTTAATTAATTGTCTTGTGAAGGGAAACTATTCAACGTAATTTTGATTTTGACTTGCCCCTAGTATGATTACTTGTCATTAGGACTTTGTAGTTTGCACGTTCAACGGTTATCTTAGAAAAATGTTGCTATGGATCTCAAATCTATGAAGGACCTTGGGTCATGTTAGCATTCTCTGTCCGTTTTCAATTTGATTTTTATTGGGGAGCGATATTTAGCTGCTTGATTTTGTTTTCTTCCTCAGTCTGTACATCACATGGCTGTTAGTGATTTGTGTAAACAGCTAAGAGTGTTTCAATAACCAAACACCTATTACACATCCACAATTGGGATCTGTATTTTGGCAATATGAAGGACCCTATATCATTGTTTTGGTCACTCATCAGTGTCAATCAGTGTCAGTTTCATGGAAGGGACCAGAGACTTTGAAGTTTTAAAAGACTGAAATTTTAGTCTTGCGCTCCCTCTTCACATTTGCTGGAAAAAGGTTTAGTGAAGTAATTACAAGCACATCACAGTCTGGAAATAATTCTTAGAAATTATCTCTCAGTAACTAGTAGTTATGTGTATTTTCTCAGAGACTTTCTAGTGTTGCTCATGTGAGATTTAAATGTATTTCTGAAATGACTGTGAAGTGTGTAAGACTAAATAAAGTATTAAGCTACAGGTAGTGTTGCTCATGTGAGATTTAAATGTATTTCTGAAATGACTGTGAAGTGTGTAAGACTAAGTAAAGTATTAAGCTACAGGTAGTGTTGCTCATGTGAGATTTAAATGTATTTCTGAAATGACTGTGAAGTGTGTAAGACTAAATAAAGTATTAA
>NMRA01000507.1:0-10008 GCA_002633005.1 Phoronis australis
GGGACTTTTTGACTGCTGCTCATTGTCATCTTCGTTGTCGGATGGACTGTCATAACCGGCCAGTGATGAAAGTTTACTAGCCATGTTGTGGTAGAAAGAAGACTGAAAATAGACACAATCAGGACTTACGTTTTAAAAACTTAAACTGCGCACCTCCAATGCTTACGGTTCTTGGTTCAATTTTAACAGCAACATAGCAAAAAAATGTTACCCTCCCAACGACACTATAAATACTCACGGCACTCAAATTAAAGGGCATGGTCGTATGAAAAAAATTGTCCATTTGGAACATAAATTCTCCGAGTCATTTAAAGCACATGGTCGAATGTAAAAAAACTATCCGCTTGGACGACAAGTTCTCTAAGTTATTTATAGTGTGAGATCAAATTAAGACCCTGGTCATAGTATGGGCGAAAATGGTCTGACCGACCATACGTGTTCTGTGACACGAACATCGTCTGGTGGTCGTATTGACAAAAATTAAACACCCAGACCACACTTTCTACGAAATTTAAAGTCATGTGGGAAAACTATGCCCAGGATAAAGCTATTTTAAAGCCATGGTCGTGTGGACAAAACTGTCCGCTTGGAAGTCTAAAGGGCATGCTCGGATAGACAAAAATTGTCTGTCTGATCCTACACTTTCTGTTATTCAAACTAAATTGTGTGGTGGTTGTACAGACAAAAATTAAATGCCCCGAACGTTAAAACCCTGTGGTCCCATGAATGAAAATTATCCACCTGGACCACGCATACTCTCAAACCCATTTAAAGCCTGTGCCGGGTCATATGGACAGCAGTATCCACAGAGGGCTTTCTAATTCGCCGAATCGCAACCAGGTCATACTGCTTTAACAATATTTGGGACCATGGGATTGGTGTATAATATTACAAAAATAGATGGAATTGGTTCATTGGGATAAAGGTTTGGGATTTGCATACCTTACTTTACAGTCAGTTTATACAGGATTAAGTAATATGTACATCCAACACGAGTATTAAAAAACAAACAAGTAACAAGTATCAAGAACAATTTGAACTATAACTATTCTGAAGAAGGGAGAGAGAGAAAGCAATTCACAAGTTGTTACTACATCTTTCAATGTTGACCATTTATTTGTAAACGTGTTGGGTTCAGTGGACAGATCCTTCTGAAAGTTGCCATCGTCCGTTGTCAACTTCATACAAATACATTTGCTAAAATTAATAAAGATCCTGCAGAGGGTTTAGGACATACAGCCATGCGCACAAAGAAAATTGCTACAAGGTGGTGTCGCAGTGGTTGAAGTAACTGGAAAGTCATCGTCAACTGTTTTCTTCACAGTATAATGCCAATTAGCCAGTTTGGTTGACAAAGGCATGGACGCCAAAAAGACTTGAAAACAGCAAAAATGGCCACCAGGTGGCACAAAATACCATCCAAAAAGGAGAGCATCATTTCCCTACTACATTCAAATCAAAAAATGGCCAACTCCCAATTGAAGAGTTGGGTAAAATCTCAGCTTGCCATTTTGCATTTGAGGAAGCTAAATTTTTAGTATCACCGACGTCAGACAAAGGTGTCGCTTGTGACGCGGCCCATTGTGATGCTTACGCCACCGCCCAGCAGCAGTCCAGGTTAATAGTCGTGGCCAAAAAACGCCAAAGAAAAGCAACTGTTACAGTGAGAAACAGGTAATTTATGTTAGTGTTACTTATTTATTAACTTCCTATGTTATATTAGAAAGTAAGCATACATATCGTTCCGTTGTACTCAGCAACTTAGTCATCGTGATATTGGAATAAACAGCTTTTTTCAGAATTGCCAGTTCCCTGAGATGCAGCGCTACAATCGACTGTTTTGTCTGTGCAACTCAGCCCCACTTTATTAGTCACTACGCCAGTCATGATCTCAGTGTGACAGGCTATGACAACTTATCTATTGGCATAGCACGTTCAGTGTACAATACCTACAATACCTGTTTACGTAAATGCGCTTCCCGAAGTCACACGCAGAACTGCACTGAGATATAGGTGCTAATAATCTTCTTGAAACAGGGATTCACCCGCCGTCTTGTCTCACAGAAACAGACTTATGTTCTAAAAATGATGTTTCTAAAAATTAGTCCTCCTACAGATGTGCGCGATGATGTTCACGGTAACTTGCTAGATACTTCAGATTAAAAAATTTTCATTATACACTGTACATACATCTTTTATAAGTTAAATTCTCGATAAAAAGATATTGATAGAATAATACAAACGCAAAAAAGATAGTTGCCGACCCTATGTAGTAATTAGTGTGGAAATGTCAAATTTGCTTGAAGGTTGGACTAAGTTACGATGCACGTTTTATCATGAACTATTAGCAGACCTTCATGCAGCGTACGTCCATTTGGACGCCCTTATACTAATCTAGACGCCCAATATATCATTTGGACGCCCAGTGTCAATCAGAATTTCTCCAGTTAAGGCACCCCCATTGTTTGACTCAGTTATTGAGAAATGTTGGCCCTTTGAAGTCAGAATGAAACATACAATGTATTGAAAATGTTACAATATTCGAACTCCTGAGAAAACATGAAAATCATTAGCACATGCTTAGTGTCTGTCTACCAGTGTAGTCTACTTTCAGTGATCTTTTCACATTATTGTAATTCAATACTTTATATAGCGGCATGGACAATGGTTGACTGCAAATTGGTGTTTCAGAGCTATAGTTTCATGTTTTTCATCTTTTTTAAAAACACCAAAAACTAAATAAGTGTCATTAGTTTAATACTATACAAGAATATAGCCATTTATATAATTTTTTTGAGTTTGTGCCCGTTTTACACCATCTTTTCAATGAGCATGTTTTAACATGGAGCAGCAGTGACACCTGTTGCCAAAATATCACCACACCACTTGTGCATTTTTCTTGTGTTGGTAATTGCAGCTCTGATGACAGAGTATAAAAGCTAGTTAAGATAATATGATTAACTTTATAACAGCAATTTGACTTGAGATCCCCAAAAACATAGGGCACTCATTGTTCAACCAATATCTGTAATATTTGTTTGGTAAGCTACTTGGCTGTTTTCGTAAATTTAGACGTAAAAGTTTTGTTCCCGCAAAAAAAGCTCGTAATAAGGGAGCTGTTTTTGTAAACTTAGATGTAAAAGCCTTGGTTTACGCATTTTTTGTAAAAACATCACTGTGTGTGCATGGGGAGGGGGGGTTAGTGGTGAAATGTGGTGGGGGTGAGGGTAACGCGCCACTGGAATCATGGACGCCCTGGACTATTAGGAACACCATTTTGGACAACCTATTATCGAAATCCTGGTTGAAGCCCCGACTATCAGTCCATGATTAACAATGAAACAACTGTGTACTGTAGCAGCTTGGCCAGGGGGTCCACTCCAGGGCGTCAGGGCTTCACCCCAATGGGTGAGGCAGCCAAACCACCGACGGATGGCTCAAACCGTAATAAAACATGGCTTGAGGTTGCGTGATATAGCTGGCAACGAGGTGGGGACAGAGCCCTCAAAATATTTGGCGATCAGGCTACGCCACTGAGGTACTGTTTTGGTGAATCTGTAGGAAAACGTAAACCATCACTAGTTAGAAATAAAAAATAAAGTCTATGGGTTTTACGATTGTGTTATGACATTTCCAGGCACTTAGGAAACTAAATGCAAATTAATAGGGGCACATATTATTTGCCCTATCCTCACCGTCACTGTCAACCCACCCTTATTCTCTCCTTGTTGCAACTGGTTTGTTGCCTGGCGATCACGACTAGCCTCTCTACTTCCCCTATCCGTCCCCCCCCACCCCCCCCTAGTCATTATTGTCTTCCCCTCTTCTCGTCACCACTATTTCCTTCGCCTACTACTAATACTAGTCCTCAGTATTTTAGTATACTTTTATCTCCGAGCGCCAAAGACATTAGCTATTTACAGGTCCGGCATGGGGACCCTAGACAGTGACCACTGTCCTACTGGCACTGACAGTAGGCCTTTGGACCTCCTATAGACACTTCATACGGCAAAAGATTTTCGGTGAATTATGCCTTGCACTGACTAAAACATCAAAGTCACACTGTTATAAATATCTTTTGCTCACAAAGGGACACCTCCGGAGGTTGTCGATGTATGTAATTCCTTTCAACTCAAACAAATATTCCAGTTATCAAACTTTTTCTTCAAGCAGTCCCTCGTTGAGTTCCCAAAATCGGTAACTCACCATTTCTAACACTGCGCGCAAGTGGTATGATGTCATATCACCTGGCGCGCAGTGTTAAAGAAATTTTGATAACGGGAGTATCTGTTCGAGTTGGAAGAAATTAAATACATCTACGGCCTCATAAGGTGTCCCTCTATGCGCAAAGGGTATTTATAACAACGTAGCATTAATGTTTTAGTCAGTGCAAGGCATAATTAGCTGAAAATTTTCCGGCGTATGGAGCCCCTACAGGAGCTTCGTCTCTACTGTGGTCACTGTCTATCGGAAACTTAGCCTTGGTACAAAGCGGTATACTACATAAACAGCTTTGCACCGATGTGAGTAAAAAAGTGGTAAGATAAAATCTGACACAAAATTAGTGTCATTAAAAAGTACAGTCCCCCGTGAGTAAAGTTTAACTAAATTATTTAACAGTATAGGAAAAAAATGCCGTTCTATCGTTGTTCTGGTGCTAAAGTTGTGGAGCGATCTTTAGCGATGGCTTTCGGCGCCATGAAATATTGTGTCACCTATTGGCCAGTTTCTTTTTTCGCCGATTCTTCAATCAACTGTTGTTCTTTCAAGAGGTTGTGTAGATGTCACAACAAATTATCGGAACTGGTTTCATTAAGTTACAAGTTTTTAGAATTTTGATACCGAAAAAACGCATTTCAGAAGAAATTTTACTGCTGCCAAACTATCATCATCTCCCGAGAGATGTCACAAAAATTTAGGAAATGGTGCATGTGCGTGTCACGAGCGTACTGTTTTCAAAACCACGACATAACTTTTCTTTGTTAGAAAAGGCGGAGGATTACGCAAGAAAATGACGTTTACTAGATATTTTTTCCACTTAAACGGCTGTAACAGCAAGGTGAGTGTCGTTTGATACAGGCCTTTATGCAGCGTACGTCTTGGGTGTCCAAATGGACATCCTAACACTGATATGGACGCCGTGGCAAAGACGCCCAATGTATCATTTGGACGCCCAATGTCCACAGGAACCTTTCAACTTTGGACACACACATTGTAATGATGACCAGGAAGCCTCTGAAGGCTCACAGTGGTGGCTCTTTTTTCAAAGCAGGAAGAAATTTACCATGTTTATACAAAGCATACACAATGTTGCTATGCTCACACTTGGTTACGTGTCGGAATCATAGACGCCCTGGAATATTGGGAACCCCATTTTGGACACCCTATTTTCGAAATCCTGGATAAAGACCTGGTTTGATACCCAGATTCTGCATGCACCCCGTCCGGCCTTTAACTCTACGTGTTGATACAGGTTTCACGGCGAGTTGACGAGCAGAACTATCCTGGCTATGTGCAATTTCGGAGTCTACAGAAGAAAAACACATGTGGAACCTAGCTGTATTTTGACAATAGTCTTCATACAGCTAGCTGGCTATCGAGACCTAGCCTTGGCGAAAAGTTGTATATATATTTTGACAGCACTTATCAGATAAAGCTGTCCCTGATTTAGCGAACCAGGCAACCATTGAATAATGAATTACTGTGTACGGCCCCCTTACTTTGTGGATAAAACCGGTTCACTAAATCGGGGACCGCTATATCCGACCAGTGGCAGTGGCCTAGGCCAGCTGGCTGGTTATCGGGAACCATGGTTTACACTTTTATCCTTTACTCAAAGCTACTAGGATGGGGCATTTTTATACCAACCTGTTCATAAACACTATGAACTTTTCAAGGAACAATGAGTAATTTAACTTCGAAACGACCTCCTTTTGCGAAGCGATACGGTTGGTTTCCGTCCACATACACAACTGCCATCTAGCGTTCACAATGTAAGAGGCATTTTAATTGGCGACTACGTGCTATACGTCACATCAAACTCCCAAACTCCCGCTAAATTTGGAAATGGCGCCAGGTGATGAAGGTAGGGTATTGATTTTATCGTTGATCAATGCGTTATTCGATTGCAAAATCGGATACACTTTTTTCTTTGGCACAGTATATCGATCGATGATCGTACTTAAAGCTATGTTGTTTCCAATAAACAGAAAATGCTTAAAGGAGAATGTAGTAAGTTCGCGAGAACCCACACGTTCTGTTCACAGCCACAGGCGTCTTCAGCTTCTGTCTGATCGTCCCCAATAGTAATACACTAAATATATACTACAAGGAATGACACTCGGGACTAGAAATTCCGTGGGTGCTTCAATTCAGCCGTCCATATCAAACACAAATCTCAATAAATTTACACAAAACAGCGGTTCAACAAACCAACTGTCCTTTCTTGTTTCTTCTAAAGACTAAATCTAATATCATTTACGCGGTGTCCTGCTCCATCGAGGTTCGCAAGAAATTCGCGGTCAAAGCACAAAAATCTTCCCACAAAGCCTATGTGGACCAACACCCCTGTCCCACGAAAATTGCCGATTTGTCACGGAATATCACGATATCGATAACTCCACACTTAGCCAAACCATTTCGTAACCTTCCCTCATGCATGTGGAGAACTGGAGAATTTCTCGCTTACACTGGCCACCACTCTTTCCCTAAGCCCCAGACAACTTTTATGATCCTTATTTAGCACGCCCTTTGTATTGATTTAGATATGAGCTAATGAAGTAGAAAGGTAATAGCTAGCACTACTTTCTTAACAATGGTGGTCGTTATTACATCCAAATTATTGTTTTTCTCTGGCATTTCTTAAAGCCTTGGACTAAAAAGTTAATTTGCATTGATCTTGACAAAGGGCCACTTCCCAAAGGAACGGGTTTTTTTTAATATGTTTCATACTTTATTTCAAGTTAATACTCCTGTCTACTTGTTTTTTCTTACCAGTTAGAGTTGCCATCTTTTTATTTTGTGTTTAAATGTAGCATCAAAACAAGTTAGAAATCAGTTAAAGAAGTCAGTTAATTGTAAACCCATCCCTGAGTTTTCCAGATTACAGCTACACCAAACATGTCACAGCAAACAATTAGTTCAAGTTCAACTTTCGTTAGAACTCAAATCATAAAGTATATACAAAGATGCAAATATGGTGATAGCTAAACTCAAGATTTTAACCTCTGGACAATTTTGATTGCAGTAACAACATAAATTTTCTTGCTTTTCCTCAGTCATAGAAATGAAATCACAGCCCTTGCCCACCGACCAATCCCACTGCTTGCACTCTCTCGTTGGCTACAAAGCTAGCCATCTTAGTTGTCTTCACAGGTGTTCCATTACAACTACAAGCTAACTATCAAAATTGGTGCATTTCTGCGAACAGCAGTTTTCTGGTTAGCGCACTGCACCTGGAGTAAAGTAGTTAGGCATACACTGGGCCATGAGCGATGTTTTAAGAGTTGACATCCAGTTTAGTCACTGTGTGTTGTTTATAGATGTTTCAATGTAGCTTGGTTGTATTGTTGATATTGTTAACTCTGATCAGCGTTTGTAAATCATCGAGTATATCAATATGCACAGTCGTTTATCTTCAGTTGTACCCAACGTTTGTAGTTTTTAGCTTAATAGTTCATCAATTTTTAAAAATCGAAACACCGAACTTGGTTGCTTTTTCCATCTGAATATAGCTGTGGTATTTGTTTTTAATGAAAACTGTTGGTTAATGCATTTTGAAAATTCGCCAGTATGTACAGGCACAGATGTTTACTGCAGTGTATGGTCGGGTAATTACACTGAATTGGGTCATCGCATCTGAGTCCGACTCTGGCGCCGCGCTCTCTTTGATCCCGGTAAAAGCCGCTCAGAAGGACGAGCGCTGAAAAGTCACACATATCTTTAGAAATGCGTGACTATCTTGTAAACGTATTATTCACGGCATGGAACTAGGAATTGCGGTCTATCTGTAACTCATCGGATAATTCCGTACCATACTTGAGCTTGAACTGACTCATGTGGGACAGGGGACAACCACCCTTTGAATTTCAAGAACATGAAATCAATAAGCGTTTGGATATGTGCTTAATCGTTACAAAAATAAAAAAGTAGTATGTCGATGCCTTTAAATGCATTGTTTCCTCAGTTGAGATATTGTATATAGATTATTATCGCGTTATGCCCTGTGATGCAAATTTTGGGAATGGATGTATTGATTTAGAAATAAACATCAATGATCATTGATTCCAGTTATAGTTACTCACGGTTTATTGTTAACTGCTTGCAGATACTTCTCTTGCCAGGAACCGCTCAAGGCGATCAAGAGTGGACAAATCTGGACGATTTGCAGCGCTTGAAAAGTTCAAGAAAGCGAGGCAAACTGGTGAAAGAGTAAAATACGAAGAAACGGTAAAAGTACCCTTGCAAAACTGAAGTTTTCTCTGAAAACATCAGTTTTTGACAGAAAAGCTTTAGTAGTTTTAGAAAATAACTTTTTGGGCAAAAAAACTTAACAGTTTTTATGACCCACATATATGTGAACGCATTATGCCGTCACACCTGTCCGTACGTCCAGCATTCGCTGCTCTATCTCCAAAACCTTTTAACATATGCTTATGAAATTTTGCACATTATGCTTTTTTCACGGGACGGCATGAGCGAATTTTCGAATGAATCTTACTGCAGCCGATTATGCGACGACTTTGACTACTGTGGCGCCTCCTAGTGCCAGTTTTTTTTGACTATCTCCTACATCCTTTGCTGGTTCTTTATTAAATTTAGCAAGTGCACTTATATGATATTGACAACGGACGTATACCATGTTTGGATGGATGGTGTGCTCCCTTGTGGCAAGTTTAGTTTTTTGCATTTACTTTATTAAATTTAGCAAGTGAAAAAGATAACAACAGATGACCCTGAGCTTCATACGTAACTGACGAATGCTGTGCCTCCTTGTGGCAATTTCATTTTTATGCCTTACGCATTATGCCGTCATCTCTGTCCGTCCGGGCGGCGTCCGTCCAGCGTCCGCTGCTTTATCTCCAAAACTCTTTGACATACGTTCATGAAATTTGGCACATATGTTCCACTCATGAATGGGACGGCATGTGCGAACTTTACGGATTCGACTACCGGTGTGCCCCCTAATGGCAATTTTAGTTTTTTACGCTCACCTTTGTATCTTCAAAAGTCCTGAACGGATTTTCATGAAATTTGGTATGTAGGCACCTATTAGTGATATGACGCTATCCTCTCGTTTTCAGATGGATTCGACATAGTTTGCGCCACCTAGTGGCCATTTTTAGTTTTTTCGAGTCTGTTTTTGGCGTCCACCCCTCTATCAACCAAACCGCTCAAAGGATGATTGTGAAAATTGGCATGTATATGCTTACTATGTAGAGGACGGTTGACGATGATTTTCCAACGATTTTGACTACTGTGGCGCCTCCTAGTGGCAGTTTTGTTTTTTGCGCCTATGGCTGTATCTCCTAAACCGTTCACAGGATTTTTACGAAATTGTGCAAGTATATTTATGTGATGTTAACAACGGAAGATGACGACTTTTGGACGGATCCGACTACCGGTGTGCCCCCTAGCGGCAATTTTAGTTTTTTACGCTTACCTTTGTATCTTCAAAAGTCCTGAACGGATTTTCATAAAATTCGGTATGTACGCACCTATTAGTGAGATGACGCTATCCTCCCGTTTTCAGATGGACTTGACATAGTTTGCGCCACCTAGTGGCCATTTTTACTGTTTTCGAGTCTGTATTTTTGCGTCCACCCCTCTCAACCAAACCGCTCAAAGGATGATTGTGAAAATTGGCATGTATGTGCTTACTATAAAGAGGACAGCTGACAATGATTTTCAGACGATTTGGACTACTGTGGCGCCTCCTAGTGGCAGTTTTTTTTTTGCGCCTATGGCTCTATCTCCTAAACCGTTCGCAGGATCTTTACGAAATTTAAT
>NMRA01000507.1:10099-21881 GCA_002633005.1 Phoronis australis
TCTATGGCGCATACTTCCTCTAAAAATCTGCCAAGCGTTCGCTAACTCGACTTCGGTGCTCGTGCCTGACGTTTGCGATTTCGGGGGAGTATTCCGAGATTTGGGACAGTGGATGACGTCACTGAGTAAAGTTCAAAATATATGTCTCGTGCTGAGAAATTGTAGCCAAAGTCACGTGCTCTCATTGAAGTCACGGTAATATCTCGCGTAATCTCACAGAGTCTTGTTTACCTCGCGTGGTCCTTACATTAGTGAATTCTATCCCGGCTTCCGTTACCGATTGACGTGCGCATTCTATATACTAAGAAGTGTCGTCTGCTGCGGGAAGGCGAAGGACCGCTAAGCCTAAGGATTATTTTAAAAACCGAGAGATGTTTCAGATACTGACGTTGACTCAGATACAGATACGACAGATAATCCAGGACCGGATGGTGGTGATATTGCCGGGCTCGGTCAACAAATCGCAAATATCTGTGTCACGAACGGTACGAACTGAATTTTTGTCGACAACGTCAGACAGCAATACAAATGAATAAAAAGTTGAATAAGCACAGTTATTTGGTTGCACTACTGTGTATTACTATTAAAATGCATGGGTAAAAATTAGGTGCATACTAGCTTATGGAGAACGTTGACCGCCGCGCGGTTCCTGCATGTTGCAGTTTTTACGCGTGCGACCTGTTTAGATTTTCAGATGTGGAGAACACTGTGGCTGTTAATATTTAAAAATGATTTGACGTTAATCTAAACATGGTTGTAAATCTGGACAAGTAAAGTAATTGCCAGAGGATTTGATTATTTTTTTTTCATATCATAGTGTGCGTGATCTTTGTCATAAGTTTAATCATTCGACCATTCTTTAAGATGTTATTAATAATTTAAGTTTGAAACTCTTTCACAACTTCTGCTGCCATGGTTTCAGGCTCAAGATGAATCGGCAGTGTACGACATCGTCGATGAAGAAGAGTATTCTGAAATAGTTCGCAAACGTCAAGATGATGACTGGATTATTGACGATGGTATGATAATGATAAAAAGACTGTACATAAATTTATGGCACTTATGCAACTGTGGGCTTAGCATTTAGGCGAACGCAGTGAAGCATTGCAATCTTTGAAGACTTGCATCTTTCTAAAATTTGTTCAAATACTGAACATCTGTCGCATAAAACTGGTTAAGAAGAATCAAACTAATTACAGAACCAAGAACCATTTGTTATGTTTCGTCAAGAAGTATTTTCAAGTAGAGTGATATCGATATTAAATTATTTACTTGTGGAACTGAATACGGTGATTCTTCACTTATTTAGCATGCACAAAAGTGAAGTTTAAGAAAATTTTAGTCTTACTAGCATTGTTTCCACTATGACTGTGTAGATGTCAAAAACAATTTTTGGTAAATTTTCCATTATCTGTAGTAAATTAATCGGTCTTTGGTGAATGGAAAAATGACAATTTTAGCAATCATTTTGTGTGAAATAAATAATGAATAATTATTAAATTGCAATGATGATATAACTGAAATTAAGTGTTATTAATATTTAGTAATTTAAAGTGTATGCTTTATAAAGGCTTCCTGCAGTTGAACTGACTGATAAGATTTTATTTTTTGACAGATGGCGCTGGATACGTGGAAGATGGAAGAGAGATCTTCGATGACGATCTGGAAGGTCCACCAACTACCAACACCAAAGGTATGATTACCATGTGATTCATCATGGATTCATATCTAGCTTCATGGAGGTTATCTCAGTATCTGGCAGTCATGTTATATTCTCAGAGAATTTCACTTTTGCTCAAGCGAAATTTAATTTTTTTAGAAGTAGTCATGCAGAGCATAAGGCCAAAGTCTAAAAGCTTGAGTCACTTTTGGTGAAACAGATGGTAGAACTCACTTAAAATCTAAGTAAGGTACTAGATGAGACTAAGAAGTCGTAAGTGGTCTGAATCAGGGCCGGGAGTCTATTCATTTTATCTTGAACTCTTAAAATTTTTTCGGTCTTTTTCATTCTGCTATTATATGAAGTTAAAATGATTGCTTTTATGTGGTTGTACAAATGAATTACGCAAATCACTGCAAAGTCCAAATTTGCACTTGATGACTTCTAGAGTCGAGCTACAAGTTCACGTTCGAGCTTATAGCTTTAATGCTTGGGTCACATCGTGTTAGATAGGTTTATACTGTCATCCATGTAAACCATAATGTACTCATGCTCAGAATAATAGTTCATACAAACTTAAAGTGGTAAATGTTAAGACTACAATCGCATTCGATTTTGAGTTTGAAGATTATATCCCATCCCTAGATGTTAGTTCTCGTAGCACTTGGTAGCTTTGAAAATATTTCTCCACAGGTCCGGGGAAGAAGGATAGGAAGAAGGGAGAGAAGAAGAATCCGAACATTATTAACCCGAATGCCAAGGCCAAGGACATCAAGTCGATGTTTGCTGCAGCCGCGGTTAAGAAGAAGGTGGAGGTCAGTGTCATGGAGGTCAATTCCAATTCTAATAGCATACATCTGACATAATTAGAATTGTACGAGTACGAAAGAGGCTTTTGCTTAACCCAAATTCAAATTGTGGCGTACAAATTGGGCTGAGGTGACGTAGATGAAATAGGTCTTTCATAATAGATCTTTCATTCATGGATATTTTGAGACATTGAACAGAATTTTGAATATCCCACCGTACAAATTTCTGGCTGTGCCAAATATTTGTTCGCAAAATATTTAATCCCATCTGGTGATATAGCTTAAACTCCAGGAACTGTCTTTATCTTTCAAGTTGTTAAAGTTAAATACATAGCGATTATAAACAGCCTTCTTCTTGGTATTAAGTCTTCTGTTTCTTAAGTTACATCTGTTCTAACTTGTAGATAATTTTTTCCCTGCCAATGACAGCATTTTTGAAACTTCATAATTTTTTCTTTCAATACTGTATTTCTTCACCTCCCCAGCACAAAGTATGTTCATTTGGCCGCCATACTTTGTGCTGGGGACAAATGAAGTTTCATTTTGTGCAGTAAAGATTAAGAATACTTTAGTCAGTGTTTAGCTTGTGTGTAGTTTGTAAATGTCATAAAATAACTGTTGGCTATGTTCCATGTATTTGCAGCGAGGCAATCGGCTTTTAAACGTTTGAAAATTGTCTATTTTGGCAGAATGGCTGAAGAATTACCATTATAATTCTAATTTTAGAAAAGTGTTACTCTGGACAACGATGATGTCCTTGACGACATAATGGCAGAGCTGAGCCAGAAACCGACTGCAGGCGCCATCAAACCTGGACCAGTGAATATGAGCAGGAAAAAGACCACGCCCACCTCAGGGTATGTCCTATATTTTGGACTCTTCAACCCAAAAATAATCCGATAAAATTCTATTTCTTGGTCCTGACATCAACATTTCCTGTTCAGTTAAATTTATTTCTGTTATAACATGGCCTCCAGAACAATCTAACAAAATAACCTGGGATTCTTTGTCATAATAATTGACCATGGGCAGAATTCTATGTTGGAATAACAGGTCATCAAGTAGTATTACGTGATGGAGAAACGGAATTTAGTCTCAATGTTTTTGTATGCACTGTTGCTGCTTGGCCTGTTACTGTTCTGAACTTCTGCTCCATTTTTCGATGCGTTTAACTTTGTTTTGGAAGACAGAGTTCTGAATCTTTGAAAACCATCCTATTGTCTATTTGTAATTCTCAGTGTTTTCCCATACCAGTATTCTTTTAATGTTTGAAACTATTTTACAGCAGTTACATGTCTTTGAAGAAGCCCAACATGAATCCATTTGCTTCGAAGACCACACCCACCAGAACACCGGACACTAAACCTCTTCAGCCTCGTAACATGTCAAATAATATGGCGTCGACGACGCTGCCGAAGACACGCAAACCAGTGACAAAGCCTGCGGTAAAGGTGGAGCCCTTGGAACAACAGATGGAGGAGGACGTTATTGAAGAGTTCGACACTGAAGTTGATGTGACGAATGAAAATGGTATGGTTTAAATTATGATCGACATATGTAGCAATGCTAAAAATAGGCGCGTCATAAGTTCGTTATCAGAGATGAAATTAAACCTGTGTTGATGAAATCAGGTCATTTATTATGACAAAATATGAGTACAAATAATGTAAATGAAAATAAAATATGCAATTTAAATATAGTAATCTCCATAATGATGGACACTGAAAACAACAGAGGTACAAAATTGTTCCAAAAGTAAAGGGAGGTTGTGGGTATATCAGGGCTTGGAATTTTCCTCTTTTAAGAGGTTTTTGCCTTTTTGGTTTCGATTTTGTCTTGTTTTGCTTTCCAGACTCCTCTTATTTATCCTCTTATTATCATTATTTTTAGTTCATTCACATAAAAATGTTTATTTCTGCAATTAAATTTTGCAACACAAAAATATTTCTATCACACAAGCCTATTTATTTGTGGAACAATACATCACTTGGCAATTTTTCCTCTTTTTTCTCATTGGTCATTCTAAATCCTGGTGGATAGAATATTTGTCTGTGTAGCTGACATAATGAACTGTAGTATGTCTTGTTTGAGTAGAGTGGGCAGTTTGAGCACCCATTTTTGTATTTTTTTTTTCATGTTATTTCCATTTACAAATCATGATTAATGTAATCATTAGATTTTCCAAACTTTCGGTAGTCTCCTTTAACTGTGAAATAGCTTCAGATAACACCATTTACATTAATATGAATTCCGTAATTTGAAGTTGAATAGGATTGGTATATACCGCATAGCCATTGACTGATTTTCTAAAATACTTCCTGACTGAGTGTTCCGTGGGCAGGGATGTTCCTGAACCATGCCTTTCAGCCATTAGCAGGTAAAGTAATTAAAAGGCGCAAGTACATTGCAACAGTGCTCATTCCGGGCAAATCTTAAAATGCACCACTCTTCCAAAAATGCTAGATTCTAATCAGCTTACAGCAGATCAGGCAAAACATGACTTTGTTCTTATTTCGATTGCCCATTTTATCGTGAGCTGTATCCAAAGGACACAGGCTCAAACTTAGTCAGGAATATCCGTATTTGGGGCAAACGAATAGTGTTAGGATAATTTTCAGAATGATTTTTTGTTGTAGGTGGCCTAGTGTTGATTTTTGTTTCCGTACAGCCAAGGTGAAGAAAATGCGCTATGATTAAAGGCTTTATTGTATGCATTCTTCTAATTTGTGTTGTCAGATATGTCAGCCGACATTGGTGACGTTGACTTTGATGAAAACTTTGATGAAGAGATGTTGCCCAAACCCAAAGCAGACATAAAGAAAGAGGTCAAGAAAGAGGTCAAGAAAGAAGTGAAGTTGGAGCATGTCACAATGTAAGCATTTGTACAAGGTTAGGTGTTGAAATTGGATGTTGTTTATTTCTGTGGTTACAAATTATGTTTCTGTAGTCTACGTACATTCAGGGCATCAAAACTTGTATTGGATTGGACTTACAACGCAACATATTTTGAGCATTTATTTCTTTTAATTGTCCAATTAAAGTTACCAATTATTCCACATCTAAATGTGCTGTCGTTTTAGTAATAGATGCTGAATTTCTTTCCAGGGATGAAGATTTCTTGACAGATTGGCAGACATTCAAGTCTGAATCTTCCGATGAGCCAGTTGCCATGAACATCCAAGTTGATACATCCAGTCTGCCATTAACTACAGACGTCGCTGGTGAACAGGTGCTGCGTATGTTCTGGTTGGATGCCTATGAGGACCTTTATAACAGAGACAAACCACAGGGTAACAACATTTGTTGAAACATTTAAGTCTTGCCAGCACACCATCTGTTGGCCATGGCATATTGAGATTGACATTCATTATACATTTGGTGACCTGGCAAAAATTTTTAGGTCTCCAAAACTGAAAATCCCAGGTTGCCAATCCGGTGTAAAAAAGGTTGTACGGCTTGTAAAGTGCCCCATTCTCAGTATCTTACGCCTACCTCTCCCAATTTCCTCCCTGTAATTTTACATTCACTTACTCCATTCCACCCGTCAACGGACAAACCATAGAAGGCGGATGATCGCATACAGTAGTGACGCACATTGTTAACACATTTCCATCAAGGCAGCAACTCCTTTTTACAGGTACTGTGTTTCTGTTTGGTAAAGTGTGGCTGGAGTCAGCCAAGACTCACGTCAGCTGCTGTGTGGAAGTTCAGAACATCGAACGGTGCATGTTTGTGCTACCAAGGGAAAAGGTAAGTTATCCACTCTCAACTCACAAGTTGAACAGTTCCACATAACCCACTGTTGGCCTGCAAAATGCCACGAAATAATATTTTTAAGATCGGCACGAGTCTTTGGACCCACTGCCGTAATGCTCGATCTGTTACATCTTAGCTGGAAAGTGGAGCAAAAATATGAGATGGACAACTTTCTCCTCACTTCCATTGTTTTCTTGTTGACAAGTGTCAACATTATGGATGCTTGTACCATTGTTTTCAAAATAAATTAGACATGCTTCGGCAAACTTGGATGAACTCTCGCAAAATAAGTGGTCACGATTTCAAAAAAGCGTGTGGATAAACGGCTGTCGATTCTGTCAAGATTTAGTCGGAATTAAAACGCATTCTAGTCAAAAGAAACAATTATTTATCCGCACTTTTGTGCATCGACACTTACGAATTTTGCCATTTTGAAACCTGTAACTGTATTCTCTCCTGTTTTACAAATTGGCACTAGAATGTAGTGTTTGAAGGCTGGCACTATAATGCAGAGTTTGAAGGCTGGCACTAGAATGCAGCGTTTGAAGGCTGGCACTAGAATGCAGTGTTTGAAGGCTGGCACTAGAATGCAGTGTTTGAAGGCTGGCACTAGAATGCAGTGTTTGAAGGCTGGCACTAGAATGCAGTGTTTGAAGGCTGGCACTAGAATGCAGCGTTTGAAGGCTAGCCTTATTGGTGTGGTTATTGTTTTTTATTGCAGAAGTTCAACATAAAAACTAACAGCGAAACAGATGATCCTGTCAGTTTTGTTGATGTCTACCAGGAAATTAAACAAATATGTGATGTGAAAAAGATTAATAACACAAGAACTAAGGTGAGATATTATATCTTGTTTATTAGGTTGATTTCACTTTTTTGTTCCTCTCTCATTGTGAATTGACCTGTCCAATAAATTAATGGCTAACTATTAAATGATAGATGTTATGGAAGGTCCTTACCTACTATCGTATATTGGATTTGTGGTCACAAAAGTGTTGGAACCTCATACCCCAGACTTCTATGTAAGGATTCGCTCTTTACAGGAGTGTCTTGCACAGCCATTGTGGTGTGCAGCTGGAGCGTCAATTTCCCCCACTGCCTTCCGTAGATGTATATGTAAGACATTAGTCATATACTTGCGGCAAAATTTCTTCGCTTATGGTACAGAATCGGTGAATGCAATCCTACTATAATTCAACATTTCAACTTCATTCACTTCTCACTATCAGTGGATGTCGTTTTGCTAGGATAGGCTGGTAGCGTCTCAACCAGACTGGTGAAACACTCGCCTTTCACTTGCTTGAGATCTCTGGCTTTCTCACAGAAAATGGTATACGGGAATGCTACTAAGGACTTGATTAATAATTTTGTCAAACGGTGTATGGCAAGCTTGGCAAGGTCACGATAGTTCATGCCAGTGTTACATAAGATGGCGCTTCTGTTTCGCTTGTAAGGTAGTGACTGTCAAAATGACCACCAGTGAAAGTGTTCGATTGGCTCTACCAAAATGTTGCGTTATGGGTTACAGGGTACATTAGCGCTCTGTATAGTCACTGTTTCCATCATGGAATCCAGATTGTTGCTATTGGTGTCTTTTGAGTCACTGGAGTTACTAGACACACATTTGGTTATGTCGGTGGAGGTTTGTGTTGAGCCTTGTGCTTTATTCGTGGAAATGGTGCATATTTCTTCCACTATTACTGTTTGTAGAAATCTACGAAAAAATATGCATTTGAAAAGGAGGATGTTCCTGTGGAAACAGATTATTTGGAACTACGTTATAACGTAAGTATCTTATGAGAATGTATTAGACAACATTTCACTGAGTGCATAAGATATTTAGGCCCATGGCCTTGAATACTTGTTGTAGGAAACACTTCATTAGTGTTAAACATTATTTTACCAGTATTCTTGCTGGTAGCTATAACTGAATATTAAAGTTCCTCATCTTTGTCAGTTTCTAAGAGTTTTTCTGGCAAATCTCCTGAGGATGCCATGCTCTTTAAATTTCTGTGTGTAAACTGATAGTTTTTCATGAATGTTAAGCGTATTAAGTTTTTATTTTGCTAATGCAGTTTTAGTCGATTTGGCATATTTTGCTCTTTGTGAAAAAACTATTTTGACTTTTCTTAGTTGTTTTCAATAACAATTATTGCGATGTGTCACTAAATTTCAGAAATGGCATTTGGTTTGAGTTAGCAGTTTTCTTTTTCATACCTCTACTCAGTGGTTGAGATGCACACGGATTTACAGTTTCGGCCTCGCCGCATAACACGTTAGTAAAATAGTCCATACTGACAAAAATTGCCTTCCAAACATAATGTTCCCCTTTAGCACTGCATATTTGAGCTTGTTGTGATTCATTCAGATTCCCTGATACACTTAATTTCAGGCTAAATTTCCAGCACTTAAAGAGACAGTGGGAGAAACATTCAGTCACATTTTTGGCTGTAATAGAACATGGTGGGTACTAGCAGGAATGTTTGGTCACAGAGCTGCCACCTGTTGAATGAAAAAGCATAGTTAACACACAAAATCTTGAGTTTAATGCTTGACACAATATGATGACAAGCGGAAATTATTTTAAATTTTTGTAAAATTTCTCTATCAACGCAATTACTAGGGAAACCTTGTGACATTGTACATTACATCTCTCATCTGGCAATATCTGCCAGAATTATGAGCACTTGTTGCAGTTTAGTAAATCCCTGAACAAGTGTTATTGGCTTATGTAGTAAACGTTCCAAATTGAAGCTTTTGTCGTCAATACAAGGTGCAAACACTGGCTTGTTTTTCAAATGTTTTCTGTCTTGTTTTTGTAAATAGCCACGAAGGCAACTTAAAAAGTCTTAGCAGAAACCGCTTCCCTGACAAAATCTTAATGGATGCTTTTTCTATCATATTTTTATTCTAATGACAAGTCACGATGTAGAAGAGCTTTGCACTGAACACTTGATAGGCTGACCTTCCTGCCTTCAAAACTGGGACTCTGGATTTTATTAAATTCAACTCGCTTAAATAATTATGTAACATAAGGTCACTGTTGATTAGACGCATTTTGTCCTCTCATGACACGCATTGTGAGTCTTCACCATGCATTTTCTTTTAATCTATAACCTTGATTAATCTGTTTGTTATTCACCTAGTGAGCATATGGAATTTTTCACTTTTTGCAGTTTGGAGGGATTTATCTTGGAGAGAAAATTGAAAGGACCCTCTTGGATAGACATCAAGTTACCCCGTAAGTAAACAACACGATAAGATTTTTTTGCTGTTAGTTTAATTTTTCACTCGTTTACTGTTTTGTTTTAACTCACATATCTGAGGTTCAATGATACTCACTACTATGACATATTTTTCTTGTTTGTTTGCTTCTTTTTATTCTAGTAAGCTCTCATCAATTTTGTCAAAACTTAAATATCCCTTGCTGTTAAGCAATCTGAAAAACTGAAATCAAAACCAGGTAACTTATACCAAAACAGGCTCTTTCCTTTCGTGAAAGGAAAGTCATAGGGTTGACCAGTCCTTACAGAATTTGATAACTTTATTTCCATGGTAGGTCTTTTTTCAGTTTGAACTGAATGTTGAAGCCACTGCTATGGAGCCAGAACAGTTTGATAGGTATGATCAGCATAATTTTAATTTCATATTTAAGCAGGAAATGGAAAAAAGTGAAACCTTACTTGCTCATTCCAGAGAAGCAGCCTCTTCCCAAGAGTTGGTGTAAACTAGAAGCTGTCGTTGCTGACCCTAGTCATGTGTCTGTCACCAAAGATGGCCCCGCCCCTCCACCGTTAACCACGTTGACCTTAAGCATGAAGACTGTACCTAACCCAAAGACGCACCAAAATGAGGTATTATGACTCACATTACATATAAAGATGCGGTGTATGTTTGAAGGCTGGAGAGCTTGGTCTGCATAATTTTGAGTGGAATTTGCCAGAGTTGTTGAGTGTAAAATGATGGCTTTAATATGCACCCTCAAAGGGGTACGTGCATCTCCTAATCCCCTTGCAGGATCTTCATTAGATTCGGCAATATGTGTTCTCTTGAAGATGACGAGGAGGTCTAGACCAATCCGACTACCGCTGTGTCTCCGAGTGGGAATTTTAAGTATTTACGATTTGCCTCCGTATCTTTGAAGTTCCTTGGCAGAATTTCAGGAAATTTGGCAAACATTTTTCCATTAGGGAGACAGTGAGGCCTTTGCTCCCATTTTAAAACAGGATTGTCATATTCTATGTCATCTAATAGTCGTTATAATGATGGTAATAAACACCTTTTGAGCCTTACTGTTGGTGATGCAGTTGTGGGCACATTTCATTGCGTTGCATTGCTCTCGTCATGAATGACAGAATTTCAATGTGTCTATTTGAAATACTAGGTAATTGTTTAACCATGCTTCTAGGTAACCATTTTATGTTGAGTTTCTGAAAGTTTCTAGTTGCGAAGAAAATGCATTTTGGCATGTCTGTGTGTTATGTAATTGCTTGGAGAATGTAAAAAAAAGGTGCAGGTGGCCTGATGCCTATTGCGGTACATCAGGAGTGTTTAGGCCACAAGGCCATGGCCCATTACACTAGTCACCTGAAGAATGTAACTACAAACTCAAGTAATGAGAGAGTGTATGATATTTTTTTCATCCTTCATATGACATGTCACTGCATGCCGATGGGGTCTCTAAGGGATGTTGCTTTGTGAACGAGATGGATATTGTGATTTTATGTGTTCATTGTTTTATTTATCTCCCTGGTTTAGATCGTCGCTGTCGCAGGTCTGATTCACAACAAATTCCATGTGGATCGTCCAGCACCCAAGCAGATATACCAGAGTCACTTCTCGGCCATTACCAAAGCCAGTGAGGTCATCTTTCCGTTTGACTTCGAGAGCAAAGCAAAAAAGGAGGTAAATTTATCCTTATCACAAGAGGTCATTCTTGATGTAGGACTAATGAATATTAAGTTCTCTCTGAGCCAAGGGTTGAACAGAATGAAGGATTGCTTACTTTCCGGTCGTTTGTACAAAATGAAATTCATGCACCAAATTATCTGGTCAAAAACAAATTTTCCAATGTTTTATTTTGTATGCATAGTTAAAATATAATCTAGTCATGCTTTCGGTTATTTTGTCTATGTAAAGTTTTAAGAAGAGTTCTAGCAGTAATCGTAGGAAGACTGTCGCTATATACTGTGTGGGGTGTGGTGTTTGCCGATGATCCGGGTGCGTCACTACTTAGCCCAGGATCTTTATTACGTCCTTCATTTCTCGTTTTCCATTTGTCAAATAATAAATCAATTGGGTGCAAGCAAAGTACCAGCCATGGTCAATGCATATCCCATGGAGATCTTGCTTGATGTTCTGAACTCATTTTTGTGCGCCCACATATTTATATGTGGACGCATTATGCCGTCATCTCTGTCCGTCCGTCCGTCCGGGCGGCGTCCGTCCGGCGTCCGCTGCTCTATCTCCAAAACCCTTTGACATACGTTCATGAAATTTGGCACATATGTTCCATTCATGAATGGGACGGCATGTGCGAACTTTCGGACGGATCCGA
>NMRA01000507.1:22164-69125 GCA_002633005.1 Phoronis australis
CTATTAGCACAGGGCGGTAATCACCAATCGTCAAAAGTAGGGGATGGGCGCTTAACCGAGAGGTGGGCGCTTAATTGGAAATCTTCAAAAATAGCAGGGGGGCGGTTAACCAAGCAGTGGGCGGTTAAATCGAAAATCCACCTAAAGTAGGGGTGGGCGGTTAACTGAGCATGGGCGTTAACCCGAACGATTACGGTATGTCATGAAAAAAGGTATGTTTAGTAAATTATAGCTCACTATCTATTTTGCTACAGATAAGTCTTGACTTTTCAAAGGAATTTTAAGTTAGAATTTCTTGCATTGCCGTGTAATATGCCACTGATTCACTTACTTGTGAAACTATTTTTAAAGGTTGTTTTCTTCTACCTTAGGGTCACGATATCTATGGGTTTGACCTGGACGTCCTGATGCACAGAGTCGCTAGTAATAAGATCCCCAACTGGTCGAGACTTGGCCGACTGAAGCGTGCCAATATGCCCAAACTATCGGTAACTTGTGTGCATTTTGGCGCACGAGTTTGTTGGACATCTCACTTTGTTTTGTCTTACACTGTATTTTATAGCTCCACAGTTTTGTTTTTGTCCTTGTGTTGTTTTATTTAGATGTTTCAATTGTGCCTTTTCTTGGACACCACTTTTCTGTGTGAGACTGCTTGAAAATTAAGTCACAATTTTCATTTATATTTTGCCTCAAATTGAGTGTTAATCTTTCCTGATATTGAATTGATCCGAAATATCGACGTTTAAAATTATTCATGACTCATATGTTAAGATGTCACAATATGGAACTGTGTATTATCTTGGCAAAATAGGACTATTTTCAAGCTTTCATCTGACTATGTTTTCATTTTTGTGTTGAATTCATTTCAAGGGGACTGGGTCAAAAAACATCCACTCTGAAAAGAATGCCTGCTGTGGACGGATTTTATGCGATGTCAAGATTTCTGCAAAAGAACTGCTTCGGTGTAAGAGCTACGACTTGACTCAATTGTCAAGTCAAATATTGAAACAGGATCGCCTGGAATTAGATGCTGACCAAATCAGAGCCATGTTCGGGTAAGTTGTGGCTGTGGTGATAACTGGCATTGTCTAGTAGTGATTTTTTCTGGAATCTCACCGTATCCCATTTCGTCAATTAGGTAGTTCAGAATAATGATGAGAATTTACAGTGACTGTAAATGCTGATTTTACGTAGGAAAAGATGAAAGCTGTCAATAGGTTTTGTTTTCTCAAATGCTGACAGGCTTTGTTCATGTCTACGGATTTTAGTTCCAGTCTTATGCTCACTGCATTATCTTCTTTCTTCCTTCCTTTCCAGCAACTCCAAGGATCTTTTGCGATTGATTAGCTTCACTTTGACGGACAGTTTGAACATTCTGAAGATTCTTTACGAGCTTAATGTAATACCACTGGCATTGCAGATTACAAACATCTGTGGTAACACTATGGTAGGTGAACCAATAGCATTTGTCTCATCAATTCATTCTGGTCGATTGTCACCATTTCGTATTTTACTGTGGGTGCACATATGAAATCCCTGGTAAGATCTTGAAATCTGGTGGGTGTGTTGCTATGAACATGACTACGAGTGAGGATGATGGCATTTCGACAAATTTGTCTGCTGCTGTGTTACTTAGTGACAATTTTTGTTTTATGCGCATGCTTTTACTTCTACTAAATCTTGAAACTTAACAGGTATGCTCGTACCAAGAAATAGAAAGAGATGTCACACGCCAATTCATGACAGCTCCAATGTGTTCTGTGCAACCTAGTGTCGAAATATTTTGATTCTTTTTTTAATGTCAGCCTCTGCCTGTCAAACCATTTAACATTATCTCCAACCTTATTCACAAAAAATGGTAATTTTTACAATATTTCACATGTGTCTAGTAAAATACCTTATAATCATTCTCGGGGAACTTCAAACACAAAATATATACTGCGTAGCGAGAAAAAAAAGATTTAACAGAACCACCTTGGAACCGCACAACCGCGTGGATATTTATTTACTACTTATCCGAGGTCAAAGGTGAAAGGGTTTTCAATCCAATCGAATCTCCCGCCAGGTACAGAACAGCTTCGTATATCCCCAGTACTTTCATTCACAAAATCAGCAAACTGTGAAAAGAGATAAATCCTCACCCTAATTCCTTCTGTCAATTAATAAATTGACATTTCAATGTTTCGATCTCATGTTAACGACATGCTTTAACCACCTATTCGATTTTTGTTATCCATTTCTGACTTGGTTTCGTATCAGTCTCCCAACACATGATGTGTACAGGCTATGTGCATAACAATGAACTGTGACCTATATTTATATAGGTCAAAGGCCGCAATCAACACTAAGAGTTAGCTGGGAAAGGATCGCGTTTTAGTGATAATTAAGTTGATTACGCACTGTAAAATCATTTGACATTGCTAGTGAATGTTGAAATAGCGAGCATATTTAAGGTCTGTATAGGTTATGTGTACCGAACACAAGTTTTCACCGAATTTTTAACTGAAGACTTAGAGATTTTCACTTGTCCCAGTTTAATTGGCTTTTTCTCGGCTTTGGCAAATTGACTTTAGTTTAACTTAGGAACACGAGTTCTCGAAAATGGCTCAGATTTCGCTGAAACTTTCCGAATTTCATATTTAGTCATCAGTCTCAAAAGCGCTGTTAGGATTTTCGATATAAAGGCCATTTTTTTGCGTAATGTAACAAAGACTTCTGTTTTTTGCAAAGATACCTTACGTTTTGCGAGTTGATTTGTCATAGAAACCAAACGAAAAGACTAATCGAAAATTCAGCGTTTTTGAGGTGACGGGTGAAGTTTTCATTGAAAAAAGTTTCATTAAAATCAAAGAAGGGGTTATTTTGCTGTGAATGTACATTTCTTAAAAATAAATTTTTGACTTATAAAATGTTTTTACGTAAAATGGTACATTAATACAAAAAGTATTTTAGTGTTCCCTAATCTTTTTTTTTCAGAAAATACATACTTTTGCTAGTTAGCAAAGCTTAGTTTTTTTGATATCCGAGTAGGCCACTAAATAAGGTTGGCGATAACCTTAAAGGATTTTTACCAAAATTAACAGGCATGTTTCTAGTGATGGGGTGATTTTCTGATGAGTCCAACTCCCCTTATGTCCCTTGTTGGTATTTTAATATTTTTGCTTGCCTCAGTATCTTCCATATTCTGTGACAGACGGTCATGGAAATTGGTAGGTGTGTACTTGTTAGCAAAAGCATTCCCTGGTGTCAATTTTTCGGTATATACCTGTCTATATGTGGTCGCATGTTGTCATCATCTCTTTTCGGAGTCAGCTGCTGTATCTCTTAAGCCCCTTGCAGGATTGCTGTAAAATTTGGGAGAGACATTCCTATGACCTTGACAAAGAATGACTGTCGGACCAATCTGACAACTGCTGTGCCCTGTAATGGCAATTTTAGTTTTGTATGTTTGCCTCTTTATCTTCAGACCTCCTTGACGGGTTTCTATAAATCTGGCTACTGTTAGTTCCCTAGTGGTAATTTATTTTTTGTGTCTGTGAGTTTCAAGTGATCCTAACATTGAGGGTATTTTTTCAATCATTGATGGCAATTTTTTGGACCTGATCAGGATTTTTTCTATGAGTATTGGGGCCAATATTTGGCCCGTAAATTGAGGACCCTGACCTCAAACTACATTTCTCTGGTGAGGTATATTAAGTAGAACAGACAATCCAAGGCTGGCAAACTCCTTAGTCTGAGCCTGCTTACTGTTTTTTGGGACTACTGAAAAGAAACAGTATACAGCAACAATCTGCGAACAATATTCAAATTGGCTCTGAAGGCAAATAAACATCCAGATAGACACTGTTGTCACAAACTTTAGTTTGCTTGTAGCAACTGGAAGTCAGAAAAGAAATGCAGAGATTGAAAACATTAATAATTCAATTATATACTCTGTATAATCTAAAATTGTGCATGAATGTGGTTACAACATGATATCGGCTAATCAATGGAACACATTAATCAATAAAAATTGAACGGAAGCCACTTGCAGTAATGATGGACAAAACGAAAACGGAAGTGATAATTTGGAAAACTAACAGTGTTTTATAGATTTCACCTTTGTATCAAATGAACTTTAGACAAATTAAACTTCATTTTCATAACAAAGTTAAAATCCTTTGGAAGATCGATTCTGACGATGCTTGTGTCCGTAATTGTTGCCATTTTACTGCATTGCACTGAAGTGTCCCTACCATTAAAACCTTTCTAAATTGCAGAACACTGTCGAGGAAATAATATAACAACATAACTTAACTAATCAGCAATGAAATGCATGACTGCAACATAAAGTATCTATAATATTCGTAGAGATGCACGTGAGGGATATGCGACACGGGAGGCTGTAGCACTCTCACTATCTAGGCGTCATTATTTCACCGTTGTTTGTGCACACAGAGTTTGCAGCCTGAAAAAATACAGAAATGCATCAGTTTCCAGATTATGGATTGCTGTATCGTAACACATTGTTGCCTGGATAGCTGTTGTTTCCTCTATTAAGAGAAGTAATTCAAAATGTGGTTTTTAATTATTATTATTATTCTACCACACACCACATGTTGGTCAAGGTCACATGACATGTGAAAATATTATTTCTAATTACTCTCACCATGTCACCAAGCTAATTAATAACAAGACATTTATATTTACCATCTTAATTCATTGTGTCCATTTCCTTTGTTTCCTGGAGAACTGGTCCGTGCACATGCCAAGCATAATTACCTATTAAGAACAAGGTGATGAAAGCACTGTATTACGCTTCATAAAGTGGCTTTCTTTTTATGCTTATTACCATCATCGCTGTCTGTCTGTGCGTCCGGCATCCGCAGCTGTATCTCCTAAACCCTCAGGAATTTGATGAGATTTGTTAGATATGTTCTTTTGGGGCTGGCGACAGAGAACGACGAGTTTCGGACCAACTCGAATACCACTGTGCCCTCTAATGGCAGTTTTAGTTTTTTACGTTTATCTCTGCATTTTCAGAGGTGCTCAGCGGATTTTCATGCAATTGGGCACCTAGTCATCTAAATGAGAATGGGATGGCGCTATCTTTCCATTTGCGGATGGTTTCGAGGTACTTTGCGCCATCTAGCGGCCATTTAGTCTGTTTTTGGTGTCCGTCCCTCTGTCAACCAAACCAATCTAAGGGTGAAAGCTGTTGGGAGGCCTCAATGACATTGTTTTTGATACCCTTAAAGGAGAATGCCACCCGATTTAATTAGTCTTTTTTACCCTCATAATCATTCTATATCCACATCGAATCGCATACGGTCGACCTTGCCTTGCCGAGAGGTGTCGCGTTAACTTGTGAGGAAGGTGAGAAACAACGCAGCGACGTCAGTGGTTCATTTGCAGAGTGAATGCCGCTATGTTGCGGTGCATCGTTCCCGCTTGTCTGAACTATGCAGCTGCGGGGAAAGCGGGTATATCATTTTTTCGGCTTCCTCGAGAGTCCGAAATGCTTAGGAAGTGGCTCGCGGTAGTGAAGAATGAAAAGTAGGATGTAAATAGCAAGAATGAGCCGTGAAACATCCCTGTGTCTGTGGCGCGTGCAGTTGTCGACAGTGACTGACAAATACCGGCTTACCAAACAACTATCCGTACGTTCCATTGCCTAAGCTTGTTCACGGCGCCTCTCTAGTATTTCTTCATCACTGTATTCCGGTTCGAACTGATAGCCTGTGCCACTTAACCATCCACCTGCGAAGTCTTCGTCTGATGAGCTCTCGTCTAAGTTGGGATTGCGAGTTGCCATGTTGACCTTTATTACTGAGCGTTATGTTTCAAAATGAATTATTCTCACCCTAACCAATCGTAATATAAAACTGAAACAAAGTCTGTCTCATTAGATGCATTTGCAATGCCTTTGGAATGTTCGTGAGTGCAAATGATTTGAGAAGCCAGCAATGAATAAATCACTGCATTACCGGCTTTAGGCTTGGGTGCAATAAAACTAATTGACCGGACACCGAGGCCGTGTGAGCACATGCTAATTCAGTGTTTGTTTGTTGTGAAACAATAACTCGATTTTCTGCTACGGACCTAGTAAATTGGCTGCCGAACTTTGTAGACTATGGTGTGTCCAAATACCAATAAATCAGTAACATCGAAATAAAACAATACGTTTTTTATTAGAACTCTGTGTATTTGTAATGGTTTTGCATCGAAGTTTGATGATTTATTGGTGTTAAACGATGAATTCAAGTGATAAGCTGACACCAGAAACCAGTGTTGTGAACTGCTGAACAGACTGCGTGTGAAACCAATGACGTCATTGGATAATTTCAACACCTCCGTCAGGTATCAGGTAACGCAACCGAAGGTGTCGTTATCGCGTAGAACTATGCTATCTAAAGTGATACAAAATAGGTTGTTTTTTGGGTGGCATGCTCCTTTAAGGGGTACTTGATGTTTAACCTTTTAATCAAAGTAGTGAGTAGTGACGTACCTCCTTGTGGCATTTCTTGGATGGATGTTGCCTCGGCCGTTTCTTGGATGGGCATTGCCTCGGCCGTTTCTTGGATGGGCATTGCCTCCGCCGTTTCTTGGATGGGCATTGCCTCCGCCGTTTCTTTTATGGGTATTGCTTCAGCCGTTTCTTGGATGGGTATTGCCTCGGCCGTTTCTTGGATGGGTATTGCCTCAGCCGTTTCTTGGATGGGTATTGCTTCTCCTATCCAAGACATTAAATCTGAAACAAAGGAACTAATTTAAAATGATTAGAATATTGGTACAATATAATGTAAGAAAACACACACACACACACGTATATATATATATATCAGTTGATATAAATATTTCTAGGAACATGGTTAACAAAAAGTGAGAGAAATCCCTGGGGAAGTGGGGATGGAACATATATGAGAGAAACTGGCACATCCGTGTTGCAGGAATAATGAAATGAAATGTAATTGTAAGAATAAAGAAATTCATAAGGTCACTTGACAATCATCAGCATGTGGGACCCATGAGCTGACCAAACTCTAGGTCCTTGAACAATAAGCTAATCAGAAGGCTGGTGACAACTATAACCCTGCAGATTTTAATTGCGGGACCAGACTGAAAGAGAAAAGGGGGTTAATGTTGGAAAAGTGGAAATGCTCAATTGAAGAGAGTGAAATACCATTTGTAAGAGTTGAGTTATTGAAGTTGTTACCTTCTGCAACTTGTATGGGTGTTGCCGTAACGTCTAAGGGATTTACTCAAGGAGACATCCTATAAAATAACAAGACAGTGTCAAAACTATGTGATAGCATTTATTTCATATTTTACTGCTTATCCCATTGTCAAATCTAATACTGATGTTATGAGTGTTATCTCCCATGGTCACGCAGGAAGTTCTGGGATTTTGGCGGTCAGCCATAATACACCTTGTGGTGGCAAGCGTTGCATTTTTTTATCTTGTCAATCTATCATCGCGTGGTCGGGCAGATTGGGTGATACGCCCAGAGCAACGTTACACTGAGAGGGTAGTTCTTGTACATATTTATATGAAATATATGGTGTAAGCATTGACTATTAAACAAAGCTGATACTTAAAAGAGAAGGCAACCTTGTTCATGTCATTTTTTATAAAAATACGATTCGTTGATTATCCCAGACATGTTTCAGTTAATTCTGACTGCGGAAGTGATGTTTAGGGGGTTAATAATTTCCCACCATTTTGTTTCTGTGTTCGAGTTTACTGTGAGGATATGTTCCACTCTTGTTTTTGTGGTGGTTTCCTAAAATTGTTGTCACCACTTCCCATTGACGAGTATTCTACAATAAGCTAGGTTGTTAGAGAACGGTTACGTTGGATTCAGGGATCGTTTAGTTTGTAGTAGCGTAAAAATGGCTGGAATTGGAGACCCATATCACAGACACAGTGATGTGAGCGACGGACACATTGTTCATAGCAGTGGTAACGATGGAATATTTTATGAACAGTCAGTGGGTGGATAATGTTTGAGCAGAGTATAATGAGGCAGAACATGCACAGACATCTGTTGAGAGGGATGAGGCAGAGACTGAAGGAGACGTATTGGGACGTCTTGGTGCAAATGCGCGGTGTGCACTGTTGTGGCAACCTCAGTGGAATGCCTATGCTGTTCCCTCTGGATGGTGACATGAGCAACCAAACCCCTTAAATTTGCGTTGTGACTACCTAGACACATACCAAGCATCTTTTAAACAGCTCCAATACTTTAGTCAAGTTCACAATAAACTTATCAAAGTTTAGCTCACAGGCCTGTTCACTGCTCTCTGGCTGTCAAGCTGGGCCTGCACTCAACATCGCTCAAGAGCTGCTTAGGGCTCTGAGCTGGAGACAACACCAGTAAAAGTGAATCACTGCTAGATCCTGGAATTGCACGCTGTGGGATACGTTTGGAGGCCCAGGTGACATTAGATGAAGGGCCTCCAGTCAGTGTTGAGCCCACTGTGGCTCGCGAGGCTTCTCGCTTCAAAAGTGTACTTCTTGGCATTGGCAATGGAGCACTTTTGGGAATCAACAGAAACAATATGGCACCCTTCTTCAGGCGTTGTTTTGCAGGAACCTTCATCCATTCTGCGTACATACCTCTTTCATAATCTGGCGGCAGGAAATGCCACACTACTCGATTGCTTTGTACGTTGTGTGGATGGGTAACGCGTTCTTCACATGAACAAGCTAAGTATGACAGAGTGTGTCGTCTTGTTATTTTGGAGTGGCATACCCAAAGTCCACTTGAGACGATAATGAGTACACCCCAGTATGCAGCAACCGTGCGGCATATTGACTGACTCGTAAACAAACGCAAAGAATGATCGAACTGATCACAACCAAGCTCAAAGTCAGACTATGTGGAAACAAAATGGTGAGAAATTCTTAACCCGCTAATGTCACTTCCGGATTAAAGCACAACTAATTAATAAAATTACGGGAAGTCATCAACTGAAAAATATGTCTGGGATAATCAGCGAACCATATTTTTACTAAAAATGACATGAAAAAAGTTTCCTTCTCCTAGAATACAGAATCTGTCTGTTAAAACTAGCATCATATCATTATGAAGGCGATATTGAGTCGCCATAACTAAGCTTGTATTGGCGATTTATTTATTATTCCACCCATAATTGCCCAGTTGTTATGCCCACAACCACCATATATTCATTACACGTTGTTGGTATATGTCAAAAAGAGATCTTTTATTAACTAGATTAAGTTCATATTTGTTTAGGAGCAGATGAACAGTGTTTGCTCTGCTCCTGCTTTTCCTATTTTTGTAGATTCCTACTTTTTGAAAATTCCTACTTGATTTTTTTTGCTTTCTTCGCCACTATTTGTCGTCTGTTCTATAAGATTTTGGTCAAGGTCAATTTCACTGTATTTGGTCCACGGGGTCAAAGATATTTAAATCAAAATACTGATTAGATTTTTGGCTCTCAGGTGTCTATATATAGTGAAATTACATGAGACATCTATCCTTTTTCTCAGAATCATGTAGCACTTCGTAGTAATTTAATTTCTGTCCACCAAATCTGAGCCGGGACCAATCAGTATTCACTTTCTTACTCTCGTGCATGGTTTCGTATTTTTGGCTGTTTCTTTTCTTTGAGCACTTCTGAATAGAACACGTCACATTTCTTTGCATTATTTTAAAAGAATTAAGACTTTGTTTCACCTTGTTTGGGTTAGTGTTTTGATTCCTGTTTGTTTTAATTATGTGCCTTTATTTAAGTACGCAATAGGTGAACAATGTGTTTTGTTACCAGTTCATTGTAACTTTTAATCTTGATTAGAATAGTGATTTACACCATCTGGCAACAACTATGCTTTCTTGGATTGGGTTATGGTTCAGTGTTGTCAGTAAAGCAGTGCATGAGTGGCCTAAAGAATTGTTATTACGAAAAAGAGCATACAAAAACATGAATTAATTCGAAGATACTGTAAGATTCTCATAAGGAAAATAACACAACTGTGATAGTATTGGAGTGATATTATGGCCCTTCTGAGGAAGCAAATGAAAAGGTAAGAACATTGAAAAAATATGCAACAATAAGAATGGTAACCCGAATTTCGGACTCCTAAATACAACCCCAAATTGAATTTTTGATTCTGAAATTTGGGACACGATCAAAGTTGGCATTCACTATATTTCTCAAATTTCTGTTATGTTGATTTTAGCAGCATTGGCCGTAACTCTCACATTTCGGAGAGTGTTCTTTTTCAAATGGTCGGGAGCTGAATATAAATCTAGAAGTTCGTAAAGTAACCGTGATTATTTACACATCGTTTAAAACTGCCGCCAATGTAAACTGTTGACTGATGTCGCAGTCTGTAGTTATCGATGTGGATGATTTGTGTATATCTTGCATGTTTTCTTGGCAGTCGTAATCGCGGACTCAAAATATTTGCCACATTTGATCGAGATTTCACTATGCAAATTAAGTTATGTTCTCCACTTTTCGCGTAATCGCCACAGTGTCACACTTTGTATTTGGATTAACAGCTAATTTATAAGCACCGGTGATGAGACAGTTGTATTACTAGGTCAGATCCCGGGTTCACGGCTTCAGTATTTTTCTGCAAACCAGATGCCCACTTACTTCTTCCCGGCGCCTCGACCTTCGCTATGCCATGCGCCCAAATCGGCGAAACGATGTTCAGTGTCAAGTTAATACAAACTTAGTGAAAAGCAAAAATCTATGTCCAAGTTTGTTGTGCAGTATACGTTAAAAATGTTCATGTTGTATCTTTATGTATCCGTACTGACATTCTATTTACTAGCCTATTTTGTATTCTAAACAAAATGTTTGGGCTCTCCAACACCAAGGTTACGAATTTTGACACCACTTAACACGTTTTAATCTTTAGTCAAAGTTGCTCCGTTTCCATTCGACCACAGTCCCTTTCATGGGTCATTTGACTCACAACATGTGATTTGTAAAATGAAACCTGGGTCGATACCGGAGATCGAATTAATACCGCATACACGCATAAAAAATGAATTGAATTTATTCACAAGCGAATGGCACTGCTATGGCACCGGAGTGAACATAGGACAGATAAAATTTATTGCAACAGCAGAACCAGTAATGCAAGGGCCGAGATTGTCAGGACAAATCGCTTTTATATTAAAGCATAATTAGTGTCTAAGAAGCTAATGCACTTGTAGCCGGTTACTTGAAAAGTCATTTGCGCGTGGTACATGGTGTTTTGTGGTTAGAACTACGCAAGGCCTACGTCGGTTAAGTTGTGATCTGGCCTACTGCTATGTTTCGCAATAACTGTTCCAAACATTTATTGATTGAATATACACCAGTCGCATAAAGCAACAGTTCTATAAATGTCAAATAAACACCCAGATACGTCTACGGGGACCTTATTTACATGTATCTTATTGAAGGGAACACTGTTTCGTTACGGTCTGTTTGAATGACAAGGGACTCATAAGTATGTCCCAAATGCTCCAGAAACAAACCAGGTCTACATATACTGCAGTCGCGTTGTCTGTGTTTGGTTTGCGAATAGTGAAGACATTGAAACCAATGGGTATTGCGAATAGCCAGCGTGTTACACGACAAGTATATATTTCCTATCTCAAAGTTTGGTAAGTTGATTTTGTTCAGAGTCAGTAACATCGCTGTTCATGTTTTTGAGGACATCGCGTGAATGTCTTGTCAGCAATAACGATCACAAATCTGCACGGCTATGCCAATACCACAAATCGAAACGTCCGGACCCGACCGCATAAGTTCTAGATTTAGGGCACCGTCCTATTTTGCTATCTTCCTGATATTTCTCGAATTTCAGACAGCAAACATTGCCTATTTCTAAAATTTAGGACAGCTGGTTCAAGATATTTATTTTTTCACTGTCCTAAATCCGGGAATTTTTACCATAGATTATTAAATGACGAGTAGGATTTTGTAATTTCTTCAAATCCCGTGAAGCAGGCTGCTTAAAAATGTGGAACATAACGCGTGAAACCATATGAGAAACTGCCATTATGCTCGGAGGAAAACTTGGGGTCGTAGCCAATAAAAAAAGGTTTAAGATTGTTTGCCTGGGATGCTGCCCTGGTGACCGTTGGGGTGACCGTTGGTGTTGGCAATGTATTACTTTGCAGGGTGGTTTGTATCGCTGAAGTCACACTGAATTTGGAACCTGCGGTAGGTAGGTTGTAGGACTCGACATTGAATTTCGAGTTGATACCAGTGGGTAAAGAATTCAGAACTGAGCGAATCACAAAAAGATGTAGAGGTTGCTGGGTCTTGATTAGAGGGCTACCTATTGGTAGGTGTGTGGTGGACCTTGTTAAACTTAAGACTGATTTGGTGCCGAAGTTTCCAGTGCATATGACTCCGCTCAAATGAGAATAGACTTGCATTGCCTGAAATGAGAGTTGTGGATTGTGGATGCCATGAGGCCGTAGTGAGTATAACAGCCACGAATGATGGAACATTATTTAGGGAGCTTGTGAGCGCCTTGGAAATACATTCTAGGCATAGAAAGGCTGAACGATATTGAATGCGGGGTAGAAGCCATGATTTCAGGTTTGGATTTGGTGAAAAAATGAGGGTGAAACAACAGGTGTAATGAGGTCGCCTGAAAGAACAGAACGGAAGTGCACTAAGTTCATCGCACCGTTGAGCCATGTTTGTTAGTGAGGAACTAGGGGTGCGATATCCTTGTTGTGTCCATCCGCAAATGGGCTCTACCTGCGTCAGTAGGTGCTCACTGCAACCCACTGCAAATTGGATGGATCTACAAGCGAGAGTCGTGTGTCTGTTATGTAAATGCAGGAATCATAGGGAATAAAGTGTAGAAATTTTATATCTGGTTATGTGAACTGGCCTAAATGAAGGGAATGGCTTACAAGGATATTGAATAGCTTTCATAAGCAAGGAAAAATGTGTGGGAGCACATGTTGTAGCAAAGAATTAACAATTGAGGCACAAAGAAGCAGATTATTCCCTGTCATGGCAGCTGAGCGCTGTCATGATGACCATTGAGTGTTAACAGAATTCACAATTAGACTATCTGGAATTACCTGTCATGAAGCATTAACGGTATGTTGTCTGGGTACTTTCAGCACGTGTTGTATATCCGTGGGAGGAGAAAAGTATGTAGGAGGGGAAGTATGCATACGTGAGAGGGCAGTGGTGTGGGTGAGATAGAAGTTCTGTGGGTGGGCTGAAAGTCTAGATGTCTTGAAGAGAATAGTTTTCTGGGGTACCATTCCATAGTCCAGGTTTTTTCGATGGTAAAACCAGATCATGCAAGACCACGTAAAATCAAGCAAGTGAAGGTATTTTTTCGCAAGTATGCGAGTAGGTAAGCCACGAGACTGCGTTCATTATTCATGATGCAAAAACTGCTGGTTTCTCTCACATTTGCGGAAACACCTTAAAATTTCCTGTTGTCAGCATTAATTTATTCCATGGAGACTTGACTATGCCATCTTAAATTCTTGCTTCTTAACTATATGAGGCTGGGTGGGCATCAGTACCTGATGTTCAAAACAGACTGGGATTTCCATGTGCAAAGTGATGTGACTTTTGTCTTACTGTTACAGAGACATATTGAAATTTAGATCACATTGCCATGTCCAGTCTATCAAAAACTTGTGTAACAGGTGTGCGCCTGTCACTAAACCAGAATGTTATTTAGAGTTGAGCAAGATGGGCCCTATTTTAGGCTATGTAGTATTTCCACATCAGTTTGTAGTTGTAGTGCTTAGGAATGTGGGCCTCACCCCCTTCGGGTTCATATACCAATTGGTTCGAGTTTTGGATTGAATGTGTGTCACTATTGACCTCGTGGTAGTCCAGTTGCAGAACCAAGGAGCTCACGTCAGTACTCACACCTGTATATCTCGATTATATATGCTGTTTGTGCAGTAGGGGGACGTTATACCTGACTCTGCCGCAATGTTTTATCCCTGTTCCCACCAAAATGTTAGCTCTTCGTGTGATACTAGGTCTTAAACACGGCTTTGCCCGCAGTTGTTAAGTCCCTAACATTTCTGCTTAATTCTAAAAATTGCCCATTTCTTAATTCCATCCATGTGAGCATGACTGACTGGTCTGCGTTCTGTTTCGTGAATAGTGCCAGTGTATTACATTATGATTAAATATTTGCTTAATTAACTTAATGAATGAATGCTTTACACCAGATACCCATATTCAATATCATCAGGCTCTGAGAGGCCTTGGTCTAGTACCACCCGCCCCATTACTCTTTGTCTCAAATGTTTGGCTTAGTTATGTTGCAATATGTAGATCAAGGTGAATATCGACAATGCAATGATTTATTGGGTAAAAACAATCATATAATTGATCTAATTGAAAAAGAACAAATTATACTTACAATGTACAATTCCTACTTTTCTTTTATCTTACACGCATTTAGCATTATTCCTTGCGCATTTTTCCTCGCGCATTGACCGGAAGTTTGAGGCCCCCTATTGGCTTTGTGATTAACTGTACGTTGAACTGTTTATTTCTGTTCTATGTGACATGGTATTTGTTTTGTTTTGTTTTGGCACGCAATAAGTTGTTTACTTTCAATACCTTGTTTTAATACAGTTTTTTGTTTTCCACATTGGGACCTGTCCAGTAAAAGCAGGTTACGTTACCCGTTCTGGCATGTTGATATATGGATTTTTGGTAGTGGTCATTATTTCCATTGTGATTGGTGATTACAAAAAATTGAAATGCACATTGTCTGGGTACCAGCTGATATTTTACAACTGCTAAGCATTCCAACTGAGCTGAGATGGTTTTTCTTTCTTTCAGGCGCGAACGTTGATGAGCGGTAGGTCAGAAAGGAATGAGTACCTTCTGCTTCATGCCTTTTACGAGAAAAACTACATCGTCCCTGACAAGAGTTTCCCCAAGAGGGCGACACCGGTATGAGTTTAAGCTCAACCTAATTAGATTGGTATGAGGGTGGTCCAAAGCATGCGGCTGCATTTCTGTAGACTTTCTTGCACAAGACCATGGGTGTCCACTAGCATTCGGACATAAGCCTACGACGTATATCATGAAAAATGCTTTGCGTGACCTGTGTTGGTGATTAACACAATGCTGGTATCTGATTTCTTAGCCAGCTTTGAGCAAGCCGTTCCACACTTCCTTTGTGAGTTAAAGAGGTCGATAGCAATTTGAGAGAAAATGAATGCATCTTTTACTTCACTCTTAATTAAATCTGGTGTGCTAGACGTGCAGAGTTTGTGACATGAAGTGCAAATTCTTACATTCACGGACATTGTATATTTGGGAATTTGTATATGACCTGTTTGAATATCGTACCCCCAACTAGTGGCAATTTGACAGCGTGATGGTTCTAAAGAATTCATGAATATGTTAGGAAATCCCACTGCATCAACTTCTCGTACAAGAATGCAGAATGCTCATCGCCATCTAGCCACAACTTCTGCAGATTCAATAACTTAATGCATCAAAATCGTGTTTCTTGCAGCTGCTAGAGGCAACGGGTGCAGTTCTATGTGACTGACTTCCCGCAGTATTTTCTTCATGCGAGTCTTCCTTTGTAAAGCTAAAAAGAATCTCGTCCATTCAAACTTGATATGTGTTTCGAATGCTTGTCTCTTTTGTGGCTACTAAATTTTCAGCAAAACTACCAAACTACGTTACACAATTTGTTCCCATGAAATTGGCGAAAACGAATTCTATTCTTGATTTTAATGTAGAGGCTGTAGTATTTTGAACTGTACAGTCAGTGTTATTGTTTGGAAAAATTGGCGTACTTGATTAAGCAATTAAGCATCAACATTAAAAAGACGGTATGTGTCATCCTTGTAGACCTCTTCATTGATGACACATCTGACTTTTTTAATGTGCGTTACCAGTTCCTCGTTTATTACATTATTTCGCATGTTCTCAGTGATTAGCTGTGTAAACTGGTTACAGAATGTTGTATGCTAAAAATTCTTTAATTTAAAACAAAAACTGATTTCTAAGGCTACTACATTTGTATTTTTCAAAGGCTTGCCGTATTATTGCAAATATCAAAATGTTGTTTGGTAATATCTACGCCATGCAAACCACGCTAAAAGCGAAGTAACCAGAATTGTCGCCATACTCGCATTCATCTCACAATGATTTCCTGTATGTTTAAAGAGCACACTGCTGATGGATGATAGTACTTGTATATATGTAACATTCATGCTTTAACTGCAGATACAGACTGATGAGGATGGTGACATGGAGACCACCGTGAACAAGAAGCAGGGGCGCAAGAAACCTGCATATACTGGCGGTCTTGTATTGGATCCTAAGAAAGGCAAGTGGCTCATTGTGGCAGTTAATTCTTGAACCATAAAGGGGAAGAACACCAAATGTGAAAGAAAATAGGCATTACTAATCAACCTGGATTTTCCAGAAGTTTTAATTTAATTTATACTCAACCTATTCTTACCTTTGAAATTTTTGGTTCCTTTAAAAGCACCCATGCCGTGAACATTCCGCTAGGTTTCTCTTCAACTTTCTAAACACATGTATGGTCATTTCTCTTAACAGTCCATACACCACCTTTGAATTTCTCTCTAATAGTTCATAAAATAGGTGTCCATGGGAAAATAGTTTTTACATGCATTTGCATCGGTAAAACTAATTCATACCGAAAATGCCAAGTACTCTGCTAATCAACACCCATGGTCTCCTATATGACTAAACAAGTAATAAATGCCAAGACCTCTGATCCTTACTGAGTTCTCAAAAGTCCGTGTTGTATAATGAGCTCCAGGTAGCATATGCGACCTGAAATTTGAAGTGCGAGGTGAGATTTTGGCCATCTTGAATCAAATTGCAACATGCAACCTGGAATTTCTAACGTATGCGAGACGAGTTTTTAGAGTAGGCAGACACTTGGTAAACATAAAGCAGCTCGTGTGAATGCAGTCGTTATTTGGTTGTTGTCAAATCAAGTTCAGATGATTGGTAGCAGAGAACAGCCCCCCCTCCCCATTACTTGTAAACAAGTTGCGTGAACATGGGATAATTCTGAATTGATCTTTGAATCGTTTAATTGACTAGTGTTTGCGTCTACTAATTCATGGAGCCTTTGTGAGTCTGCTCTTTCGGGGGCCTGTGTTTTTTGTGTGCACTGTTAAGCTTTGAGCAGCACTATGACACAATTCTTTGAACAGCACTAACTTATTAGTGGGGTCCCACACCTTTGACCGCACACATATTGAAAATGACGGGCCCCTAACAAAAAATTTCGGTAACTCAGTCATTAAATTTTATGAAAACTGGGTGTTTTGGTTCAAAATAAGGAGAATTCAACACCTTTCTGTGCGTTGTGGGAATTCTTCAAAACTTTAGCTTCTCACCTGAATCGAATTGGTAGGTTTGCAAATCCACTGCCACTTTTTCTGGCTCGATATTTTTAAATACATGTTGCATCTAGTGCACTACACTCAGAAACTCAGATTGGTAAGACAGTGTCGCCGTAGGCAGAGGTTTTGAAGCCAGATTCTTGAAGTTTGCGAGCATAGGGAGAAAATAAAATGACAGCGTTCAAGTATTATGCTTTGAAGTAAAGTTATCCAGGACTATAATCCGTTTCTTGTCGTAACATAACTCAAATTGCCAAACCACCGTCTGGGAAGTTGTTGCCCTCAGTGATTCATTGTCATTGAACATCGATGTTTTTTTCTCTAATAATTCGAAGACTTGACTTTCATCTCTAATAGTTCATACAGTCACTTTTGTCTTTATTAGTTGGAACGTGGAGTTCTGAAGGGAAAATAGTTTCTACATTAGTGTTTGTACTGTTATAGAAATAACCTTAAGTACATTGAACAGAATTTTAGTACCACAAAAATTTGCCATGTCTCGTTAGGGAGAAAATATTTGAGAGTAATTCTCACTCTGTCATTTTATGGACCCATGAGGGCTTTGTTAGGTTGCAAACTGTCACAACTACCCAACCTATTGCAATGCTCAAATGTCACCGTGAGGTAATGCACTATTTACAGATACTTACTTGTGCCTCTGGGGATCAGAGGCGTACCTTTGTATGTTTTTTCATGGCTGAGCTTGATGCAGGCGGACACTTTCTTACTTCAAGTAGTTTCCGCAGGTCTTGAAATGAGTCGGATACAAAAGTTCTGCACAAGCTGTTGTGGTCTGTTAGGGCTTACTTCTTAAACATTTAAATTTCAAGGCATCCTGCTTGGTTTATTATCTACCTGCTCAGTTTTGTGTGTCTTATAATTACCCAACACGAGTATTATAGATTATTTTCATTTTACTCAAGTTTGAAGTATGTGTAGGGATAATATTGATAAGTTTGCATTATGTTGGTATTTTAGTAAATGTTTACTTACTTTAAAGTAAAAATTGTTAATGCTAATGCTCCATTATTCACTTATATCTGCATTTTGTCAAGGAAATGTAACTTTTGATGTAGACCACTAGTACTGCTATAAAATAGGTCTCACCTTGTTCGTAACTTCGACGAGAAGTGATGTTTGGCATTGTAAATAACTGACACTCAAAGAAAAATTAAATATTTGTCACGGAAGGAGGGTTTTGAGCTGCTTTATGTAAATGTGTTCGGAAGCTTACCAGCTTATTCTAGCAAAATGGCGGCCTCTGGAGTGATAGGTAGACGAAGTTGGAATGTTGAATTGTCGGATTGAATTAGTTCGTTGTGGGATAGAATTTACTGTTTTTTCCTTAGTGAAGATGTTTTTCTGGAATTTCAAACTAATCTATTGTATCAACGGAATACAATACAATTTTAAGTCTCACTAATCTACACCATGTGAAGTCTTTGTTCAGTGATCATAGTTACCCTTTTAATACATTAGTTTTGAATATTCATCTTCAGGTTTCTATGACAAGTTCATCCTGTTACTCGACTTCAACAGTCTCTACCCGTCAATCATTCAAGAGTTCAACATTTGTTTTACTACCATCAGCAGGAAGAGCTTTTCTGAAAAGAAGGTAAAAATATACGAGTCAACATTAACTACTCAGCATGGGTCAAATTTGGTTAAAATGAATCGCCTTTCAAGGTTACTATGGAATTGAAAAATGTAGTTTTAGAGTTTCATCATTTTGAAGTGAGACTCAATATGCATAGTTAACATTATTCAGTTTAAGTAATCAGTGGACAGCTTGTATTTCTAGTTACAAAAATGGAAGGTACAGGAAGAGCCTCAATAACTTTATGCACCAGATGGGGCTGCATGAACTGTTAATTTTGTGGCTTCTAAAGTAACATTGTAGTCGCAAAATCGCATTGAAATTTCAACTCTGCTTATACTATGTCTTTCTTTCCTCAGCTAATGAATTGGGAGTAATTGGGGGGGTCAGTTTCCTCGGGTATGACATCATGTTTACCATTTGTATATCCCTCCAATTGTTTCTGGTAACCAGTAACCTGTTGCGATCTGTGGTATGTGAAGGTAGTTACCTGAAAATTATAAGAATAGTTCAATCATTTATTTTACTGGGGAAAAGTAATATTTTTAGGTGTCGTGATGTCAAGTTTTAAACAAAGCATGCTACACAGGTATTCTACTTTAAAAAATTAATGTAAAAACCATTACGTGCTTATCCTTATTTACTCTTGGATACATGGAATTTGCAAACTTTCTGTACACATCATGCAACAATTTTTTATTAATTTGCTGCAGATTCAATAAATTTTTAATCTCCATGTTCACAGGAGGGGGAGGATGATGACTGGAACCTGGATTTACCCGACTCTGACCTTGAACCTGGCGTGTTGCCAACGGAAATCAGAAAGCTTGTGCAAAGCAGACGACAAGTGAAACAACTGATGAAAGGCCAAGATGTTACGCCTGAAATGTACATGCAGGTACAAAGTACTGTTCGTTAAATCTGCTGTCAACCAGTCTTTTGTAAATAACTGACTTTTTGTTGCACTAGGTGGTCCCAATGGTAACTGAATGATTCAAACTGTTTAGGATCTGAACAGCACAAACCACAGATGTGTTTACTCTTATGACTAGCTTCTTTTGTTAGGGAATTGGGCAATGACGATGGCGGTTTAGTGATAGCATTGTTTTGCTCCCTTCAAAATAGTTTGACTTGACATGTGTGCATATTAGTCCACTTAGATGGGGTATCTCAATGATATAAAGATCAGAGAGAATTTGAACATATTTGAATATGGGAGTGCTTTTCTCTATAAACTAGGCTCAGCTTGTTTCTTACTGGGATGTGAAATGGTTTCTGTGTGTAGAAAGACTATTGATTATTACTTGGTGTTTAAAAAGACAAGCAGTTAAAAACACTTTTTATGATCGACATATGTCCCGAATGATATATGGTAGTTCGTGCGTTGCAAGCTCGTTACATGTTTGGCAACTAGTATCACTGGTCCCCCAGGCATTATGGTCACCCCTTTTTTCCAGTATGACATCCGTCAAAAGGCTCTAAAATTGACAGCCAACAGTATGTACGGTTGTCTTGGCTTCTCCTTCTCAAGATTCTACGCCCGGCCACTCGCTGCTCTGGTGACGGGCAAAGGAAGGGAGGTACGTATCATTGTCTGTAGCGCCACACCCACAGTGCTGTGGCATTTATCTGTACCTAGGAATACAGTGGGTCATATTTGAAATTTAGGTTGGTACTGTTTGGTCGTTCTGATCATGTTATATGACATCGCAAAGGATCATATCTTAAAATATTTGCACTATACATAACACAAGATGAATTTTTTTTAATGTTTCCGCAAACTGATGTGAAGTAAAAAAATATTAATTAGTCTTTATTTCAAAGCGGCATTCTCTTTTGATTATATAAAACAAGACAAAGCTTCAGTTTCAGGCATTTGAATATTACGAGGGAGTGTATTTGTTCTGACATACCGTCTTTCTGTCTTCAGATTCTACTGCAGACTAAAGAGTTGGTGCAGAAGATGAATCTGGACGTGATCTACGGAGACACTGACTCCATTATGGTGAATACCAACAGTGAGGACCTCGACCTCGTCTATAAATTGGGAAACAAGGTGCGTAGACATAGTCACGGAATCTTGTTTCAGTCGTTCGAAGCTCCCATGAGGCGGCCTTTGGCTGAAAATAATAGCTTTTGATTTGCCCCTTATGCGAAAGAACTAACCCATTTATGCTTGAGACCGGGCTCCAGGATTAAAAGAACAAACTAATTAATTCAGCCAGTCCAAACAGTAACAAAAAAGTTGAGAAATCACGCCTAGTCTGAACTAGGAAAGAGTCGACGCCAGTTCTATAACAGTGCGTAGTCAAAATCAAAAGTTTTTTGCCAAAGACTGGTTCAAAACAACTTCAAATGGATTTCCTTACTGCTAATTATGAATTTGGTCAACTTTTACAAAACTAGGTCTGAATTGTCAACGTGGTCTTACATAAGCTTAATACATGAGGTGTTCGCCAAATATTTTAGGTTAAAACGGAAGTCAACAAACTGCACAGGCTGATCGAGCTGGACATTGATGGCGTGTTCAAGTCTATGCTGTTGTTGAAGAAGAAGAAATACGCAGCGTTGACTGTTTCCAAAGGAGCGAACGGAGAGATTATGTACTCTCAGGAACTCAAGGGTCTTGACATTGTGAGAAGGGATTGGTCGGACCTAGCAAAAAATGCTGGAAAGTAAGGACTTCAGATTGCACAAAGTTGCATAACTGAGAAATTAGAGGCTTCAAGAGTCACGCACGCACGGGATAGTTAGAAAATGGTGTGAAAAGGGAAATGGTTGAACTTTACAAAATGTCAAAATTTTGTTTCCACTGCCCGTTGGTTATTCACCATGTCTGAGGAAATTGCGTTGTGTAATTTAATTAAAATCAATGTAACTCAATAATAAAGTTGAACTTGTGGGGACAGCAAAAACGCAACTCTTTGATAGCACTGACATCATGATTGTATTGTGGATGGATAAAAATGCTGACCTTATAATTGAATTAGGGTAAATGTATGGACGTAAACATTTTTTGAAAATACAAAAACGTTGGGTTTTCAAATTAAAAACAGTGGTCTTGTCTTTTTGAGCAGGAATCCTGCAGATACGGTACCTGAAGGCTCTTTGATTATTACACCTGAAACCAAAACCAGATAAATAGGTGTATTTATAGGACACTGAACAAATGCCTTGGTGGACTTCAAGTTGGTCAAAGTCGTGAATTCAATCGAGGTCTCACTGTTGTATTTCTGCGACGGTTGAGAACTTACACAACAAATTCAAGATGCTTGAGACATCATAAGATTGCACTTCACTGCTGCATACCTGTTATGTACCCCTCGTATGACAATACACAATATTTTCTCTGTTTCAGTTTTGTCATCGATCAGATCTTGTCCGGTCAGCAGAAAGAGACAATCGTGGAGAATATTCACGACAAGCTGACAGAGGTTGGGGAAAAGGTCAACAATGGAGAGGTTGCTGTGGAGATGTATTACATAACAAAGGTGAGCTGATTAGATTCAAGAAGTGGAGTAGGCGGTATTTCTCAGTTGTACCTGTATTTAATACGAGCCTTAAAACCTATTGTAATTCTTAAGGAGACAGGTGCCTGGTTTTCTTGGAGATGCATTTTTCCTTGTCATTTGCTGTTCTCTTCTGTGTATTCCGGCTCTGTGTTCATTTCCATTGACCTAACGCAATGCTCTTCTTGCTGTTGAACACAGTCTGTTTTGGTCATTCTTGTTTGCTCTGATAAAACTGAATGGAGAACCAAGGTACGAGACTTTACCTGGGTTACTTATGTCGCTTTCTGTTGTTGCATGGAGTGTAAGTACACGCCACACGAGTGAAAATGTCTGTACAAGATATCCAAGGTTCTTTATTTTTACTAAAGATAGCTTCAAAAATGATTGCTTCCCCTTTGAATGCCAATGCTTGCATCACCTGAAATATGTTGGGTATTTGGGATGAAAAAAAATAATCTGCACATTCCCAACATTAATGAGTAACAGATAGTACTTTAAATGAAAGAATTTTTTATTGCAGCAACTGACTAAGAATCCTGAGGACTATCCAGACAAGAAGAGTCTGCCCCATGTTCAGGTGGCGCTGCGGCTCAACTCCAAAGGGGGAGGTAAAAAGCTACGAGCAGGTGATACGGTGTACTATGTGATCTGCGAGGACGGGTCGAACCTGGCGGCGTCACAGCGGGCGTACCATCCAGATGAGCTGAGCAAGAATGAAAATTTGAAGATTGGTGAGATTCATTCCAGGGACTTCTTGTTTGATAAAAAAGCGGTTTGGATTGTAATCTTTGTTGTGAAAATGGGGAACTTTAAATTCACAAGGTGGCACTGGTGCAGCAAGTGACGTACCCTTAGAAATGCCTGCAATCTGGTAATCACATGGGATACGTATCCCACGATTACCCTGAGCAAACGAAGTACTGTCTGATCTCAATCTATTCAAATGTGAAAAAGAGGGATCTTTCTTCATTAGTACCACCAAGTGACTATTCAGTCCCCCATTGGGCATGTGTTACAGGCCTGTTGGGGTACAATTATTCCCTTTTTCACTAGTATACACTTTTCCCAACCTGCCGAGTAATTGTAACATAAGGCTTGAGAAGAAAGAGTTTCACTTCACTTAAGCCATAGATGCCATCATGCTCTGTTGGCATTTGAGCCTCCTTTTGAAGTGCTTGGTCTGTTTTTTTTTTGTTTCAAGTCTTTAAATGATTTTTTAGTTGCTTTCTTACGTAACATAACACAAAAATGAAAAGGCACTCTGGAGTTTACCGATTGGTCTTTAAACTGTCTGTGTGTTTTGAATTGGTCTCTTTGCTGGGGTATTTAATCTCTTCTTTCTGATAAAAGCTTTTGCATTTATTGATTTCAAATGTGTTCCAGACTTAAACAACTTGCGAAAATACATTATTCACTTTAGCTTATATCATATGCTTCTTTTGTCTACGGAACTTAGTGTTTTTGTTGAAGACAAAACTTCAATGACAGTCTTAAAAATTTCACTTTTATCGAATTTCAGCCGGCCTCTTCTAGTGACTGGTTTCTTGCCTGTCGTGTTACTAAGAGCTTTAAGTGATTGTGTTTGTATTATTTTTTAGATGCTAAATATTATCTGGCCCATCAAGTTCACCCAGTTATCTCACGTTTATGTGACCCAATAGAGGGCACTGATGCTGCTCGTCTAGCTGAATGTTTAGGTAAGTTCTGAGGTGGCCATCATATTTTCGTAAATTGAGAAGTCTAATCTGTAGTTGGTCTTAATTTGATATTATACATCCTAAGTTATGCCGTGTTGTTATGATTCTGAACTTGGAACAACAGAATAACATGACTGTAGATATCTACCTTCACAAGGGTTTTAATACTTTGATTTGCACGTGTGTTTTTTTGTCACCTTTTGCTTGCAGTTGAAGGGACATTTCACCGCTGTTTATCTGTCAATTTACTATTATCTCAGAGTGTTGACAAGCGAGCCAACAATGCATACATGGGCCATTTTCAAATTAATTCAATAATTTAGGGTTAGTGAAGCTCAATAAATTCTGAAACATTTTCTTGAGTCACTGATGGTTTTAATATTCTTGTTTAGAATCCTATCATGCTAAGGATTATTGTGAGAGTAAACGGTCCAATTTGAGTTTCATTTTTAGCCAGCTAACCTAGGCGAAATGCAGTTCTGTTATACAAATGCAGTTCTGTTATAGAAATGCAGTTCTGTGATACAAATGCTGCTGACGTTAAATATGAGTGTCTTTGCCATTAGGTTTGGACCCATCTAGTTACCGTCACACCTCACACAGCCAGGGTTATGATGAAGACGAGGCCATGTTGGCTGCCCAGTTATCGGAGGAAGAACGATACAAGGACTGCGACCGGTTCAAATTTACATGTCCGGAGTGTAAAAAGGAGATCATATTCGACGGAGTCTTCACAGGAACAGTGAGTGGTTGGATGCATCGATGCAAACGTTTGGTATCATCGGGCCTTCCTTAATCATGAACCACACCGTTCTTTTCAGTAACAGCGTTTCATCTCGGGAACACAATGCTTGTCTTCCAACCAGATTTTTTTCTCCACACATTTCTTTTTTGAGGGCACTTTTCTCAGTACATTCAAAAATTACTGGCGAGGTAACAATGATTCTCGCATGATACAAACTGTCAGTTATTTATGAAAATAGAAATGTTTATTAATGAAATTCAGTTTGTAAGAAAACATTAGTGAGAATATCTGCACGGTTTATGAGATAGGAAGGCTGGATACCCCTGATGTATGCACGGTTCATGAGGTAGGAAGGCTGGATACCCCTGATGTATGCACGGTTCATGAGATAGGAAGGCTGGATACCCCTGATGTATGTTTATATGAAGCATGTGTGGCTTTGGGATGGGGGTCTCAGTTGTGAGGCCAACGTTTGATTCCTGCGTTCCCTGACAGACTACAAAGCTTGCACTTTCTTACCCCTTTGATCTTGGTCTTCTGGGGCAGGTTAAAATGAGTAAGTGCTTAGTATAGGTACGGATGACCCTCATGGAATATAGTGGGACCTTTGTTTGAATTTTCGCTGTTTGTATGAAAAGATTGTTGTTATTCTAGGTTGTGATCTGTAATTGACAGCATTTGTAGAAGCTAGAATAACGTATGTTTTTAAAATTTTCCTAAAATGTTTGTGGAATAGACATTCGTAACATGGAGAGATTTGGCCATATGGAGTACTTTTTAAAAATAAATATCAAGTATGGACAATTCCTAACTTTAGTTGATTATGTTACCCAACTTCCTTTCCACTGACTCATTTTATTCCCGTTTTTGTATTGATTGCTTCACACTTTGATTCTACTCATAACTCCTGTTGTTTTTACATAAGTCTATATTAAATTACATCTATTTAATTGCTGTAGTAATTTTAATTGATTGTAATTAATTATAATCGGCGCAGGGCTCATCCATCCATTGTCAGCTGGAGTCGTGTCCTGGACAGAAGTGTAACTACAAACCATTTGAGCATATCGGAGTTATTATGAACAAGTTGTCGACTGCGATCCGCACACACATCAAGAAATACTATGAGGTATTTTTAGTCTACATACTTCATACGGTTGTTTTCAACCAATTCACATTCAGGACAACAGACAATATTTCCAGTTTCACATTTGCCTGCTGATTTGCATTGAAATATTTTTTAAGTTGTCTACCTGTGCATTGTGACTATGAATTCATTCACGACAGTTTTGTGAATGTCTCAGACCTTGATATCAATTTTTAGCAAACAGATACTATTTATATCTTTCTGATTTGTATATATTTGAGTCGCACTTGATAATCAAAGTTCTCGTACTGGTATGTAAAACTACTTTTTGGGAATGATTGCAATATGTCAGTGTGAATGTGTGAAATGTCAAAGTTAAAGCCAGATGCAAAGTATCCCACATGTCTGCCCTTTGCTGGTCTCCCTCTAGCTATAATCCTGGATTGTCTGAAGTAAAACAACATAAATTCAGACACTGTGGTGGGGTTAAGTCTGTAAAAAGTTCATTGAGTGAATTTTTTTGTTGCTTGAAATTTTAGAGTTGGATGAAGTGTGATGACTCGACCTGTGCAGCTAGAACAAGAAAGCTTCCTCTGCAATACTTCCGGGGTCATGTGACCTGCCAGGTTTGTCACCGTGGTAACCTGGTTGCTGAGGTGAGTATTGTTAAAGCATTGTTGGTTTGTAATAATGTAGGGGGTGGAAACTAGCCCTTACCAAAGGCACACACACACACCACAAAAACTCTTACCATGCACAATACAAATACCACAGAACGTGTATGATAACCACTCGATCAATCTTACCACGTGCCAAGTTTCAAGGCTTTTTGTTTGGGTGCGTGTTGCCGGTGTTCAGGTTCTGTGGTAAGGGTTTTTGTTTGTGATAAGTTTCTGAGGAGCATGGTAAGGGCGGTTTCCAGTGCTGGAAATGGTCAATAAAGAGTGTTGCATTTTATTGCATTGTAATCGGGATTGTCTCAGTGAAGTTAGAACGCTACAATACTTATTTGCACAACATGCATGTGAGCCCTTGAAAACTTTTGTCAAATCGAAAGTGTGATGTGATTCATGCATAAATTTGTTTCTTCCCAATGCACCCTTTACATTGTGCGTAGTTTAAACAGCTTTGATCTTTTCATCAAGGGGTATGTGGTCGAATGTTACAGGTACCTGGAAACTTCCCGGATGAGTGCGCCACCCTATTTTGAAGTTAGATTGTGTTGTAGGTTTTTTGCCTGGAAATTGAACCTCTCTGCCCTAGAAAGGTTCTGCCATTATGTAATAGTCACTTACAGGGACCCTTGCATTTTGAGAACCAGTTTTCTCTGCTGAATAACAGGCATAAAGCTGGTTCTCTAAATCCAGGACTTATGTAAGTTGAGAATGAAGCCTTGAAGGTTATTAAAGGCATTTTCAGTATTGTTCACAGTGGGACTTGTACTGGACAGCTTTCGTCAATCAACTGTGGTGGTAAAATCCATGCAATGTTTGTGCTGTTGGTGGCATTCTTCAAAAGTGAGAAGAGCGTATACTTGGCTTTTTATCGAAGTTCAAAACCATTTACTGTACATTTGGGTATTGGTTTCAGTATTCGGACACTGCTCTGTACACCCAGCTGTGTTTCTATCAGTTCATCTTTGATCTCCCAAAGGCCATGGAGTTACTCATGGACGAAGACAGAGGTGAGATTAATCAGGCGTAGGAAAATAACGATCGGATTTTGTTCAGCGTCATGAGGCTAGGACTAAACATTGTCTCTGGTTTAGTTTTGAAATATTTTGTTTAATGTTTTGATTCTTTACTTGATTACATCATAATCTAGGTACTGCGAGTAAATAATATATGTTTGCACGTAATGACACCAAAATGTGTGATTTGAAGGTGTTCATAATTTTGAGTTTGTAGGTGATTTCTTGAGGTCATCAAGTGCAAACTTAGGTTATGTACTCATGTACTTAAACTGTAATAACTAGAAAATATCAAACTTGAGTTCATTAAAGTTCAGAGATTGGGTTTCAGGCCATGGGTCGATGACCACCATATAGCATTGTTTGGGACTTGAATGTTTACGTGACGTGTCTCGTGCAATTTGTGTGTTTAAAGTAGTGTCTTGACCAATAACTGATAGACATGTGGCCAGGTGTCGTGAAGTACCAGGGAGATGAAACTGTATCAAGTAGTGTGCGTTTGCAAGTGATGAGCTTGAAGATTTTCAGCCTTTTGTCGGTAAACACTTGCCGGTCTTTGTTATTTTTGGCTGTTAGCTATGCAGGGGATCATAATTGGTGCAAATCTCAAAATGTCAAGAGACTTAGTTAGCAATATAATACGAATTATAATAGATATTGTTAATGAAGGCAGGCGAAGAAAAAATATTCATGTGACCTTTCTGAAGGTAAATCATATCAGCAACATGTTACTGAGTTGTGTCCATACGTAATAATAAATTTTTATGAAAAATGAAAATGATGACACTTGAGCAAAAGACAAAACAAATATAATTGATGATTGACATATGTCCCGAATAATAGATAAATGATACGTGCGTCACATGCTCGTTACCAGAGATGAAAAGGAGACCGAGGTAGGCGATATCAGGTCATTTATTATGACTAGTACAATTACAATAAAATGAATACAGGTAAATAATGTATAATAGGTAATCTCTGGTAAGATGGGCAATAAAAAGCGCCGGCCACGTGGAAGTTCGAGAGAATGACGAAAACTGGGAGGAAGACGGTGGGAAAATTGAATGAGTTTTTTACGTACAGCAATGTGGCTGGAACAAAGTGAACTGAAAGCGAGGTTACAATAACAAAGAAAAACGCCCCTAAAGACACATGACAATCATCAGCCTATAAGACCCAAAAGCTGACCAAACTCGAGGCGCATGATAACAGCAGACTAATGCGAAGGCTGGAAAAACGTCGTGTAGTCCTGCACAAGGGAATAATGGAATAGACCAAGATGAGGGGGAAAAGGAGTAAGGCGGGTCCATATGCTCACATAAATATATTTAACGAGTGAAATACCATATTTCAACATATAAGTCAACACCGGTCAATGTTTTCTAGGCAGTTGTTCATATTCACTATTCACCTCGGCTCTCACTACCACACTTTTTGGGATCTGAAAATTAACATATTAATTAACTAAGGGTGGATGTGAAAATTTTACGAAACAATATGGCAGACATGTGAAATTTAACGGTTTCATTTTTTCCATGAAACCTGCAGTACCAAGTTAGATGACTTTCCATGTTCAAGATTTGTTCCAGAGCTACCGTCAAACATGTTTTTGAAAAACTGGCTGTTCAGAAACTTAAAAATTGAAAAAAGGCAAAATTAATAAGTGCGAAACATGTAATAGATGAGTTAGATCGTTGACACATTGCACTCCTTTAAATGTTAGAAGGTCCAGTTTTTGTTTTGTTGAACCTAGTTGTATTGAGGTCGTTTGTATTAATTTCAGTGTTTGCCAGAAGAGTAGACAAATTTGAAGAGCAACATTTGGCACTCAAGTCTTTGGTTGCTAGGAAACTGAAGCAGAATGCATACTCGGAAGTGAACCTGACAAAATTGTTTGAAGGACTGTTCCCATCGGTGGGGCATTAACTGTTGAAAGGACTGTTCCTATCAGCAGGACACTAACTGTTCAAAGGACTATTTCAGACAGCTGTGCTTGGAAGTCTTCCTCAATTACAGTTTTGTTTAAGTACCTTATGATGCAAACCTGAATTACTAATTATTGTAATTACAAAATCAGAAGTTACTAATTTTTAATAAATTTTGTTTTATAAGGTTTCTAGTATTTGTAAATATAATTGTTCTGATGCTGAGTTTGGGCTGTGGGGAAAATATAATATTGCTGTATGAGTCATATGACGACACTTGTCTAAGTCATGCTTGGCCATTTCACATTAAGCTGTCGTAGAAATGGTCCATTTTACTTCCATCAATACTCTACTTTAATCCTATAAGTTGATACAACCCAACTTTGAGATTTTGTCTTAGCAAGAGGAAAGAAGGCAAAGTTCTTGAGTTTAAACTGAGTTTTGCTGTATGTGTATTTCAACATGGAAAATAAGAGGAAATGGAATATACTGATGCAAAATATGTCAAACTTTCATATGTGCTTGTACTTTTGGTTGCCATGCCGTGTACTGTAATTCATGATTATAATAAATTATTTAAACTGTATGGTTTTGTCATCACACTTTGCAGGGTTTGTGGGAGGGAAACAAGATGCAAGGTTATGCTTATACAGCAGAAAGTAATTAAAATAACAGGTTAGAGTGAATGGAAGGGGAATATCAGTTTAGATTTATGCAACTGAAAACTAACCAGCTAACTGTTTTTTCAAAATCACAGTTTGGCAAAACTTGTCGAAAAAGGTGCAATTCAGAGTTGAAATGCCGCAATGTTAGTGTGAAGTTCACAGGACACGTGCCCATAAAAGGGCACTTACGCACGGCACTGCTATCTTTGAAAATCGTTTTGCAGTGGAACTTAATTCGCTATTGGATTACTATTCATACCGATTGTTTCCTCGGTGACTCAAGATTCACCTCAAGTTACATGCCCCATTTTCCAAACCGCAACATTAGGGTGAACCTACCTCCAATAAACTGGGACATTTCTTCTAAAAAAGTCGCTGTTGGTTTATTTGTAAGGAAAATAATGTGCTATCATGATTAGAAATGTTGCGAATAGGCTTTGAGGAGTGCAAAACACCTAATGTATTTCGTTTTTAGCCAGCTAAACTGAGTGAAGTGCAGCTTCATATAGCGAAAATTTTGTCGAAATTGTTATTTTGTCTTTCACCATGGATCAGTTTCTTAAATTCCACAATAAGCCTACAAAAATAAAATTACAAAAAATCGAGACTTAAAATTGTTTACTATTTTTGGTTTAAATTGAATTGAAAAATAGACAACATTTTACGAGCTTACAGTTTTTCAATTTTCAGTACACGCGCACAATCGTCTAATTAATCGACAAAATGAACTTCGACAAAAGTATGCGGGCTTTCAACCACGGTCAGTTGTTTTTCGATGTTCTCCGCGTTTGGTTTCTCTCGCAAAGCATTCCTTCGATCTGAGAGACCCAATCTTCACTGTTAAGTACTTTTTCTCTTGCAACGTTGTTCCTTTTTAACTGACTTAATTCCTGTAGAGTCTTGCCTCGCTTTCGTGACGGCGCAAAAACACCGCTAGTCAGGTTTGAGCTGTGCTATTAGCAGTGAACAATGACTGCAGTTGATTGACTTTCCAGGTCGAACGGTTACGGTATGTTATTTGCCTAAAACCTGGAAGCGTCATCGACAACCAATCGGTGTTTTAGCCGATTGACCCGATGGAATCCGACGAAAATAATCCAGTGCAGCGCTCTTGATGGATGTTTAAAGGCGCTGACAAACCTTAATTGTAGGGATGTGCTCAGCGGAGTTCAAGTTAATCTCCTTAGCATTTCACTGATTAAATAATTCAGCGATATGTTAGAGAATGTAAGGACGCGCACCTTTGAGGATTTTTATACCATAATCAAAGATCACGATTTGTTTCGATGCGCAACTTGTAAAAAGGCGTACCGCCAACTCGGGGGGGGGGGGGATTTGTTCAGGTATCGNGGGGGGGGGGGGGTATTTGTTCAGGTATCGTCTTGGGTGTGTATTTTGGTCTTCCAGTATCTTACAAGTGTACCCACAGCATCATGCGCATCCGATTACAGTTATCCTATCTTTTACACCTGAGAGCACTGCATACTTATCGGTGAGGTTTCCTTTGGAATCCCACACTTCACTGATAGAACTCTCCACTATTTTACCGTTTGTCGAAACCTCAGTGTGTGTTGGGGCTTTGATTGGGTACGCCAATAAAGTTCAGGAAGTGCTGTTATAACGACTAATGTTTTATTGAAATCATTCAATAATATACAACTAATAGAACTTAAAGATCAGGGATTCATAGAAATGGTAACTGCTTTAATTCCAAGTGCATGCACTTAGGCCTACCAGCGAGCGTTTAGGCCTACGTACTGTACATGCCTTCATGACCAGGTTTTTGAGTAAGGTTAAGGTACAGAAAAAAATATATTTCCCAGAGTACTAACGAAATTTCTTTCACTTTTAACAAGCAGTCATTGAGATTGTATCAGTTCAACCTAGGAACCAGTTCCTAGGTTCAACTACTAATTGAAATTGCACCAGGAAGATCTGTGTAAAGAATTGGCACGAGATGATTTTCTCCTTCCGCGAATACACCATCATTAACTGTGGTCCGGGAGATTACTTTGGGATGATACAGCGTGGAGTCGCCTTGGGCGCGAAGATCAATTGCTTCAAGCAAATCAATATCCGACTCTGATATACTCAGCAGATCTTTACGAGAACAAGCAGACATGTTTCCAGAAGTTGTGGGAACAGATGCGACATGGTTGACACCTTCTAAGTCACTCACACCGGAGCAGCTGTTGTGATTAACAATACCAATAGGCGCAGTCCTAATTGGGGAGGCCTGCGTTTCTTGTGTGGCTGTAATACTCTGGGCCCTCCTGAAACAGGCCAGAGGGTAAAATAATTACACGAACACGTTTACATATAGATGCAAACATATCTGTGTACATCTACACATCAAGGCATACAAACAAATACTAGTACCGTAACGGTTACGTTAATACAGGGAGACATGCACACATACATATATACACACATACATACATACGTGCCTATATGGCATAAAAAATATGTGTTTTCAATAGAAAATACACGACAAATTGAAATACATTTGAGGGATTTTTGTGTTATTCCCCAGAGAACACGATATCGGCGTTAGCAAGAAGGCGTTACCATGGTAATGCCTAATTGGTGCTAAAAAGAAAGTCCCAAAATGATTACGTTTACATTCAAAAACTAAAGCTGTGTTTATGGAACAGTGAGCCAGTACTAAACCATTCATTTTGTAACTTTTGTTTTCTGACAAGTGCATTTCCTTAAAACCTTCTTACCGTACGACAAAAAGTCCAGTGTCAGAAATTTCACACTGAGCACGTATGAAATATCTCCAACTTCTCGGAATTTAGTAAAGACGACCAGATGGTACATCCTATTCTGTTTTGAGTTGGAATTATTCGGAGCCCTCGAGAAAATATTTGAGGTTTAGTGAAGGAAAAGAATGTGATCAGTTTTAACGGCGGACTCTTTCTTGCGTACTTTAAACTTGTGTAATCTTACATCTAAATGCGCTAAACAAAATTCAAAAAAGACATTTCAGTTAGAAAAAGAAATTCCACCTCAAGCATTTGCTTACTGCTTAAACACAAAATCCTGCGTGACTTACTTGGCCGCATCCAGCGAAACTTCCGCAGACCGCAACGTGGCGTTAAAGCTGATTTCCGCTTCTTCGTGACACTGTGAAGAAAATGTGGAGAGTAACGTTAAACTGTTGAATAATTGGATCATTTTATGACAGACCCTCACCACCAGATGGCGAAATACGCGCATCTGTTCATCACATACATTACATTAGGGGTAATTGTATAAGTATCAGCGAGTTTTGCCTTATATATCACACGCCATAAAAGCTCCCATCATTTTTCACTCCGTGGAAGCCTGTATGAATAAAATGATGAGTCGTGCTCTATTTCACATCAAGAATACTAGTTATGGCCGCAGAAACTAAATTCTACCGCACTTGTGAATCCATTTAACTCCTCTGACCAAAGAAGTTGGGCTACAAAAAATACGGCTATAATAAAAAATATTGCTGTGGCCATGTAGGTCTACTATAGTCTAGGCTGTCACTGACAATCTGCTGGTAATTCTTCGTCAAGGAAACGACGCTCTCATCAATTTGTCAACATTCAAGCTAAAAATTGATAAACAAGGTGTGAAAATCAAGGAATTGCGAATATGTTGCAAGTGTGTGTGAAACAAAAATAATTTGTCAACGGTAAAGTGACGTAGATGGCGGCTACGTGTATGTTCACCACCTCGGCGTCTGTAATAATGCATGGTTACAAAACAAAGCAGCATCTGTGAACTGCTTGTCAACAAAGACACAAACCTCGATGTACTTCTGTTTTAACATGTCGACATCTGGTTTTGGTTTGTACTTTCCGTTCCGCTGTTTCTTAAGTTTGAGTTGTTTATTGCCCACTTCCTCCTTGTTCTAAAAGAAACGGCAGCACTAGGTGAAATGTGAAATACTCCGCGTGAGAACATCTTGATTCACATATTTTTAATACGTTTACTTGCTAACGCACGGTGAAATGGTGGATTTGTTCAAGGAAAAGTAATCAAGTTGTGCACTACTTTCGTACGTTCAAGGCTTCAGTCTGGCATATCACATATTTAACTTTCCTCCCCACTACGTCCTTTGCCGTGATCTTCCCGGTATCCATTGCTTTGGCGCTCCTGGAAGTAAAAACAAAAATGCTTATTAATATCGAACACTGCACTAAACGGACTGGCACCACATAGAGCAATCCTAGGGTCGCTTTGATTTAATGTGAAATGCGTTCTATAGACCAATCTAAAATTTTGTTGGGTAAGTCAAAAGAAACTGATTCCCGATAACAAGATAGACACCCTCGTCGAAGACGCAAAAGTTGCCACCGCGGCGTCAGTTTGCTCCGTGCCAATTCTATTTACACACACACTTAATTGTATCAAATCATTCCGTTCTGTGTCAGCTGATGTGAGTCAACCTTGGTACTGTAAACGGGACTTGTGACAATTAGCGTCTTCATGAGAATGCACATCGTTCAGTTAGTGCTCTTATCTGAAGCAGCCAAGGGACAACCTACTCTCTCAGGATTTTCTCCTTCTGTTCAGCATTCGTCTTCATTGTCTTCACATCAGAAAGTAGACCAGATATTGCCTTTTTTCTGTCGTCAACGTACTGCTGCACGGATCCATAAGCTAGGTCTGTAATAGAAGATGTTTAGCATGATGTCATTTCGACGTCATTATGACGTTTTGGATCCAATGTGACGGCATGTCTATTCTCATTTATGGGTCTAAATTACTTTATTTACTGCCATGACACGTCATCATTAAACATGCGAATAAAGGTTTCCACAATTTCTCGTGCGACGCGTTATCTAATTTTACTCTAAGTAAGGGGTTGGTATCTGAGAGCAATATTAGAAGGCAGAAAATGTACTCACAATAGGGCTTAGCTTCTTTCAACATTTTTGCTCGCCTTTTTTCAACGTAGCCACTCAACTTCATTAGCGCCGTTTCTATATCGCACATAATTTTTGACTCCAACTTGTGTATCTTGCTCAGCTGCTTCTGCGATCTACAATAAGATAGCCACACAGATGAGCGAAAACCTTACTTTCCCTTAGTCGAAATTGATGAACAGCCTCATGCTGCTGTGCACAATCGAGAAACAACGCAAGTGGATTATTTTAACTTACAGTTTAAAAACGTTGCATTTGTTCTTCCTGTGGCACTGCTTGACATTAACACTGGTAAGTTCGACATCTTTGAAATTAAAAAATAGCCGGCTCCTTTTTAAGGTTTGGTTTGAAACTATGGCTATAAAATGCAACTTTGATTCGACACTACGTACGTCTTCCTCCAATTAATTTCATCAACTTTATTATTCATCAGTGTTAGGACATCCTCCACGTCCATTTCCTCGTAGTTCACTCTTCTGTACATCGTGCTCTCTTCAAATCAAACGTTCCGCGAAATACACTTAAACGTCTTGATGACGCGATTCAAAAGCAAATGTGACGTCACTCAGTTGTGTTGATTATGACGTTCGAACAAACTTACTTAAATTGACGTCTTTCGTTTCCACACTGACTTTCATCTATATCCATTATACAAACGAGGGGCAGTTCCAAAAAATGACTGAGCTAAGACATATCTTAGATTTCAGTCAATTTTAAGATAAAACTTAAATTTGTATCAAGTCCGTTTCAAGAAAGAGAATAAGTTTTTGACTCAAGTTTTGTCTTAGTTTTTACTAGGTATGTGGAAGTTTCAAAGTTTGGAAGATGAGAAAAATTTTAGACTTAAGTAAAAAATGAACTTACGCCAGTTTCTTGGAACGGGCCCCAGTACACAGAAAAGTCGACACTACTCGAACCAATTAATAGTTGCAGCATTCACCAAAATTCACAATACCAAAGCTATAAGCCGGGTGCCCTAAGACTAACCGCACTAATTGATACTGAACATAAACATGATAATAACAACAGACACTTTGCCTTTTCACACTTGCCATGGCACCAGCGGGGAATTTATCATCTTCCACACACTATCTATCGACTATTGTCAGCACGAGTGGAATTTCTTCTACTTAAGTAAAAGGGTGTCAATTGTGTATTTCGAATGCACGGCTTGGTACAATGCAGATATTACAACAGAAGCGTGAAGATTTACAAGACCACGCTATCTTCAAACTATCACGAAGATTCAGAATTGCTCTTCAGCGGAAGCTTCGTGGGACGTTATCAAGGAGTCTCGCAGGAATTTTTTGCAAAAGCCAACTATTTCCATTTTACTCCCCATTACGAAGTCTTTGTGGTAAAATATTTTTATGTTCCACGTTCCATCCATCTAAGTGACACAGTCACAATAATATGCTCTGATACATTACCAGATATTCTAGGCCTATCTAAAATTTCAAAAAGTTTTCTATCTCAAGGAGAGGGCTATAGCCCCCGCCCACTCATTTCAGTGCTGTGCCAGGCTATAGCCCCCGCCCACTCAGTTCAGTGCTGTGCCACCCAAACGTCTTTTTCTAAACTATTTGTTGTACGAACTCAAGAACTGTCGATTTCCACTACAACTACTTGGTGAGCCAACTTGGGACGAGGCGTTCTCACCACCTGCTGACCGGCGGTAGCTGCTTCTTGTCATCCTCAGTCACGGGACGCGTGCCTGTCATCCGTCACACAAATTAAATGATTTAAGTCTCATGCAGTTCATAAAAACCGATTTGGTTTAAACAGATTCTCTAATAAAACATATTATTAAAAGCGTAGAAATAGTTTACCTCAAAGCGCGTTCACTATTGTTCAAATCGGAGATAACGCTCGAGGCACACAGCTCAACCCGGCTCCCGTCTCAACTCAACTCCATCTAGATGGGTCACGTTAAGAAGTGTGCGGTGGGTTTGTATTTTACCATTTTAGATTTATTTGGAATTGCTTGGAATAGATACAACATTTTTAACACGTCTATTTTTAATTGACTGGCGAAACGGATTTAGCCCTTTTCGCTTCCTTCCATTATCCTGTTTTGTATGAACATATTTCAGTCCGGTCAATAACCTAACTTTTTAAAGCTCATATTTAAGTTGACAAAAGTAGACATTTAAAGTTGAATTTTATCCCTCTTCAGCTGTCATTGTTGAATTCATAACTGAAGCGTTGGCTCTGGGGTTACCTCAGTCATTGACAGTTTTATTCGTGACTGTATAAGCGTGTTTTTAAACACGCTTATACAGTCACGAAAAAGCAGTGAAGGGGGTAGGGTGTCATTGCTTCTTAAAAGCTTCGGGTAAAATTAAGAAAAATTCGTGAAAAAGACTAAAGAAACGGACAGTGTCGTCGCGTTCAATGGAAAACGACGCATGAGGAGGGGAAAGAGGCAGGGGTGGAGGGGAAGTGGTGGCGACGAAAGATCCTGCGTCCTCTCCGAACAGCACTAGTCCAGATACGCCTACTCGTGATTGGCAACGACGTAACGCCATCAAATGTCTGGTGAAGTGACCACCAAAAGCGACAGTAAAGACTCGATATTTTACAGATTGAGACCATCCAAAAGCATTCCGTAGTTGCGATTGATATGTTTATCAATTAAAAATTGAACATGATTCAAACTTTGAGTGTGGATGTCAAATTCAAGTGTAGTGGATGTTAAAAATTTGACGCTGGTAGTCAACCACATCAAAGACATCTATTGAAAACGCTGGAGCTTATCAGGACGTTCCTAACAATTAACGTTGGCGCTTTTCATTTCCACGGTGATTTTCCTCTATTCTCACTACGAAAACCACGACACCAAAACACGTAGACACCTAGTAAAGTGGCATTAAACCCGCGTTCTGTCCATGGTTTGACTTCCTGCTCCACTCATAAGTTGACCCTTTTAGACAGAAGAAATAACCAAAACCCTGAGGACTCCACAACTCAAAACTCAAATTTCTTGGTAATTTTCAAGATATTTTTTGTGATTGGAATTGAAACAAGAAATCCAATATCGTTTTTATCATTCAGTTTTATGGGTATTCATTCGCCCAAATTGAGCAATTAAGAGTGCTTCTACTTTTGGGACACACTCTAATATGCTTCCATCACCTCATCTTAAAAGTAGACTGTCCTGTACACCACTTGTGTAATGTGCTCAGATCACCTTTGCATGGACAAAACCATTAAGGGTAAGAATATGTTTGCAATCCCCCAGGTCACTTTCATTAAGATGCTGCAATATGTTGTTGATGAAGACATTGCTCAGTGCAAACTGGTCAGCCAGGACAAGCCACCTTTTTGAAATTAAATAAAACCACAGCCATTGACAATGACCTTTATTCGGTACAGTGGGGGTTTCGACACTCACTATCAATGCAGGTCAGTATTTAACAATAACATACACCAACACTCCATGAGTGTAGATGTTAGTTGAAAACCGCAGGACTGTTAAAATGTCAAGTCCCAATTATAAATCATGACCTACATATCTTCTCAGCCCAATGAGCTTCACGACTGCATTAATACTGGACAGTGTAGACTCCCTCATGAAGCATGGACCCATGAGGCTTTCTCTACCCCAGGAGGAACATCTCCAAAGCTGGCACAGATTGAGAGACGGGAACATTGTCTAAATCCATCAGGGATACTGTCATTATTTGATGCAGGTTCCAATGAGGGGTTCCATAAAGCACGCAGACTCCCTCTGTTGGTAATAGGGAGTACCAAACCCCTGTAGTTATTGTGAAGACATCAGCCTTTTAATTGTTTCCAATCACAAAGCACAGTACACCCTCTAGAGGCAGAGGGTGAGGCAAACTTCAGCTGGCGTCATGACCAAATTACTCATAGACTACACCTTGGCCAAGCTTCACCCATCGTCATTGTCCAACCATGGAAGCCAAAATCTCATACTGAAAGAGAGGCAAATGATGGAACCAATTTTGCTTTGTTTGGCCTAACTTCGGTACATCATGTGTGAGAAATGACTCATCAAATTCATATGAAACTCTCACGTACTATGCTTGGTGCACTGCTCTACAAAATGCTGTAAGAAATTAATTGTTTTTAAAATGTTCCACTTTCGTTTGAGAGATAACAAAAAGATTTATCATTTTTCTGAAAACCCCAGAATTTGTATAAGACAAAAAGCAAACAATGAAGTAGAAAATTGAAACGGCATTTTCAAGATTTAATATTGAAAATAATGAAATTCTACATACTTTTCTACTTTCAGAAAACACATACTTTTGCTTAGTTAAAAAATCTAAAGCTTTGTACCTATTTGGTTAAACACACGATCTTATAGATAAGGTCACATATTGAACCTTAATTACAATGCATTTCCATAATCAAACTTCAAAATCACCGGAATTACTTGACCCATACTGAAGAGACTCAACTCCTACTCAAACTAGCGAGTTCGCTTCGCAACATCCGTAATAGATGATGAAAGTTCCAAATGGATAGATTTTTATAGTCAATAAAGCAATGTAAAAGGTATTTTTCATTGACAAAAATATCCGCTGAGACAACAAATCAAGCGCTTAGGCTCCTGTTGATGCAAAATAATGTTTATTACAGAATAATCTCACCTCCTTTTGTTTAGTAGCTTCTTCCTGAAGAATGCCTTCCAGTATATTTTGAAATCTTTGCTGCAGAAAAACAAGACAATACATCATTGAAGTAGGGGATAACAAGACAATTAGAATAAATGATGGCAGGTTATCAATCATGCTCTTGTAAAAAAAATCAAAAACGAAGCCTTAGGGCACATATTCAATATATTTCACCTTCTCCACTGCTCAACCACAAACCAAAATTAGTTTTTGGCACATTTCCTATTAAGAAAGATTGCTTCAGACATAAATGGCCAGTCTCTATACTTGCTTCATCCATGTTGTTCAAAGTCTTAAAGCCACTCTACCATAAACCTGGCTTCTGCTTAAGAAATTAAACTTTTGACTCAGATCACTGCAAATCTCGTTTCACCCTGTTCTTAACTCAGATGAGAGGTGATTCCCAGGCTTAGACAAAACTGACAGTCTGTTACTGTGAAGAGTCCATGCTCAGCGCATACAGTCCGTTACTGTGAAGAGTCCATGCTTAGCACATACGATCCGTTACTGTCACAGCCCATGCTCAGCGGATAGAGTTCGTTACTGTCAGAGTACGTGCTTAGCACATACGATCCGTTACTGTCACAGCCCATGCTCAGCGGATACAGTTCGTTACTGTCAGAGCTCACACTCACCACATAAATATCCATTACTCTCAAAGCCTACACTTAGCCCATACAGTTTGTTACCGTCTGAGCCCATGCTCAGCGCATAGCATAACCCACCATGCTAAACCAACTTTCTAAGTCTGGCATCAAGCAATAACAAATCGCCAGATCTTCCTAAGCCCAGAAATCTTGTCGTGTCTGAGTAACCAACAAAGTGAGAACAGTTTTGAATAATTGGTCTAAATCAAACGTTATTTTCTTTTACAAATGGCAGGCTTATAGCACCTTCAAGTTCTCTCTATAGTCTCCAGGTGGGGCTAACAAATAAAGGTCTCTCATTTAAACATCTGACTATCTCAGTACACTGACAGCAGAGACCAGCTCATCAGCACGCGGGCATTAATATGATGCAAAAGCCTTGTAAATTTACCTGAATAAAGGCATTTCTACAGGAAGGTCCCTTGCTTCACCTGCGCCACCTAGTGAATTTCCAGTCACTCACTACTAGTATTTTTTCAAGCTCGACATCAACGAGCTAAATTCGTCGCAATATAAGAAAAACTTGTCGCAGCAAGTTAAAGAAGGTTATGGAAAACAGCGGTAACACACCTTTAAAGCTTGATTGTCCACCGCCTCAATCTCTGCCTCTTGGGCTTGTTTCCTGGCCCTGAGTTCCTCCAACTGACCTTCCAGCTCCGACAGTTTGGTCTGGAAATCGGCTGAAACAAATAGGAAATTTACTACAGCATTAAATAGGATGACTTTGTGATTTATGGATATAGTGATCAAAGGTGCATCTAATACTACTGGTCACTAACAAGACATTTGAAGTGAGAAATTTTAGCATATTCAGTGCTCATACACCATTTTCTCACATAACTCAAGATTTCACCATTGCCATCCAACCAGGTTCAGTCCTAGCCACTTTCCTGGAGTGTGCTAGTAAGATTGTGAAACTTTAGCAAGACCGGCAAACTTGACCACACTTGCTTCATCGAATATCCCCACCTAATTTGTGCATTATTTTGTTGCAACTTAGGTAGTACTCAGTGGTCAAAAGGNCAGTCTGTTACTGTGAAGAGTCCATGCTCAGCGCATACAGTCTGTTACTGTGAAGAGTCCATGCTCAGCACATACAGTCTGTTACTGTGAAGAGTCCATGCTCAGCGCATACAGTCTGTTACTGTGAAGAGTCCATGCTCAGCACATACAGTCCGTTACTGTCAGAGTACGTGCTTAGCACATACGATCCGTTACTGTCACAGCCCATGCTCAGCGGATACAGTTCGTTACTGTCAGAGCTCACACTCACCACATAAATGTCCATTACTCTCAGAGCCCACACTTAGCCCATACAGTTTGTTACCGTCTGAGCCCATGCTCAGTGCATAGCATAACCCACCATGCTAAACCAACTTTCTAAGTCTGGCATCAAGCAATAACAAATCGCCAGATCTTCCTAAGCCCAGAAATCTTGTCATGTCTGAGTAACCAACAAAGTGAGAACAGTTTTGAATAATTGGTCTAAATCAAACGTTATTTTCTTTTACAAACGGCAGGCTTATAGCACCTTCAAGTTCTCTCTATAGTCTCCAGGTGGCGCTAACAAATAAAGGTCTCTCATTTAAACATCTGACTATCTCACTACACTGACAGCAGAGACCAGCTCATCAGCACGCGGGCATTAATGTGATGCAAAAGCCTTGTAAATTTACCCGAATACAGGCATTTCTACAGGAAGGTCCCTTGCTTCACCTGCGCCACCTAGTGAATTTCCAGTCACTCACTACTAGTATTTTTTCAAGCTCGACATCAACGAGCTAAATTCGTCGCGATATAAGAAAAACTTGTCGCAGCAAGTTAAAGTAGGTTATGGAAAACAGCGGTAACACACCTTTAAAGCTTGATTGTCTACCGCCTCAATCTCTGCCTCTTGTGCTTGTTTCCTGGCCCTGAGTTCCTCCAACTGACCTTCCAGCTCCGACAGTTTGGTCTGGAAATCGGCTGAAACAAATAGGAAATTTACTACAGCATTAAATACGATGACTTTGTGGTTTATGGATATAATGATCAAAGGTGCATCTAATAATACTGGTCACTAACAAGACATTTGAAGTGAGAAATTTTAGCATATTCAGTGCTCATACACCATTTTCTCACATAACTCAACCTTTCACCATTGCCATCCAACCAGGTTCAGTCATAGCCACTTTCCTGGAGTGTGCTAATAAGATTGTGAAACTTTAACAAGACCATGCATTATAGTACAGTGGTCTCGGCAAACTTGACCACACTTGCTTCATTGAATATCCCCACCTAATTTGTGCATTATTTTGTTGCAACTTAGGTAGTACTCAGTGGTCAAAAGGGGTCATATGGGTAGGTTATGAAGGCAAAATTTCAAAGGTCGGGACACTTCACCCAGTAGTTTAGTTTTGGTCATTGACAGTAAAGCCAAAAACCAGAAAAAGCAAAAATTGATTCTTGTTTTTATTGCGATTCATTTCAAGACCTGCACTCCCCGACCAAAACAACCACCAGCCCGTATCAATTTTAGTCAAGACTTTGTAGTTGAAAAGCAGCACAAACGCACATAAGCAAGGGTATGCAAGATTTGAAACACCATGATTTGCCAAGCAATGAATAAAAAGCCAATCCCGCATCCCTTTTGTCGTCACCGTTGGACTTTCGTTTTTGAGAAAATGAGCCTAAAAAAAATAAGTACCATAGCATCCCATCCACTCAATTTTCAAAAAAAAAAATAGAGACCAGAACCAATTATGCTTTTTTGACTCAACACTGTGACTATATGCCCACCCAAAGCCTCACTATCATGTCTGCAACACTGACTGCATGTCTGACATTCGTCAATTTACACGACTGTATCTACATACTCTGACTAAAGTCGCCATCCCCAGCCTGGCTGTCCATCATGTCTACTGCTGGCATCGACTGCAGGTCAGACAGAGACTGCATTGTGTCATCGTTGAGCAAACTTTGGTCAATCCTCGGTGTGAGCCGTGACATCTCCTCATCACCACTGTCCATGATGTTGATGTCCTTGTCGTCTTCATCTTCTGAGCTGCTTAACTCGCCAAAGATGTGTTCCGCTGAAAGGTGAGAAAAAGAAGACAACAGTTTAGTGGTAACTTGAAATAGGGCCATCCTGGATTGTACAGCGACACTCAAATCTCGCGTTATTTACCCACAATGCCGTAAACATCCATCAGACACATTTGTTGCCTCGTTTTCATACCACTGAAGTTTCACATGTAGTTTGTTGTTGTATGATTCTTTTCAAATTTTTTCTGGTTGCATTACTCTATTCGTTCTTCCAATGCCAATGAAATACTACTGCTTTGCTGTGGACTGCAACTCCGACATGAAAAAGATTAATAAACAGGACAAACACAGATGGATGCATGACATCAATGAGAGACACGGACATGTGCCTGATTTCCACAATGAGGCCATGCACTTTCTTCTCACCGTGTAATCCGGGACGCTTGGAATTATTTTTAAGCTTGCACAGTTATTGAAGCAGTATCTCACCACTTTAGGAAGCAATACGGCAGATGGATAATAAGTGAAATTCATTATTTTAAATTTTACCACAAAAGATATGCAGTACCAAATGCGCATAGAAAAGAACTAAAACCTAATACTGGACTTATACTTCAACTGAGCGATGTTGCGTCCTTTACTAGTTAATGACGTGGTGGTGTTCAGCTGATGACGTAATCAATGGGGATTGAAACATAACGTGCTATCCCACGTCCTGGCGATTCTAAGAGCGACATTCAACACGCTTGTAGATGGATTCATTAACCCCAGTATTAAGTTTTAGTTCTTGTCTATATGTATTGACTGGATGTCTAATACTCACCAATCAATTATAGCATACACATTTTATCATTTCAAATTGGAATACTATAGCTACCATTGTTCAATGTTTCAAGAAATTGCAAGCATTCAAAACAATATTAGAAGTCTTTGTAAAATGAAACAGATAAATTTTGGATATTAGTTCTGTCCAAATTTGTTGAGATTTGACTGTAGCAAGGGAAGTCTGGCAGATATAATTATTTGTCATAAGCACTGAGAGGCCATAACATAAAGAATCCGAAATGTTTAGGAAAGCAAGAGATCATAGTCTATTGTTTGTCCAGATATGCTATTTAATAGTAAGAAAATCTGAATTACAGAATAGACCATGTCATAAGGAAAATAAAATGCTTCTCATAACAATGTATTTGGTACAACAAATCAAAACGAATTCACCCTCCCGGGATCTTTACAAAAGATCTGTTGAAATCGTTGAAGTTTGCTGAAAACAAGTCATTTTGTGAATAGTTTAGAAGGCTTTGAATTTGGGGAATGAAACATCGTAAGTGAGAAAATGTTTTAAACAGGTTTGTTGTAATGTGTTTTGATGGCGTGTGACATTCTTTGGGAGAAAAATAATTTTACAGAATGGAGTAACATTTTTGAAGTAATGCGGAATCAAAACCACTAACCTCTCCGTAGAATTCAAACACACTATTGCAGAGTCAAATCCAACGTGTTAAAATTACAAGAACACAACAGATTTTGTTGTTTTATAGCTCTGGTCAATGCCAATAACTTCAAGAGTTCCATCGTATTCAACAATTATACCAAAATTGCGTTTTGGGTCTGAAAAACAGTACTGTTCCTTTAATAAAATTGTACCAATCAAAGCGTGTCACCACTCAGCACTTTCTCTCACCTATGGCTTGACTGGTGGCGGCTGATGCCGCCTCATCCTTGGTTGTGGCTGCCTTCGTGGCTGGGTCTATCTTCTTACTGTCCTCAGTAATCACCTCCCACTTGACGTCGATAGCCTCGTTGTCAGTACGAAACAGGCGTTTCACTTCTTTCTCTATGTCGGACATGTCAACCACCTAAAGTGAAATAGACAAAGGTTACAATTAATAGAATTACTCTTTAATTAAAAGGGACATAATCCGTTTTACGGACGAAAATCACAATTTTGGGATTATTGTTCGACGGATAAAATTAAGTAAACCTCAGTTCTGCCAACTGATTGTGACGGGCTGTTCGTAACTTTACGCTTATTGTTATTCTTATTTAGTTGCAAATGTCTTTGTTGCGTCTCAGTGCGCCTTTGTTACGTGGGCATGTGGGCGCGACTGTATGTGTTGGGCACTTCGCTAGCGACAGGCTTAGGAGAAGGGTGTTTCCTTCCTTTGCCTTCATGAAAATTGATCGTTACCATGTGCAATTGAACTGAAACGTATGCCTGATGAGAGGAAATACATATTTTTGATGTTCAGTGGAGACTTGCTCTGTTACATGATTGACTGCGGCCATTGACCATTGAAGTTAGAAGTTCAACGGCGCATTGAGGCTGACCTCAAAATCACTTTTCTCACCCATAAAACCAACAAATAATACAAGACAGTTGAATAGTTTTCTTGCTTTCTGTTTTTGCCATCAGTGCTCTGAATGTCCTGTGTTCTAATAACCAAACAGACCAATGTAGTTCTCCAGACAATTTCAAAAACTAATAAAAACTGACCAAGCATCATAAAATTTGAATATGATCCCCTTGTACAATGTCAGGGAAAAAACACGGGACAGTGTTGCATTCAAACCATGTTTACCACCAACTTTCCTGTTGTTGCCCATTCATAGCTTGCTTCAAGATTTCAAGACGGGGTCCTTATGTGCTGGCATAAGCATCAATTTCTTTCTTATATCTAAACAAAGTATCTGTCATAAAAGTGGCTAAAAATCCGCCTTCTGTCACAAAAACTAACTTTTGATTCAGACGGACCACAGTTATGAAATTGCCTGCAAAATTTTCCTTAGTCAAATCTGAAGTGTTTGATAAGAACTGACAACTTGTTATTGCCCAAGATCAGGCTGCCCTGTGGTCACAAGCTAAAAAACCAGTTTGCATCTGAATTAGGAACAAGCCAAGATCAGTTCAGTAAGGGTTCTAAATTAAAAGCTAGATTCTACCCCGGTACACAAATTCATAGCCACTTTACTTATATTTTAGAATTTCTTACTTTCTTTTTTAGAGTTTTGCGAAATCGTCTCTTTCTCACATTTTTCAGAGGTGGTGTAACTGAAAAGACACGAGAACATCAAATGAAATCAAGTTACTGCCAAATTGAAAACACTACTGTAATGGGTGGTTTAATGTATTCGTGTGAACAGAAATCTTTCTGGACAGAGCCTTAGACTAGCAATTACAGTGAACCACAGTAAAAGTGAGTCAGCTCCTCCAGAGTCAAAAGTTATCAGTAGGAGTCTGTGTTGAAATCAGCAGTGCAGCCAGCAGTCTTAAAAATTAGAGAGCTGATTTACCTGCTATTTTTGTAATAGCCGCTCACCATAAGTTTATGACCTGGGCTGCAGTAATGAAAGGCCCTTGAACAGAACGGAAATATTTCCTACTCGTCAAGGGCACCACTTTAATAGTGACTAGGGATCATCTCAAAAACTGGCAGCACGATTACAAGAGCC
>NMRA01000507.1:69447-86034 GCA_002633005.1 Phoronis australis
CTTAATCTGCCTTGGCGATTCAAAGAGCGACATTCAACACGCTTGTAGATGGATTCATTAACCCCAGTATTAAGTTTTAGTTCTTGTCTATATGTATTTACTGGATGTCTAATACTCACCAATCGATTATGGCATACACATTTTATCATTTCAAATTGGCATACTATAGCTACCATTGTTCAATGTTTCAAGAAATTGGAAACATTCAAAACAATATTAGAAGTCTTTGTAAAATAAAACAAGTAAATTTTGGATATTAGTTCTGTCCAAATTTGTTGAGATTTGACTGTAGCAAGGGAAGTCTGGCCGATATAATTGTCTGTCATAAGCACTGAGAGGCCATAACATAATGAATCAGAAATGTTTAGGAAAGCAAGAGACCGGAGTCTGTTGTTTGTCCAGATATGCTACTAGTAAGAAAATCTGAATTACAGAATAGACCACGTCATAAGGAATAGAAAATGCTTCTCATAACAATGTATTTGGTACAACAAATCAAAATGGATTCACCCTCCCGGGATCTTTACAAATTCTGTTGAAATTATTGAAGTTAGCTGTAAACAAGTCATTTTGTGAATAGTTTAGAAGGCTTCGAATTTGGGGAATAAAACAACGTAAGTGAGAAAATGTTTTAAACAGGTTTGTTGTAATGTGTTTTGATGGCGTGTGACATTCTTCGGGAGAAAAATAATTTTACAGAATGGAGTAAGCATTTTTGAATGCAAAATCGAAACCACTAACCTCTCCGTAGAATACAAACACACTATTGCCGAGTCAAATCCAACGTGTTAAAAATACAAGAACACAACAGATTTTGTTGTTCTATAGCTCTGGTCGATGCCAATAACTTCAAGAGTTCCATCGTATTCAACAATTATACCAAAATTGCGTTTTGGGCCTGAAAAACAGTTCAGCCCCTTTAATAAAATTGTACCAATCAAAGCGTGTCACCACTCAGCACTTTCTCTCACCTATGGCTTGACTGGTGGCGGCTGATGCTGCCTCATCCTTGGTTGTGGCTGCCTTCGTGGCTGGGTCTATCTTCTTACTGTCTTCAGTAATCACCTCCCACTTGACGTCGATAGCCTCGTTGTCAGTACGAAACAGGCGCTTCACTTCTTTCTCTATGTCGGACATGTCAACCACCTAAAGTGAAATAGACAAAGGTTACAATGAATAGAATTACTCTTTAATTAAAAGGGACATAATCCGTTTTACGGACGAAAATCACAATTTTGGGATTATTGTTAGACGGATAAAATTAAGTAAACCTCAGTTCTGCCAACTGATTGACTGTGATTATTGAAGTTACAAGTTCGACAGTGCATTGAGGCTGACCTCAAAATCGATAAAAGCAACAAATAATACATGACAGTTGAATAGTTTTCTTGCTTTCAGTTTTTGCCATCCCCATGATCCCCTTGTACAATGTCAGGGAAAAAAACAAGGGACAGTGTTGCATTCAAAGCATGTTTACCACCAAACTTTTTCATTGTTGCCCATTCGTAGCTTGCTAAAAATCCGCCTTCTGTCACAAAAACTAACTTTTGATTCAGACAGACCACAGTTATGAAATTGCCTGCAAGTTGTTAGATAGTTGAATCTGAAGTGATTTCAGGGTTTGATAAGAACTGACAACATGTTATTGCTCAAGATCAGACTGCACTGTGGTCAGTTTGCATCTGAATTAGGAACAAGTCAAGATCAGTTCAGTAAGGGTTCTAAATTAAAAGCTAGATTCTACCACGGAACACAAATTCATAGCCACTTTACTTATTTTTTAGAATTTCTTACTTTCTTTTTTAGAGTTTTGCGAAATCGTCTCTTTCTCACATTTTTCAGAGGTGGTGTAACTGAAAAGACACAAAAACATCAAATGAAATCAAGTTACTACCAAATTGAAAACACTACTGCAATGGGTGGTTTAATGTATTCGTGTGAACAGAAATCTTTCTGGACAGAGCCTTAGACTAGCAATTACAGTGAACCACAGTAAAAGTGGGTCAGCTCCTCCAGAGTCAAAAGTTATCAGTAGGAGTCTGTGTTGAAATCAGCAGTGCAGCCAGCAGTCTTAAAAATTAGAGAGCTGATTTACCTGCTATTTTTGTAATAGCCGCTCACCATAAGTTTATGACCTGGGCTGCAGTAATGAAAGGCCCTTGAACAGAACGGAAATATTTCCTACTCGTCAAGGGCACCACTTTAATAGTGACTAGGGATCATCTCAAAAACTGGCAGCACGATTACAAGAGCCACCTACTTCCGTGATTCCATATGAAGCGTTTGTCCTTGTCGATGTGATCTTTGACCTTTCTCTTGGACTGATCTAATTCTTCATCTTCCAGCTGAAAATCTCTGTCGGCCGAGCAGATCATCATCTATGAATGAATAATGATATAACACTTTATTTAGCAATTCTACTAAGAATCCTTCAGTTTCATTCTTTCTCTTATACAGGACGCGATGCTTGCCACAACACCCACTCGCCAAACGCGATTTGGCAAAATTCCCAGGTCACCAAATGGGAAATGAGTTTACAGCCTTTGTTTTTTTTTTGCTTAAATAGATAACTAGGAGTGCATTGCCCGTTGGGCCAAATGTTATGCAACACCTACCTAAGGGTAAAGTAGACAAATCAGAGCACATGGTCTGCACATGAGTCATGAATAGGCCTTTCCGGAATGGGCCCTATTGTGTTCGTCTGCCTCAGGAGGTAAGCCTGTGCACGGGATATTTAACCCGAGAGGGGAAGTGGTCGCCACCGAGCAGGCATGACACTGTTAATTTTCCATTCAAGCATACATAACAACAAAAAAAAGCTGCCTCGGCAGTCTTGTGTGCACCGATGGTCATTTGTCAAGTTTGCCAATTTTTCACTCGCAATATTTTTTCATTATTGCGCTTCAGGGCTTTTTCCTCAGGGTGATTCAATACAAAATCGGGACATTCAATACTCTATTGGGGTTCACAAATTTACCCCAATCGCTGCAATGAATGGAAATATGGGGTGGATACCTAGTATAATTCACAGGAAATTTTGTATACTACAGCTCTGTAATAGACTTATTTGCATGTTTGATAATCATCTAACAAAGGAGGTATTTTACTGGGACCTCACATACTGAAAGGAAAATCGGTCAAAAATTGTTTTTCAAATTTTTACTGAGGTTGATCAGAGTAAAGCATTTTATCAAAGGTCAGCTTGTGAACTGAAAAATGCCAAAATGAAACTGATGAAACTTTCTGAGTCTGAATGGAGGGTAAAAATTGTGAGCAAACACAAGATAAGAACTTATAAATTATTTAAAACTAATTATTAAACACAACTTCATTTAAAAATGCGCATTTCTAGAGAAAAGAAATACCACTTTTCTCAATTAAGAAAGTCTTGCTGGTGAAAGTGGAAACTCCAGTTGAGGAGCACTTGTGAGATTTGTGTACTGCCTCATGCCTGGAGGATGAAATATATTTGCTTTGCTCGTGTGCTCACTACACTGATCTCAGAACTGGGTTATTTGCACAGGCCATGTTGGTCTATTGTTGATGAGCTAGGAATTCAGAACCAGTTTGTTTTCTTGATGACTAACCACTGAGCGTAAATTAGTTATCAGTTTTATTTATAATGCATTTCTCTGGTGAAAAAAGTTGGTATTTTTTCTTAATTAATGATGATTAAGAAGGTTGGTCTGATTATCTTTTTGTCATTTTATACATGTATGCATTGCTTATTTTTTGTACGTTCTCTTTGGAGATGGTGACTTAAAAGCCCAAGTTGTAGCTGGGTAGCAACTGCTACAGGTCACTAAAATAAATGACCATTGATTGATTGATTGATATTGCAGCTATTGCGAAGAAGGTTGGTAACCTCAGTTCCCGTTCTGTGACTGGGAATTCTGTCAGGTCAAATTTTGCTTAGTGAGTTGACAGTAAGCTAAGCGTCTAGCCCTGAGCTTCATATAAGGTGCAAGGAGAAGACAGAGCACAGGGGGCTGGATGATGACATTACTCAACTACATATACACATGTGGGCACATAAAAGACATTGCAGTGAGGAAATGATGATGTGAACTTACCTGACTAATATCGGCTGTTTTGTAAAATGTTTTTTTATCCGTAGTCTTCATAGACTCAATCACACACGGTAAATCAACCAGCTGCAATGTTCAAAGAGTTATTATCTTGTAGAAAATCATAAACAATGTACGGTAAAAGCTCACCAATTTAGGATAGAGTCTTGCCGACAAGTGACATTCTATTTTATTATTTTTTTCCATGAATCATACGAAGCACCAAATTAAACGATTTTCCATCTTCAAGTTTTGTACCACAGCTACCGTCAAACAAAGTTTTGAAAAATTGTGCAAATTCGAACCAGCGTTTGAAGCCTTTGTAAAATGAATAAAGGTAATTTTTGGCAATTGTTTTTGTCCAAAACTGAAAAGATTTCACAATAATCAAAATACTCTGAACCAATACCTTACATACTTTCTACCGTCATAGAGAATCCGCTCAAAACAATTTGAATGTCACAAATAAATGCATCCATTAAACAATAACTTTCAGTTGCTGTAAAGCAGCTTCAACACTAGAAAATTAAGTTTTTGAATGTATATGAACAGGAATATAGACAAACCTTAGCTGAATAGATCTGTCCTCCATAGCAGACAGTGGCATGTCTGCTATCACCATGAATCTCTATGGAGAACTTGTCTTTGAGGTTCATGTGGCCTGACTGAACATCACGCCGTAGGGCAATAGCTGGACCCTGCAGTAAACAAAACAAATAGGTGCAAAGATACAAGAGTAGTGGGCACTTACAGGGGCACAAAAGCTCCACAATTTAGGTGACTGGCAATATTGATGATTCCATTCAGTCATTTTATACGGGCTCGTGGATGGTCCACGTTCTATGCCCACTTGATTTGAATAGACATTGTGAGAGTCTAGCATCCAAAGGATTCGACTAAGAGACAATTGCCACTTCACAAATGGCTGGGACAGGCTTTATCAGACTGTACATCACCTCCAAAAGGTATGAGAGAAGCACCTCCCAGTCATTAACTCTAAATGTTGAAGAAAAGTTCAATGAAAAGGTGATGGGGTGAACTGTATGGGTGCTGTAAAGCCCTGAGGTCTGTTTAAAGTTAACACAGTGGTTCTTAGCTGTATTTTGACATTAAGTCTTCATACAACTAGCTAGCTGGCTAGTATGATATACAGAAGGTAAACAATAGTGATCTAATATGGATACCAAGCAGGCGAGTTTTCGCTGATTGCTAAAAATACACTTCATATTGTTAATTATAGGAATTGATGCTTATCTTGTTTATTAAGGAAGAATATAGACACCATCTGATCGAACTAATATGCCTCAAATTCCAGAACTCACTCACCGAAAAGGCAGTACTATAATTACAGTGTCTTTTAAAGTTATGAATGTCATGACTTTCACAAAGCAGCACATGCTCTGCTTAGAGGCTCTGCCAAATGAAAGGCCCACAACTTTAAACCAATAACATTCCCAATTAACTGTGTCAGGATTGTTATTTTCACTCGATGTGAGATTATTAAGAGCATGCACATTGGATCGAATTCATCTTTAGCCTCGTTTTTGGCGAGTGAGCAGTGGAATATGAGGAACACTCTGTAGATAAGTGCCACTTGTCTCTATTGGTTGCACCCTCACTAAAATCCTTAAGATGATGAAGGCAAGTATCCATAACTGTAATTAACAGGATGTCCCTTACTAACTACTCGGTGAAAACAGCTTTCTGGTAGCCATTTTGAAGATGGACCTGTTTACTCGACATTTATGTAGTCGTGCTTTTGTTGAATCATATGAGCCTCTGATAGACACTCACTAATGGGTAAATTGTCTATCAACTGAATGGTTAGCACGCTTGCCCGGTTTTACCTGGGTAGGTAATTCGTTTTCTGGGTTGGGTGATCTTGCCAATTACTACAGTTAGCACATTAGGCATATCATGAAGAAGCAATGGCAAGTATAGGACCCATGGACCTCAGATGGCATGCTTGGTGTAGTGGTGGTAAATATTTTAGGAGTTGAGGACCTATATGAGAGACAGCCTTGTGTTCACCTGGTGTAGTGGGTGATAAAGATTCCAAGGGAAGTCAATGACCTGAGTGTATACAAAACAATCTGGTATTCACCATCCTGGTGGCACGCATGCTCTGTAGGAAAGGCGGAATGTTCTAGAAGTGCTTACGGTGAATCATATGAGCCTCTGTCAGCCACTCACTAACAGACATTTGCTTATTAGCCAAATGGTTAGTGCACTTGTAAGTTTTACTGGGGTCGCTGGTTTGATTCCTGGGTCGAGTGATCTCGACAATTACAATGTAATGATCTGGAGTGTAACTATATTATTAATATTGAACTGTTCTTATATACGTTCTACATATTATAGACACATGCACGGTAATATCAATGACACTGACGAGACTGTCCATTTCCTTAGCAGAGCCATAATAAACATAGTGACAGTGTGCTTTCACAATGACTCATAACCATATAAGAAACATAAAGGTTGTACACTAAAATTTTGACGGGCATAAGCTCCGAACTTCAATTGTCTCAAATCAAAATAAAATCTGCATGTACCTCCCTCAGACTGGAATCATATAAACTTCTGAAGCCTCATCTTTCATGTTCCTCATGAGTAGTGAATTGGCAATAGAATTTCCAAAACAAATGCAAAACTCTAAATTCAAGGAGGTTAAAATAGTTCACATGGTGCTTTAACTTGTATGACTGGTGAAAATAAAACTTCAAGTTTGAGCAAGCAAAGCCTGTGGCAATGGCAGGAAATTTGTCATCCAATTCTGTCAAATGATTGCGGTTAGTAAAACCAAACTTTTACTTATGTGTAATTTGCTTCTTCTCTGTGGCCATTTTATCATTTAATCTAGACTTTATTTGTAAGAACTGGACTATCATATGTTTGACCTTAACATTGTGTGCTAATCTTGGTTGAAGCACAACTGTAACAGACACTCGGCTTTTAACGGATTTAAGATGTTTGGCCGCACGTTCATCGCAAGAAACCACAGTAAGCCTATGCAAGTAGCTAGCAACCTGTGCTTCTGCGATTTTTTTACTTATCATTATTCAAACAGATTGAAATTGACACTAAGTTATGTGTACTGCACTCAATTAACATTTGTGGGCATGTGAAAACAGACTTTCGGAATTGCTTCAGGAGCATCCAGGAAAAATCCAGATGTGTACGAAGGCCATCTGCCAAAACGTCACAAAACTTTCGGGTTTTGACATTTTTGTCATCAAGTCACCGACTGAAGGAATTTTGATGTGATAGAGTGAAAGAAGGTATTCAAAAATTTGTTTGAAACTGATTTCGTGGAGTTCCATACATATTTGAGTAGGAAGTTCTGAACAAACTGATTTTTAGTGTCTTACCTTTGTTTTACTACCAGTAACTGGTGCCTGGTGATCAAGGAACAGATAAACTCAAGGGCCTGTGTAGACATTACCTCTGCCTCAACTGGCCTCAGTTGAGACGGTGGACATCCCATAGGGGTTCGATAAACGCCAAAAGCTTTTTGGCAAATAATGCCTCACACTGATGTTCCAATAAGTATCTTTTGCACATAGAGGGACACCTTAGGAGGTTGATAGTATCTTTAACTCTTCCCAGCTCGAACAAAAAACTCTTGCAATTTGCAGAGATTGACTGTGGGTTTGTTTAAAAGGTAGCTATGCTTTGAAATTGTGTGTAGATGGAGAGTGAACAATCAAATCCAGCAATTAATTTCGTATATGATAACCACTAATTAAACAAGTGAAACCTGATGTTAATTAAGTAATCAACTAAAAAGAAGAGTATTACTATGCTAGCGCCCTCTATAAAGATTACTTCAATAAATAAACCAAAATAATCAAATGTCTTATCTGCTATCCAAGCTAGGATTCTCCACTTGTTGGATGACTGTCCTGTTGGTGAATATTCGAACTACATATACACTGTATTGCAACAGCGTACTTGCTGGACACCGTCTCTGGTCACGAAACACTTGCAGGCAGTTTTTTCTACCCACGATTCTTCTTGCTGGTCCCAGTCTCTGATGACGCAACACTTCAGGCAGTTTCTTCTACCTATGATTCTTCTTGCCGATCGCAGTCTCTGGTGACACAGCACTTCAGGCAGTTTCTTACGATGCAAGTGGCAAGCTCTTAGTTAATTTGCTGTTCGTTAACCCTTGCCCTTGCCAAGATCCTTTCTAGAATCTTCCATGAGATGGCTCTTTTGTACAATTTCCTCTGTACACTGTAGCAAGTCTTTAAGCTTCGACTACTATAGCTCATCTGAACATTTTCTTGATTTTAGCCCATATAATATTCTACTTTTTCAGCGATTGGCTAATAAAAACCACATGATCACATCCAATCATAAAATTGGCTGTTACAGTTTGTTCTCAGAAATTTCTAGAATCTCTACATTGGTTTGACCCCAGAACCCAAAGTTGTAAACACCATCTAAAAATAGTTTTTGACGTTAAAGTACATGTCAACAAGTTTGACCACATGATTTAGAAGTACATATGCACAAACTTTGGGCAACTTAAAATGGATCTATTCGTACTAATTACTTAATCAATATTTATTCTGAAAGCAATTAAACCTTTTTAAGAACAGTCCTTTGCCAATTCGGGCAACTGAATGAAGGACTGTTTGAAGAAGAAAGTTTGATTACGAGAGTATTTGTTTGAATTGTAAGGAATTAAAGACATCAACGGCCTGGCAAGGAGCCCCTCTATGCGCAAAAGCTATTTAAGCAGTGTGAGGCATAATTTGCCAAAAAGCTTCCCGTCTATTGGAGGATCTACATAGGCGGATTTAGTAGGGGGGTGCCAGGGGGCCCGCCCCCCTTGGCTGCCACAAAAAAATAAAACAGCAACAGCGTCAGGAAATGTTGAGTTTATTAACTAACCCCGGTAATTAAAATTATACGGCTGAAACAAGATTTAAATGTGTGCAGTTTAAGTGTTTGGGGGGGGGCTCAGATCCAATTTCAAGTGTCAAATTTGGAACATGGCGCAATCGTAACGGAACTATGGCTAAGTATACGCTCTCCCGCGATATCTCAGGCGACTGGCAGTGGCGCTGGGCACTACAACTTCGTTTCCGTCGTCTTCTCCACAGTGCAATGAAGAAAATTACTTCATTTTTTAAAGAAAATGGAATTGGGAAAATCACAATCAAGGTCCATATTCGGTAGCCACTTTTGATGAAAAATGAAGGTTGTCACATACCTGTAAAAGCTAGGTTATTTTAAAGTACCATCATTCCAGGTTTGTAATCTAAAACATGTTTGCACAAGAATGATGATACATTGCATGTCTTAACACACTATAATGAGAACTTCTTCTCTTGCAATATGATTCTTACAAAAAGAAAATGACAGGTTACTACTTTTTTCAAAAACTTTATTGGTGCTATCTGCCTAGTTTCCAACACATTCACCAGTTGGTCAAAATAGTTAAAGCAATGTTAGGCCCAGTGTTCAACTTGTAAACAGTAAAAAAACGGTACTGGTTGGGGGGTACGTACACTATGCACAGTCAACCAACGTCAAATTTTGACTTAGTTACAAATGTATGGGATAATCTTTTGTGCTGCCTCTACTAGTTGTTTTGTTGTAAGTTGTCTTGAGAGATAGAGAACCTGCCTCTGCAACATCAGTTGTCATATGACATGTCTTCTAGGATGTTACTAGCCAAGACCTGTGTGGCATTTTATTTCCCACAAATATAATAATGTCCATTGTTTTTTTTTGTTTTGTCAGACTGGATGCATTTTGGAAATATCACTATTATTCATGAGAACAGCAGTATGTAAAAATACTTGTGGGCAATGCTTGATAGCACAGAGGTTAGAGGTACGTACACTACACAGGGGTACGTACACTTCATTTCAATGACTTGTCAGGTATATAAAAAATACTTAGAATCTACTGAGCATTAGTTCACTTACCAAATCTATTCAAAGAGAACAAACAAAAAGTACAGCATAAATGTGTATGTCTGTCATTTTTTTGAAAACAGGCAGGTGTTAAAATATATGGGTACGTACACTACACAAATGCTAATATTTCACTCAAAACAAATGTATTTGTAATTAACACTCTTTTAACTTAGCATTTTTAATGGAGGAAACTGTCTGTGACAAATGTTGCATACTTACTGTGTAATATTTTTGTTTCATGATATTTGTTCACATCGAGGTACGTACACTACACAGGGGTACATACACTACATTTCAATGACATATGAGGTTTGTAACTAAATACTAAGAATTTATTGAGAGTTAGTTGATTTACTAAATCAATTCAAAGAGAAAAAATAAAAAGCACAGCATCCATGCGCATATTTGCCATACTTTGAAAATAGGCACAAATTAAAATATGGGGGTACGTACACTACACAAATGCTAATATTTTGCTCAAAACAAATGTAAATAAACACTCTTTTAACCTAACATTTTTAAGGAAGGAAACTGTCTATGACCAATGTTGCTCACTTACCAAGTGATATTTTAATTTCATGGCATTTGTAAACATGGGGGTATGTACACTACAAAAGGGGGTACGTACACTACAAAAGAGGGTACGTACACTACATCACTGTTTCTGCATCACGTGGTAACATAATGTTGTATGGCCATTTATTTTTCTTTGGTGATAATAAGCACCATGTTGTTATTTAAAAGGCAATAGTTTCATTTGCAATGACCATTTGTGTTATTGAATTCCACATGGGGTACGTACACTACATTCTGTTAGCCTTTTTGGCCCATTTTCACCATAGCAGAACCATGTCAATATCCAAACTTTTGGTTTGTTTAGATATTGAATACTTTGCTATGTTGCCTAGGCTAACATATTCTACAGTTCTTTTTATTACAGAGTGTAAACTTTAGTTTTTAACCCTCTTTACAGTAGGTGAGGGTTAGAAATGCAGAATTCACAAATTTCGTAACGGGTGCCTGATTTATGATGAATCCTACCATTTCTCAGTGATTAAGCACAACATCATCTAAGTGATTCTGAAAGTGACTCGAGTTATTCCCAGTCATATCAAAGCAATTGCTTACTTGATAAAATAAATTTCTTTTCTGCTGTTGACAGTTGAAAATTGTAATTTTTAAAATGGCCACTCGTAACGCTAAAAATGTATGAAATTCATAGACAAAAACATGCATAAATTTCTCAAACATTGCCCGATTTTGATGATTCTTTTTTTAATTTGCACAACTAAATAACTCTTTGCATATGAGATTCAGTTGGCATTTGGTAAGTGACCAAAAAAATTTATTTTAGACCGTAACACAGTCAACTCTCGAATATGGCCCTTGATTGTGACTTAGCCGAATCTGAGTGATGATGAAAAAACAACAGCTGCTGGTAAGATGTCAATTTCAATCGAAGCCTTAGTGAATCACTCAGAAACTCATAATTCTCTCTTTGTCAAACCTTAACTTAAGACTATTTCCAAAGCAATTGCGTCATCATTTCCAACACAAAAAACAGATTTGGTCTTTTGGGCAATTGAACACTATTTTAAATACAACAAATTTGATACGAACTGATATCACAAAATATAAAACATGTAACAAACATTACAAAAAGAAGAAGGTTTTGTGCGCAAACGCTGTGGACTATAAACAAGTAGGTCTCTTAGTACATAATTAGGAGTTTAATCATGGTGGTGCAGTGGTAAGGCACGCGTGCTCTATTCGCCACGTCGTGAGTTCGAGTCTGTGGAATTTGCAGTTTTTCCTGTATGACACTTTCTCCGTGTTCTTTTTGGTCTTTTTTTCTTTGATAATACTTTGGGAATCAAGGAAACTGCTTGATTTTTAGAGGAAAAAACAGAAAAATTTCCTCCCCCCATTCAGAGCTATGCAGATCTACAATTGTGGTTTGAGCAAATGTTTACAGACAAAATGTTTGCCCCCCCTTGTGATATCCTAGATCCGCCACTGACCTATGAGATGGCCACAGTCTGTACTGCTGCCAGTTAAGACAGTGGTAATGTCCTGTGTAGACATTGCTACTATCTTCACTTCGCAGTTGAGATGGTGAAGCTCCTATAGTCACATTGCTATGAGTACTATTTGCAACAAATACTCTCGAAATCATAAATTTTTCAAGCAGTCCTTTGTTCAGTTTCCCAAATCGGCAACTGGCCACGTTTACCAGGAGATATGACATCATATTCCCTGGCACGTGCAGTATATAAATGGCCAGATGCTAGTTTGGGAAACTGACTGCTCGAAAAAAGTTTGATTACAGCAGTATGCGTTCAACTTTGAAGGAATTAAAGACATCCACAGCCTTCTAAGATGTCCCTCTAAGCGCAAAAGAGCAACATGACTTTTAATCCATGTGACGCATAATTTGCCTTAAAGCTTCCAGCAAATGAAGGAGCAACAGGAGCTTCACTGCCTCAACTGCTTAGTAGAGATGGTATCATTGTTAACATGGGTGGTGCAGCGCTGAAAAAAGTGGGGGGGCTATAGCCTCGCCCATGATGTGTCGCCCATACTTTAGCATAGGCTAGGCCAAGACAAGGACCATCGATGATGGAGCTCCTATAGGCGCTTCATACGCCGGAAGCTTTTCGGCAAATTATGTCTTGCATGGACTGAAACATCAAAGTCACATTGTTATAAATACCTTATGCTCACAAAGAGACACCTTAGAAGGCCGTCGATGGATAATTCCTTCCAACTCGAACAAATACTCCCGTAATCAAACTTTTTCTTCAAGCAGTCCCTCGTTCAGTTCCCAAAATCGGTAACTCACCATTTTTATCACTGCCCACGCCAGGTGGTATGACGTCATATCCCCTGGCAAAGTTTGATGACTGGAGTATCTGTTCCAGTCGGAAAGAATTAAATACAGACTCCTAAGGTGTCCCTCCTCTATGCCTACGGTATTTAAAACAACGTCGCATTATGTTCTAGTCAGTGCGAGGCATAATTCACCGAAAATCTTTTGGCATATGAAGTGCCTGTAGGAGCTTCACTGTCTCTACTGCAGAGGCAGTAGGCGCCCAAAGCCCACCGTATCACCTTAAGCACTGAATGTAACTCGCCTATGCCTATCACTCAGTGTATCACACAGTCACCAGAGACCGAGTCCAGAGCCAGACGAAACTAGGAAGAACCCTAGCAAATGATTTTCAGAACGTAACAGTCACCTACCGTGGGCAAACGCAGTATAAATTGTTGTTCTAGATCATAAGCTGTGTGGTCACTGCTCTTCTTACTTGTTGATGTTGACATTTTGTGTTTGTTGTGCAAATTCGAACACACAGCCTTTTGGGCCTCGAAAAGCAATTATGACCGGAAATGATAGAAATTTTACAGTTTCTCGAATATTGTAAACAATACAAAAAGAAAATACTTAGCTTTAATGCTATAATGAAGATATCAGTTTTGTCGTGGCCAGAAGTTGAACTATTGTTAGTATTGTTTTTCTGTGAATTATGAAATTTTCAGTAATATTCGTTTGAGCTTTACGGAAGTATTTTTACCCCCTCTGAAAATTTTAATATTTTACGAAGTTTGCAAAAGTAAAACCGTTATTTTCAGCACCTAAGATATAATGTCATTTGAAACATTTGTTTATTTTCAAGGTATTCATGTTTTTATATTGGGTCCTGATTTATGAGACACTCAAGAATGTTTTAATATATTATGTAAGGAGGACGTCGTTCTATCGGAATGCCAAAACATTGATGATGGCCGAAGGAGGAGGTTCCCCAAACACATTGCTTTTGTTTTTAACTGGTTGGAATACAGTTTAAGTCATCAAAATTATACTATGCAGCCGCCACCGAGAAAGGTATGTGATTGAATTTGTGTGTGTTTTACCTGTGATATTTTATTATTTGTTTTCGTTCATTTTGAAGAGTTTTGGCTAAATGTCATGCATACCCTCAAATACTGGGATTGTCTCGACACTTTCGTGGCTGGTCGGATATAGCGGTCAACGATTTAACTAAGAAATTAGTGAACAACAGGCTCGTTATTCAGTGGATGAAACCAGTTAGTTTATTCGGCGACTACTGTATTCGACCAGTGGTAATCAATGTTGATTGTTTGCTTGAATGCATTTTGGGACTGATATGATTACTACTGAGTACTGACAGGAATAGGAATTAGGGGTCCAACATTTGAGATCCAGGTTTATTCGCTGGGTATCACGCATCAATCTGGTTCACAAAATCTCAAACTGGGACCCCAGTAAGACTGTGTGTGACTAATGCCCAACTTGCAACTGAGAGTCTTGTGTGCAATAGTTAAATTTTTGCTTTCAGGTGAAAACAACTGTTGCGCTTAAGAATACCCACTGTGAACACATTGCGAAACTCCAGTCTAAACATCAGCTGGAGTTTGACATTCTTGAAGACATCAGGTAGGACGTGAATTCATTATGAAATTGTCTTGGCAATACATATATTATGACTTATGGTTTTGCTGTGCTGCAAAGGCCTACTCGCTTGCGAAGAGGCAATTGTCCTTCTTCAGATGTAACACGCTGAAAATGTGCAAGGAGGTTTTGTGGTCTCTTTTAATTACAAACTTTGTACCCATTTTTGATTCGTAGCTGTATCATGATATGCAGTCATATGTAGCTACTAGTGTGTGGCTGGCTTGCTAACGACGTGGCCTGTTTGTGGTGGTATAATCTGTACTAATAAAGGTGATCACTGTAATGCATGGGTATGTTCAGCTGATATACTTTTTATTGATAGAATGACATATACTGAAAAATAACTGTAAGAAAACTTGTAAGTAATAGACCAAGTACAAATACATTGGCAAAACAGTGTTTTGTCATGAACATGCTAATTATTTAGTGCTGGGTCAGCTTATCAAAATCAGTTATGTATTGGAAACAACAATTGTTTTTTAACCTTGGGCCTAGTAAATTGCACTATGTCAATAGGATTCAATTTTTAAATTATTTGCTAAGTACTAAAGACTAAAGAATGTCAAAAATGGCCAAAGTTTATTGAGGTGTCATAAACAAGTTGTGCTTTTCTATTTTTAGAATGTTTTCACTCAAAAACCATTGCCAGGTACTAGTATTGGCGTTAACTTTTGCGAGGCAGAATAACCAGGAGCATCACCTATGCTCCCCCATAAGACTAACTTGCAATTTTTTGACAATAATATGTTTTTTACATCCACTGTACTACTTGTACCGCCGTCTGACAGCCAGGCCGCACGAATCGTATCAACAGGTTTTTGTGAAGTAATGCTACTGGTAGCCACGTAATTTAATATTTTCTGTTTATTTTGAAATAGTAAATTTCAATGGAAATTTCATGAATGAAAAGTTTTGTTCTGGATTGAATATTTATGTATTAATGACTTATGCTATTTTTTGGAAAAATTTGTGAACCTTGTCTTTCGCAATCTTATTTTTGTTCATTTTGAAATAGTAATTTCAATGGCAATTTCTTGAACGAAAATATTTGTTCTGGATTGAATATTGATGTATCAATGAGTTATGCTATTTTTTGGAAATTTGTGAACCTGTCTTTCGCAATGTGCAATCATATTTAGATCAAATACCATCGCATCAATAATTAAGTAATGACCCATTAATCATCTGATAGTTTCATGTTGACCAGTATAAAATATAGTTCTTCTCAACATAGAATTGCGTAACAGCAAACGGAAATTTCCTGACTGTCGCTTTTGCTTGGAATTGATTTTGTACCATCTGCTTTGAAATTCATATGAATTAGTCGAGGACACACTCAATGTGTTTTGTTAATGTAGTGAACGTTTCTCATTACAGAGCCTTTAGTAAACAACGCTCCACTATTGAGAAAGAGTACGCACAGGTAGGGATTGGTTGTTTGATATTGCATAATAATCTTCATTATCAGGTCATGAAGATAAGTGTCATGTTTGCCTCAGTTTAACGTTTGTATGTAAAATTAGTGTATGGTAAAAAGTCAAATTTCACTTTTCAGCCACATTTAGTACTAAATTAGTGAGATTTTTTTAACTAAAGTATGTATATGGGGTGTGTGTGTGTGCGTGCGTTTGTTTGAGAAGTTTTAAGAGTTCAAATTTATTGGTTTATTAGTTGACGTTCTTCTGCAGAAGATATCCAGTCATACGTTTGTTTTGCTTAAAGCTTGCATCATAGATAGCTGCTGTTAGTTTTATGAATGGGACCAACCATTTTACATTTTTAAGTGTCCCGTGAGGTGAGAGATATTTTATTCATGTGGTTAGTCAGTCACAATTCCGGTGGTTTTCCATAATGTATAAAGTTGCGTGATGCTTTGTGACACACTATTGAAGCAATATTACTTGAAAATAAGGGCATAGGCGGATTTAGGGGGGGGCCCAGGGGGCCCGGGCCCCCCCCCTCTTGGCTGCCGCAAAAAAATAAAACAGTAAGAGCGTAGGGAAATGTTGAGTTTATTAATTAACCCCGGTAATTAAAATTATACGGATGAAAAAAGATTTAAATGTGTGCAGTTTTAGTGTTTTGGGGGAGGGGGGGGGGGGGGGGG
>NMRA01000507.1:86985-138058 GCA_002633005.1 Phoronis australis
AAAATACTTGATTTTTAGATGTAAAAACAGAAAAATTTCCTGGGCGGGAGGGGGGCAAACCCCCCTCCCGACCTCCCCCCATTCGGTGCTATGCGCATCTACAATAGTGGTTCAGTTTGCACAAATGTTTACAGCCGGACAAAATGTTGGGCCCCCCCCTTGTGATATCCTAGATCCGCCACTGAAGGGGTACACATTGTACCACGCGTACGCGTGCTGGTCAGGTGGGCCCATTGCACTGTTCACCCGGAACCATTTTCATGCTTTATAGTTGAAGTCGAGCTGAGGAGCTTGATACCTGACGTAAGGGCCCTACAGTGTACCCCAGTGGGATTTGAACCCATGACCTTGAGTAAAAGAAGCGGACACTTATCCTACTGGGGCACACTGCGTCCTCAATTAATATTACTTGGTTGTCATGCATTTTCACATTTTCTAGCAGAACTGAGTGTAGACATGAGTTCAAACCAGTTGCCTTCTGTCTGAAACATACAAACGCTTGTTCCACGTTTTAGCGTTGTACAAAAATTAGATATGGTAATTAAAGCAAATCCCTCTGCTTTGTGGTTTTTCAACAGAAGGCAAGGATGCGAATGGTATGGTGTATGTAATAAGCACAGTAATGTGTTGTGGATTTTTAGTTTGTAACATTTCTTCGAAATTGGCAGTAGTTGTGACTTATCTGGGGAATAGCAGTGATGGCAAACTTACATTTAAAGGGAGAATAAACCTGGGGCTATTGTCAAACACACAACTCACTCTTGTTAAATTACTAGTCGTCTTGTCTTGTTCCTTACTAAGATTAGAGATGGTTTTTTGGCTTAACATGTGACGGGCACTCTACTAACTTTATTAGCTTATGGTTATCTCAAAGCTTATTCACGAAAATTGGCCATTTTTACAATATTTCACATGTGTCTAGCAAAATACCTTCTCTTCATTCTTTGGGAACTTCAAATGCAAAACAAATACCGCGTAGAGAGAAAAAATGATTTAGTAGAACCACCTTGAAACTGCACAACCGCGTGTTTACTACTTGTCCGAGGTCAAAGGTTACAGGGCTGTCACTCAAGTCGAATCTCCTGCCAGTTACAGCAACTTCATGTACCTTCAGTTTTTTCCTTCACCATCTCGCCATAGTATTGAGTCAGCGAGGTGTACTTATGATAGAATGGTGCTGGGGAAAACAAAGACAAAATGTAGTTTTTATCTTGTGAGAGTTGTACATCTACTTGCATACGACCGTTGGCGTTGAGAACCAATTCTACGAGTCGCCTCATGCTTCTGTGGTCACGAAACAGCAAGTTGTGAAAAGAGATAAATCCTCACCCAAATTCCTTTATTCAATAAGTAAATTGGCATTTTGCTGTTTCAGTCACAGTCACCATGGCAGTGTGGCTATCAAGGGACTTAAGTTATTATTGTAACCAATATCAAATGATTATGTAGTAATCACTTAATAGTAACTTGTTGATTGCAGCTGTCAGAGAATCCACCTTTTCATTAATTTTGTACAAGCCTTAGAACATACTGTAGTAGTCTAATTGCCGTGTTAAACAACTCTGTTATTCATAATTATTTCTGACTGTATAGAATTTTCAGTACATAACAATCTCCATTGGATACGTTTTGTTTCCTATTTTTGCATTTGTCCCAGTGTTTGTTCAAGAGTTTGTTACAAGACAAAGTGACTTGGTATTTTGAACCCTCAAGAGGCTTTCCCTGTCAAGGGCATAGGTGTTGTGAGTTTACAGAGAAGGCAGATGGCATATTTGTTCAGCAGTCTTCTACATTGGATTAACAAGGTCAAACATATAGTGCACTTTGGAAATGACTTGAAAAATTGCTTGCACCTGTTGAGCTTCTACAGTGTCTACCTCTGGTTTAACTTCTGGGTCTAACTAACAGGGTTTCATCCAGGATGTAGAAAACAGGCCAGCTAAATTCAGCTCTATATAGTCCATCCGATTATAACGTATTTTAGCATATTATTTGTTGTACTATGGGCCAATGGCCTTGAAGTATACAATAAAGACATACACTATATAGTAAATTCAGAGTAAGCTCTGTATAGTCTGTCCAAATAATGAGATAATTTTGAAGGACTCTCTTGGCCATGGCCATAACCAAATAGCCCCCTTAAATGACTAGAGCTGAATAATTTTAGGGAACAAATATAGTTCACAGTTCAAGGATGGGAGTTTTATTGAAGATCAGCCGTTATTCAGGGTTTTAGATGGAGTGATAGGTGCCAAGATGGGTAGGGAATTCAAAGTTTCTAACATTATCGATTTTAGAATGAGTTTGTCCGTTTTTGTGAGTTGGTTTTGTTGCTGAAAATGAATGTTGAAATGCAAAATGTCATTTTCTTGGTTTAAACTCGGGTATCTATATAACAAAAGTGTCAGATTGGCAATTTTTGTTGTTTTTCAAGTCTAGCTGCTTTCCAGTCGCTGTGTTAGCAGTAAAATATTTGTGCCTGTCGTCCATGATGAGTAAAATATGCAACTTTCAGAAATGAAATCTGTGAATATATTTTTCAAAGTCAACTGATTGGGAAAAATTTAGTATGAAGATGGCACAATAGATAGGTAAGTGTGCTGGACTTGTTATACAAAATACAGGAGCCTGGTTGTTGAATCAATAATATAGTCTAAAAACTGGTCAGTAATCTTTCTTAAAATTTTGTGAATCCGTTTGATTCAATACTGTGAATCTCGTGTGTTTTCATTAATCATGTACTGTGGGTGTAATCAGATTTAATAATTAGTGAAAGCTTCACTTCCTGTCCTCTTACTGTAACTGAAGGTGATTCATTTGTCTAGAAATATGCTGTCATGGTAATCTCCAATTTCGAATATAATCAGCGAGGTGTCAAGTTTACTTTCTTAGGCTGATTGCATAGTTAAACAATAAAAAATTTAAGAAAGTTTTGTTTCGTGATAGCTGTTCAGTACAAATCATGTTAATGATGAAATCAAATTTTTCATTGTTTATTTTTATTAGAATTTTGATAAAATAGAGTTACACATGTTGCATGTTAAACTGAATAGCACCTACCATAATTACGGCTAATAGTGTTCTCCCTACATGTACGGTATTGAAAGGTAGTGGTGTACCATGTTTGAAATGATTGGCACCCCTGGAAATCTTGAGCCATGCTTGAAAAGCCTCAGCCATGTTTTAAAATCTTATAAGGCAATTTTGCTTGGAAAGCCGGAGTTACAGGACATATGATTGAAATAGTTGTAGTCTTATGTACTGTTTTGCAGTGAAATTAATAGTGACATGCCCTGCAAGTCGAAAATGTTGTGTAACTGATTGTTTTTCTGAATTACCGTAAAAGTAATTAGGATACTAAAATGAGGTGATGCAGAATATGTGCTATGGTTAAATGCTGGCCATCAACATGGAGTTGAAATTTCTTTGCCATGATGGCATACTGTCTCAGCATTTATTACTGTTTTGGAAACGAGAGATAACCCACCTGACTGAATTCCTACATCCCAGATTCAACTCTCCTCTTTTGTGGACACTGAAAAACTTATTGTATGGTTGACCTAGTTTTCAATAGTTAGGAGTGGTATGAGGCCCTTTATTTGTAGCCTGAGTTGGACTGTCATGTGAACGATTTATGGTGCATCACTCAACATTTTAAGTTTGTTGAGTCTGCTTTACAACTCTGTGCTTCAGTGAAACTTCATTAGCCAATCAGAATGACTGAATGGCAAACATGCACTTCACAAAATAAACTAGTGATCTTCAGGCAGCAGTATACAGGTGTAAAGTGAATGCCCTACCCATGTTTTGCATTGTCGGGTAAATAGCACAGAATCAGAGATCCGCACTATGGTATTTCGTTTCGAAGAAGTCAAATTTTTTTGTGTTGGATGTCCAGCCGTGTGGTTTTCTGAATATTTCCTGATTCGTTATTCATAGCAATCAAAAGAAAGCATGAGCATTTTTTGTGATTATAATAATTGTAAGGGTCACTAACTCACTGATGCCTAGTTTTGATTTCGGTTTTACTGATGTTAAGCAGACTGGATGCAGTTTCATGAGATTCAGGTAAATCTGCTGTACACCGTATTACCATTACTGGTAACTGATACTTTTTTAACTTTTTAATGATGATTCCTAAGAGCAAACCTCTATGGCGGCACTTAAACTTCTTAAATTGTGCAGTGACGGTCTACAATTGATCCTACTGTGTCCTACATGGTGTTCTAATCCTCTGGCTATCAGATATCCTTGACCTTTGTACAGGGCTACTACTATTAGCATTCTTAACAGTTAGATTATCTGGCTGATCTTTAAACCTAAGCAAACCTCCATTTTACAGGTTCCCAGTCAGGAATGCTCAATCAACTTGAATGGAGTCCAGTTTCTTTTTGACACTATTCTATTCACTTTCATTTTCCTCCAGACCATTGGACTGGCAGCATTCCAGGGTTAACATATTAGCACAACAGGTGATTGGGTGAGAACAAGGGAATGAGCTCCTCTGACTGATTTTTTACATTCTTCAGCTGTTTCTGCGTAGACACGGAGCTCTCGCCACGTAAGGCTAACAATTTAGGTTCATCCATCAATCGCCCAAACTTGCGAAGGAAGCATAAGTTTTCTTACCTTGTTCTAGTCAACATACCTGAGGCTATTTTTTTGCTTTAGCGCATTCTTTTCTGATTTAACCTCCTCAGGAAACTTGAAGTGTGCATTCTTTGTGAAGGCGTTAATAATTTTGCTATCAGCCCCCCATGACATAGAAAGGTGTCTAGTGCTTATTAAGTTAGTGTCATCTGTTGGAGGGTGCTCTTGCTTAATTCAATGTTCACATGCTGAAATTAGATGGAACATTTATCTGCCATCGGGAAAAATCACATGTGAACTTCTTTAGTCCATTGTGATCCATGTGTTTGGTCAGGATACTAAAATTTTGCACATTAATATTAGGCTAATTACCGATAAGACATCTGATGGAATGTCCCTGTGAATGCTTGGTTGAATTAAGCTGCTGATCCACCTTTTGGTCAGATGGGCCACCTCATTCTTTAAGGGTAGCAGTTTAAAAGCTTAGAAAATTCCAAATCTGATCACAGTGCCATAAAACATATTGAGCTCTGGTAATTCACCAAACCCATAATTTACAGAAACAGCCTCAGTTTTCCAAAGCTTCCATCACCAGCTGTGTTTATTCACCTTTAAATGTGGTGACCTTAACCATTAAGCCTACTTCTTAGTTGACAGTCTTCAGTACAATAGCATCAAATTGTTAGTCTGATTGTCTGTTCTTAGGTTAGAACAAGTTGACTCTAATTTTACAATGTTAAGAGGTAGAAATTTATCTTTTATGACGGTTACCTAGAAGTAGGGTTTTTCTACATTGTGACCCTTATCTTCTTTTTAGAGAGTTTCAGTTTTTGTAATGAGGTTAAATGTGCGTAAAACCTTACCATAGCTAGATAACATTAATTGCCAAAATTATCTGTTCATAGGTATGCAGTTGCAGGTACAGGATCTTTGTCAGAAATTTGGCAGGTTTGTCTTAGTAAACATGGTGATGGATGAGCACAATGTTCTGACAAAATGGAGTATTACAGTGCTACCTGGTGTCAATTTTAGCTTCTGTGTTTGCTGTCTGCTAACTGCTGTGAGGTTTCGTTACGGAACTTGGCTGATAGATTTGTATGACAAAGGGAGGTGTTACTGGAATAATTTTGGATGGCTCAGTCATGTGTGACTCCTAGTGGCGATTTTAGTATATTGGTTCTGTTTTTTGGCGTCTGCCTCTCTGTCTGTTAAACGGTTTGAAATTTCATGGATGTTTTTATTGGCAATAGCATTACTGACTAGTTTTCAGACTGATCAATTACTGCTGTGCCCCCTAGTGGCAGTTTTAGTATTTAGATCATGGCTCATGTTGGCTTTCAGATAGGTCTGACTATTGCTGTGCCCCCTTGTGTCAGCTTTCAAAAATGCACACCCATAGGCATTTGGGATACAGACTGGGCGCACATGAATGCACTCCGTTACTTGCTGTTGTTTGTTCTGCAATGATGTGCTACTAGCGCGTTGTTGTCAAGGTCCACGTTTCTTCATAAATATTGTCTTGTGGTAACTAAGGTGCAACATCAATTACGTGCTATGTTATGAAAAAGAATTTCACTTGCCCATGGTGTGGCCTAAATGAATGGGATTTTACCCCATGTGATATCAGTTTTCTTGTAGTCCTTAGGTTGAGCATGATCTTGGCAAATACTTGTGGTCTCTAGTCTGACACCTTGTGTTTGCTTTTGCTCTTTGAAATGTTGTTGGACAACAAGTGATGAAGTGCATTTGATTGTCTTAGCTAGATCTTATGGTATCAGGTTAAGGGCTTAAACTTGAGCAATTACAATGGACCCTTATGTTGTAGTAAACTGATATCATCTGTCTGTTTTTGGTTGGAATTTTATCATCAGTTATCGTACTGTTCTGTTATTTTTGNGGTTTGGTTACGAAACTTGGCTGATATGTTTGTATGACAAAGGGAGGTGTTACTGGAATAACTTTGGATGGCTTAGTCATGTATGCCTCCTAGTGGCGATTTTAGTATATTGGTTCTGTTTTTTGGCGTCTGCCTCTCTGTCAGTGTCTGCTAAACGGTTTGAAATTTCGTTGGTGTTTTTATTGGCAATAACATTACTGACTAGTTTTCGGACTGATCAATTACTGCTGTGCCCCCTAGTGGCATTTTTAGTATTTAGATCATGGCTCATGTTGGCTTTCAGATAGGTCTGACTATTGCTGTGCCCCCTTGTGTCAGCTTTCAAAAATGGACACCCATAGCCATTTGGGATACAGATTGGGCGCACATGAATGCACTCTGTTACTTGCTGTTGTTTGTTCTGCAATGGTGTGCTACTAGCGCATTGTTGTCAAGGTCCACGTTTCTTCATAAATATTGTCTTGTGGTAACTAAGGTGCAACATCAATTACGTGCTAGGTATCTGTTATGAAAAAGAATTTCACTTGCCCATGGTGTGGCCTAAATGAATGGGATTTTACCCCATGTGATATCAGTTTTCTTGTAGTCCTTAGGTTGAGCATGATCTTGGCAAATACTTGTGGTCTCTAGTCTGACACCTTGTGTTTGCTTTTGTTCTTTGAAATGTTGTTGGACAACAAGTGATGAAGTGCATTTGATTGTCTTAGCTAGATCTTATGGTATCAGGTTAAGGGCTTAAACTTGAGCAATTACAATGGACCCTTATGTTGTAGTAAACTGATATCATCTGTCTGTTTTTGGTTGGAATTTTATCATCAGTTATCGTACTGTTCTGTTATTTTTGGGCACTGTGTGCTTGTGTGTTGCTGTGGATACGTTTTTGATGGACAATGATGAAGAGAGACATGTCCACGTTTCAGCTGTTATTAAAAAAATCTTCTTTCATGAGGCGGGTTTGTTGCCCCAACCCCCAAGCGAGCCTAAGCCTGTCTGTGATTAACCAGTCAGTAATCAATTCACAAATTGATGATCCTTGCTTAGCTGTGTTGCTGAAGAAAATCCATTTGCTAATTTCTCTTGTAATACCTCGATTTTAAAAATTCATAGGCGGCCTTTTATTTATTTTTCAATTTTAAAAACAGTTATGTTGGTCTTTTGCCTTACTCATTGTTCGGTTTTTGACTCGTATGCTGGACAGGCATGTTGGTTTACGATCGTAATTATCTCATTCAGTACGTTCACCCAAGCCCATGACTAGCGACTTGCTCACTTCAATCCGTGACTGCGCTATCATGCCCTTGATGTGCCATGGAGTTCTGGATACTCTGGGATAAACAGTGCACACTTTCTCGTACGCTTGCATGCAGTTCTTCGTAATGTGGTATTATACCAAAAAAGCATTTATTATTATTGTTAGATGGGATACAATTCCTGAAGTTATAAATTTTGATCAGAGCAATAAAACAATGTGATTTGTAGTGCTTTTGTGATTTTATTGCAAATTGCCAATTCTAGACAATTGTCTGCCTGATATTCGATGAAATCAAGATGGCTGACTTTACCTCTTAGTGGTGGACAGCGACTGGTTAGGTTGTGGGATTGATTGTGCGTTGGATCACAGGTCTCAGAGAATCACCTTTCTTGTTGATAACATGACTAGCAGAGCATGTGCTCATCCAGGGCTTCTTGGAGGGCTCAAATGAGCCCTCCCATTTGGCGAAGTGGGCAAAAAGGTCCGCCTCAGAGAAACAAAAAGTCCGAGAAAACGAGACAAAAGTCCACAGGAATTCGACGCGAAATTCACGAATGTACATTCATAGGTGTGAACGTAGTATCGCATTTCTTTTTTTTTTAATCCCCGTTTTGTTTTTTAGTAAAAGGTCCTGATACTGAAACATTCAAGCACCCCTATATTTTAGGTGGGGTGCGCGCATGCAGAGTACTTGGCCTGGGCTTCTTTGACTTTGTCTGAACATGCCACCATGTCATCAGTAGGGTGGTGGATCCAGTCTTCAGGCTTCAGACATCTGAAGTCAATGCTCCAGACTTACTATTCAACATGTGTCTGCGATTTGAACTCTGATCTTTCTTCAGTGTCAAGTGTTATGTGTCAGCATACCTTTGATAGGAACTTGTCCACTAACTCCAGTTCAAAATAATTCAAAGTTAGTGTTATTTCAAAGTCCAAAAGACTGACTGTTTTAAAGTGGTTTATTTTAAAGGTTTGTAAATATGCTTTGAGGGAATCTGTTTTGCAGACAGCCTGTTTCCTGGGAAGGTCTGTGTCAGGTGACCTTGTAATTTAGCGAAAGAATGTTGACACAAATTTTGCTTTGCATTTCTGAGATATGTTGGGCACTAGGTGTTGGTATATTCAACTACCTGGAAGGTGTTTATTGAGACTGCCTCTGTTACCCGTCAGTAAACTGGCGAAAAGCTAGCATTTTCACTATCAGTTTTGCCCGTAGGATATGGTTGGGCACCGATTTAGGACACAATATGATTGACAAATGAAATTACGTTTTTTCATTTTTTTCATGAAAGATAAGCAACTCCAAACGAATAGTTTATCACTTTTGAAGGTCTATTCCATAACTACCAACAGACAATGATTCTGAGAAATTGTGGGCTCTGACAACAATGTTGCAGACCTTTTGAAAATGAAAAATTACCCAATTTGACAATTATTTTTTGAAGAAATCGGTGAAATTTTACCTCTGCTAATATAAATGTGAATAGTTGCAAGTTGCTTCTCAGGTGGTTTGGGTTTGACTCCAACTCTTCTAACGTTTTCACTAGCACCTTTGTGTCAAGATGGCTTTCTTCAAAATTAACATGCCCATGCGCAGGGACTTAGGAGGCCCGGCTGAGACTGTTAGCTGTTATTTGGATTAATCAGTTTATTAAAGAGTGAGCTGGTTTGAGATTAATTTAGCTTTGAAAGTGTGTTGGATGTTGAGATATTTAAGGTTTAAATATGTGCTGGTGAAAACGACCCCCTTTGTGCTCAGCATTTATGCTGATGGTTTTGCCTAAAAAAACTACCATTGCCAGTTATGTTGACCTTAATTAACTGTTGGATTTGTGTATAGTAACTGCCAGATGAAAGTTCATCGAGACTTGTGGATTGTAAACTGCATGGTGGGCTGTAACAGTCCAAATTTTGCAGAATGTGGAAGGGGTTCTTAATTTTGCGAAACAGGTGTCACTGAGTAAATGACCCGATATCCAGTTTACCTAATTAGGAATACGCAGCAGACTGTTTTGTAAGACTGCATGTTTTACAGAGTTTGTAGCAAAAACAAAATTTTTCATTATTCTAAAAAGGAATGTTGTTGCTATTTGGGTGGTAAAATGGTACCATTTTAGCAAATTCACAATGAGAAACCCACTGCTGTGGTCAGCAAGTAAATTTACTTCAGGCAAGCTCTAAGCCAATTTGGACATTCTGGTATGGAAAATGATTTTACACCCAGTTATATATCCACACTTTGCTGTATTCTCTTTTCTGTGCGTGAAGGTTAGGGTCCAGATTTTGTATATCTGTTTGATGTGTTGTCGAAAAGGTGCAACCCCTGCTCAGGCTCATTTCTAAATTAAGTCCTCAACTCTGAATTTGTCGACCAATTTGCTAGTGAAATTTGGAGGCATTGATTGAGTGAACATCCTCATTGATAAATCCGTTGGAGAATGACATCTTGAACACAAACCTAGTGCTTGATTATTGTACAGTCCAGTGCTGCATATACATTGTCTTCACCAATCATTGTGGATAGTTGTTGGCTTTGGCAAAAAAAATCATTGAAAGAAACTAGCAGAGACCCTGCTTTAAGACTTGCAACAAAGCCAGATTTAAGGTTTCTAGCAGACACCGTGATGCTACAACTCTGAAGGTCATGCGTGCTGTATAGCGGTTCATCCTCAACTCCACAATTTTATACCAGTGCCCCTCTGGTCGCCACATATTTAGGAAAAAAACAACGGGCGTTGCTCCATGCACTTTGTCGAAATCTCAGTGACTTCTGATACTTTGCAAGTCCATTCACAAATAAACAGTTAGTGATAAGGCTTAATGTCGTCCCATTAAATTCCTACTACCATTGAATAAAAATGCTATTTACTTTTGGCAAAAGTTCAACTGAACTACCAAATGTTTCTGGTCAGAAGTTTCTCCAAGTTTTTAAGTCTTTTGCAGTTTTGTCAAAGTTTGTCTAGTTTATTTTGAAGACTAACTGTAATTGACGGACTGAAATGACACTTAAGCCACACCTGATGCAGGTTTTTGTATTAAGGTGTTATATTGTGGTATTTTAAAGTGAATGACTGGTTCCAGATGTCAACATCGCCACATGTTTTTACAATCAGATACAAATGAGTTCTGCTTGATTGAGAGGTTATCTATGTGTGCATTCTCCTGGAAATTAGAATGCATTGGTTGTATTTAAGGAGTTGACCATGAGATTTACCAGGGTTCACTTTACTGAGTTGTTCATTTCCGTTTTATTTCTAGACATTTGTGGGAGATAAACTTAGACAAGCTGGCTAACAGTATGTCATTTGATAGACTGCTTCTTTCAGTGATCCTTTTGCAATTTCTTAACAGAGCAAACCTGTTTTCCTACAATTTGAATTTTTAATTCTCATTCATCAATCGTAATTCCTTCTTTGATATCAATCTGATTGTTTTGTCTTGGAAAGGCCAACATTAGATAGACTTGAGAATGACTAATGCAGTAATATTTTAGGAAATGATGTTTTGACCAATATAGTGCTATGGCAGGAAGTAGGGCATAAGTTGCCTTATCAAGTTGCTCCTGGTCCTGCTATGTGTTCGGAGTCCTGTGTAGCCTTAGGCCTTTCCCTTCAGGTTCAATCTGGTATTAGTACCGTGTTAGTGCGTATTAGTGCCGCCGTGTAAACTGGGAAGTTAACTGGAGTGTTCCATTAGCTTTAAACCAGACATTGAAGCACTGGTCAGGAGAAAACCTTTTGAAAAATAAAAAAATGAACCCGAAGAATAACCATGTCTTGTGTTTGGTTCACAATTTCGCCAGCAGCAATTATGGCAATATTGCGAACAGTCGCAAGGATTACTTTTGCTGGCGCTTTGGTGGAGGTTTGAGTTACCTTAAAACTTGGCGTTGGCACTTTTTTAGTCAGACTGCATACTTGGAAGGACACACATGTACAAGGGTGAGAGGCCTTTGTTCTGTTGTCACATCACAGGGCCCCCGATCACCGAAAGGGAAAAGTGCCCGGTGCCCTCTGAGAGAAGGAATTTTTCAGGATGAGAGGAAAAATCCTAGTCTACTTCCCGATCACCATCAATAGCACCCTCACACCTGTTACAAGCCCTCTTAGGCTCTGCTTCAAGTAGCCAAAACTATCTTTTTGTGCTCATTCAAATTGTCATTTGTTTAAGGTACAAGTGATACGAATCCCAAGGGGAATTTTTAATCATTTAAGGGAAGGGGAATTTTTGGGCTTCATGGGGGTTAAATGTTATGTGATTTTCATTTTTCAGTGAGAAATGGGGGCTGATGTTCGGACCCAAAATCGAGGGATTGAGGGCTCTGCATCAATCAATTTATGGCAGAGAGTGAAGGAAAAAATGCTTGCATTTTTGCCACTCATGTAATGTCTTCAGGAAAACTGATCTGGTCCTGGGTGGTTATAACATCAGCAGAATAGCACACTCAGGTTGAACATTTCATGGAAATTTGTGCAATTGTTTACTCAGTTGTTAAGGATGATATTGATTCTGTTAAGTTGGCATTTTCCTCTTAAATTGCTTCTAAAATTGATAGTCGCTTGCCTGGTTAAGTCTGTCGTTTTCAACAAAACTGATGTTTTCTGTGACAGGCGTTACTCAAGTTATCAAGCCAATACTTGACCAAGAAAGACTTTCCTGTCAAGCCTGAAGAGGAAAATGAAGACGATGCTGAATTCAAGTAGGTGGCGTTGTGAGCATTGACTAAGCTGCCTTTTCGTTAAAGTTGAGTGTGTCAAGTGCGTAAGAATAACTGCCGATCATTTTTAAGGTTTAAGAGTTTAAAAGCTGGTGTAGTGCCATCTGTAGGGGGGGCATGTTTGAGCTAGGGTGTGCATGTGCGGTGATATTAATTATGTGATAATTTATGTCTGGGTATAAATCAGTGAACACAGTTTTAGAATAAAGTTGATCTGGAGTATGGAAATACCTTTTGCCGTTATCTTTTAAAATGTTTACAAAACCTGGTTTTAGAAAAGTGATAGACTCGAAGAGTGAAATTCGTGGTGACATTTTTGAAGAAACTTAAAATCATTGCTCAGTGCTGCATTTCTAGTTCGTTTTCTTCAAAACTTAAATAAAGTGTCTAAATTATCTGAAGTCCATTGTGGCTCTTGCCTTTAAATCACGTATTTATCTAAATTTATTGTTTGCATTGATTGCTTGCAAACACTTGTGACGCATTCTGACATTTCACCTATTGCTGATCAGATCACATCACCTGTTATTTCAAACAGCTTACGGCAATGGGATACCTCTGCGTTACCAAGGGTCTAGTTTCTTAAATAACCTTTTAAATATTATAAGTTTATTCATAAAACTATGTGTTAAAAACTTGGGGATCTTTTTACGTGTACAAAGCAATATCCAGATGTTTATAATCACTTGACTGATTTTTAAAAAAATATCATTTTCGCCAAGACCGCCGTAATTGCCACAAACATGATTCTTTCATGTGAAACTTGCATATTCTTTTTGTGTTAGCTACAGAAGTGTTTCTGGGATTTTCTTTTAATCTCATTTAGAGTTTCAAATACTGTAATTTGCCAAGCGATGTGCAAAACATCATTTTTGAGCAACTAAATGTACTGCTCCACCAACTTGATTTTCAAAAAAAGACAAAAGACCAATAAATGCATTTTTGTGCCACACCTTGGTGTTATGCATCGCAGAGATATCTTGACCAGTTTTTTGAGGATTTTTGTTTCTCGCATATGCGTCATTGAAAAATAGCAGGGTGAATTCAGTCAATCGTGACCTCTTAGTAGATAGAATTGAACAGTTTTTTGAAGTGCACCACTTCATCAAGCCAGCATATGTAATTTATTTAGACATGTCAACTAATGGCGCACAACATGATACAAGTTAAATTCCATCAATAAGTTTCATGGAGTTAAATAAAGTTTGGTGGGGCATCACTATTGTTTCTGAACATCATGTCCTACTGTCATGTCGTACCGCTTGATTGGCAAATTAATTGATTAAATTAAGGGTGTGATGTGCTAAAATCTATAATGCGTGAACCAGGATAAAAAGCATATATCTAGAGAATTTACATTGTGGATTTGCTGTACACTCAATTGGTTAACGAGAGGAGACGAGATGGAGACCTGTTACGGTTGTGACATTGGACTACGTTGTCAAAAGTCACAACTATTACAAAGTCAAACGTTGACCATGACAACCTGAACTTTTTGGAATACAAATTCACAAGCCAGGCAGTTCGAAAAATCACCAGTTTCAGTCGGCCATATTGCGATTTATTTCAGCCAATATTTTTTGCTGTAAAGTCATTGCTAATGCGGTAATTGCCCTCAGGTCCATGCAAAAGAACTGAGATCAGTGTTGGTGATATCGAGAGTTCTTGATACTCGCGATTTTAAGTGCTAATTTATGGGGTTTGTCCATTGTGTTTTAAAACGGGCTGAGTTTCTCATTTTTGAGGGTGGAGCCTTTGTAGAAATTTTTAATCCCACGAGTTTGCGTTTCTAGTTTAACTCTACATCCAAACATGATATTCTCTGGGAGATATTATTCCCTGATTCGTTATAGGGCTCGATTTGTCTCCTCAAATGATTTATTGCAGTTTGAGATAGATCTGCACTCTCGAAGCGATCTAATTAGTGCTGTGTCTAATTAGCACTGTGTCGTATTCTAAAAAGCATTAATTGATTCCCATGACATCCTCCTGCTTATGAGTGGCATATCATGTTCAGTGATTGCCTTTGCTTTAGTGTACATAACGTTGCTCTCTCAACATCTGTAGAAACACAAAATAAGCTCAGATTTTTTTAAGTCTTAAGAATTAGGGTCAGTTGTGGCCACAATTTTACGATTTCATGGAAACAGTGTATTAAAGTGACAGTGTCTAAAAGAATAGACTGAAATACTTTCAAAGGGAATGGTAAATCGCTCCATTCTCTTTGACAGAAATTTGTCTGACATTTGCATGCTGTCCTAAAAGCGAATACCCCGTTCTGTAGTTGGAAAATTTTACACTGAGGTATTGGTTGGAAAAAATCTGCTTTGTACGCAGCGCAGTGTGTGAATCAGATATAATTAACTGACAGTTAACATGGCACTTCAGAATCGAGAGTCTCTGTATGTCTTAATAGCTAAGTCTGTGTGCTAACATAGATGATAGTAAGAGTATTATTCATAGTTAGTGTGGGAAGGTCTTGGATGGCATTTCCAGTCTATGAATAACATCAAAAAACGATTGTTATTTTTATCCAATCCGCAGACATTTGTCGGTTGGTTCAAGCCGCCGTGACTTGCAAATGACTTAGTTATTTTGTAAGAATGCGGGCTAAGTGCAAGTTACAAAATGAAAAAACTTAATTGAAAAAAGTTAAATGATCAAAGAACCTTCAACCGTTTTTAATGCTTTATTCAACACACAGCTCAAATACTTGTCAATCACTTTCACCGTTTCCAAATGATCATTATACTTGATTGAATTTTGCAAAATTGGACATTTTCCTGCTGTTTTGCCACCATAAAACTTGGGCCTTATATTTTGGGCCTTTGTCATTCTGGCTTGAATGCGTTTAATTTGAATATGACATTCACAACATATGTTGATGTTATAGTGTATATTTGTTTTTCTGTTATTTGTTCAATATTTTCATGGAATTATATGGAATTATGGTGTTATCCTACCACTATTTTTAACTTCTACTGTAACTGACATTTTGCTCGTAGTTGATTGACAGGAAGTCATCAAGAAAAATTATGAGTGTCTGGAGAAGCAATGTTGCCTTGTATTCGAGGTCATTGCATTTTTAAATGTTCCAAAAAATATGTTAATTTGCTTATAAGACCGTGGCCTTATGTACCAGTTTTTATGATTTTCCTTTTGTAACATGTTTTGAATTTGATGATTTAATGATTCCAGTCAACGGGGCAGGTGGGTACATTTTTTGTAGCCTGTTGTCTACTGACGCAGTGGTTGGCTTATAGACTAAACAAGCTGTGTCTTTAATCTTGTTTTTAGCTCTAACATTGTTTAGTTCACGCTGTTTTGGAATGTCCTGTTCTCTTCACTGTGTGAGTAGTATTGAGTTCATGTTCACTGCGTCTTTATTTCCTATTCATAAGTTATTGCGACCACAGCTAAAGTGCTTGCCTGGGAATCAGTTTCTTTCATCTTATCCACTTTTCAAAACGTTGCTAACATTAATTAATACACGAACCAAAACAGTTGCATGTAGTGTGTTTTACCGGTAATGGTCTGATATAACGTGCCCGAATTTTGAGAACCACTTTTCTGTACTGAGTAACGGGCATCAAACTGGTTCTCAAAATACGAATGCGTTATATCAGACTACTGCTGTTTTACCTGAGCCATTAACTTGTTTCACTGCTGGTAGTGACACTTACTACTGACAAATATGCTTGATCGTTTCTGCTCTGCTCATGCATAGTTCAGTAAATTTCTCGCAAAATTCGAACAAAAACAATTATTGCCAGAATTGTCCCCCTTGTTTTTCCAAAGCTTGTTGCATTGCTAAAATGCTCAGAATCATTTACAGTTATCAGACTTGAAATGAATTTCGAATTGCAATTTTAACTGAGGGCTTATCACACCAGACTCGTTCTCAGAACGTACAACATCTTGAGGAGACATTAGGTGGGGGTAGGTGGCTAAGACCCTCACTCACCTGAGGGAATAGGTGCCGGTGCCTCCTGGCATGATTTTCAGATATTTTTCAAAGAGAATGGGGGTGAATATTGGCGTGGAAGGCCCTGAATGGAAGTAGCAACTTTGCCCAAAACATGCGTACAAGCAAGATACAGTACACGGGTTCTCAGTCAGATTGTTTCCACGGGTTCCCACTTGTTTTCAGTCCACCGTGTCAAAATTCTGTCAAAATTCTCGAGATGCTGTGAGAGCTTCCTTGGTGTGACAGTGCCTTTATTGTTAATTATAAACATCTCAGTGCGAAAAATGACTCAACCTAAGGTCAGAGCCGGGTCACTGTATTTTTACCTAACTTTAGTGCCTTATTCATCCAATGCCTCTGTGCTGTGTTTGCTGTGAACACTTTATGACATCAGTGGCTATTTTGGCCAAAGTGTTACTAACATCTTGGTCTAATCTCTTGCCTGATTTTCATTAATACTTAAGGTCCAGTCAATAATCATTTGTATGATTAACATTTAGTTTGCTTGTTAATGACCTAAGACCTTTTTTATAAGCCTGTTCTTAGACATGCTGTGTTATATGATCTTTGGTGTCTGGCATCCATCTGAATAAAGCTTGTCATCACTTTAGTTCCCGTAAGGTTCTCCTCTTTTATTTTTCACCTAATGTGCAATTCACACTTAAATGTCTTGTAGAACTAAATTGTGATTACTGCTTATATTGTGAGGTGAATGTTTTGCAATATGAAGTTGCATCTTACTGAACTGTCGTTTTTCAACACGCACAGTCCAGCAGGCATAACCTTGACCTTTGCGCAGGCTTCGATTGTAAATTTTGTTCAGATGGTCCCATAAGCAGGGTCTTGGTTTGCAATACACTTTCAACCAGGTTTCTGCCTTAAGTCCAATTTTGCAAGAATGATACTCTTAAGTATATGTTGCGATCTCCAAGTTTTTGTTTGTTAAGTTTTGAATGGACTGTGTGAGGTTGTAGCACAGGCTTCACTCAAGTTTCTGTCCTCTTTGAAGATGATACTAGCCTCCATCAAATTAATCGCCACATTTCAATGTATGACAGCGTCCTCTCTGAGTCTCCAAAGTTTACCCACAAGGCTAAAAACCAGTAAAATGCTCGACCCACAGTAGTACTCGGTTGCCTTGCTGCAGATCACTATTTCACGTCAAAATTATTCTCATGCTAGAAATTGTTTTACATGGGAGTCAGTGGTGGTGTCTGAAAACAGAAATTTAGCAAACTGGGGGATATTGTTTTTTGTGTGTCTGGCCTAACCTTTTGAAAACTAGGTAAATCGTGCAACAGTTCTAGGAAAGAGGAGACTGACTAAATTTGGGATGCTGCTGTATTCCACTACATCCTCAGCTGACAAGTTGACAAGTCACGTCCTTGCACAAGTAGACATTTTATCCCTATAAATCACTTCCTTGATAGAAATTTAAAAGGTCTGTGGCCAGTGTGTCCTGGTGGATTAGGAGTTCTAAAGAAAGGTTTCCATTCTATTTCTATGCCTGAATACACTGTAGTCTTAAAGGCTGTTAATTGAATTTTATCGAAAAAGTTTAATTAATTTAATAGTTTTTGTTTATTTATTTATTTTAAAAACAACACGTAGGACTAGTTCCGAAATGTTATGCTCTGATGCGCTCAATAGCAAATTAATCAATTCTTAAGATGATTTCTGTATTTGGATTTATTCTCTCAGCCCTTCGAGTTTATTTCAAAATGATAAACACTGTACTTTTCTTTATTGACCTTTGTGAAACGGCTAAAGAAATTATATCCAATTATTTTTTTTGTGCTCGTAAACTCATATTACGGGGTCTTCGCTTTTCTGGAATGTTGTAAGCGAACAGTTAGATAAGGTTTTCCATTATTCTTTTCCTTCGTTTCCACGCAGGCTTCTCACTACAGTTTGGAAGACTGTCCTCCAGGAAACGGAAGCATGTGCAAGAAGTAGGTTACAGGCATCAGAGACGTACCTACAGAAAGTGTCGGAGCCAGCCAGGATCATTAAGGCCAATAAGGCCCAGCTTCTTGACAAGGTAATATGACGTGTACCATTGAACGGCCTTGTTGGAGGCAACAAATGCTTTGGCTACTTGGAAACTTTTGTTTTAGAATGAATGCAACTATAGTAGATGTTTTTTTTTTTCTTGGATATCAAAGCCATAGCCAGAGCAATACCTCGTTAGATTATGTATGTAGTTAAAATGCAGCCTAAAAGGTCACCTTCAAAAATATTTTTTTGGTACCACAATTGAGAAGTGGACCTTGTGTGGCAAAAATGTTAATAAACTTTCAGATTCTTAGGTCACTCGGTAAAAATCTTTTTGCGAAATGATGTTTTACACAAAAGTCTCATGTTTGACTCAAAAGCAATTGATTAAATTGTTAGATTCATTGGAATTCAATTGCAGTCAGATATTTTCTGTTTAGGTGCACTAGCGAAACAACCCCTCTGCTCCATGAGTCAGCTATCCAGCATGTTTTTCACTTTTGTAAGATGGCTCTTAAGTGGTGAAGAAGATCTATGTGTTAAGGGGTCCTTGAAATGCAAGCTGTCGTCCAGTCGTGTAATTTATGGTGTCTTGTATCATTCATTTACAAGGTGTCCCAAAAATGTTGACAGAGTTCCAGAATATAGTTTTACTGAGAACTGGTAGTATTTTCTCATTCCAGGAGTCACAAAGTTTTGTTTTTGCAGTTCGGAGAAGTCGTTAAAAGTGCGGACACAGTTGATTCTTGTTGCAGAGAAAAAACTTAAAGCACCAAATGCAACCAGCTGTTTCAGGTTTCATAGATTTCTCAGCTAAGCTTATAGGACCTGTTTCCATGTTCCCTACAGTGGATATGTGTTCAAGTTGAACATGGAATGCAGTAGTTCAATGAGAAGAGCTCTCTCGGTAGAGCAAGCAAAAGTTGTAAGACTGTGCAGCTGTGCAGTCTGGAAAAATTATTTTTCTTTAATGTAAATAATTAGACTCAAATGACACATTTTTTCTAACCTCTGCCTTCTAAAAGAAACTTGGGATTTCTGAAATGCATTAGTTTTCTAGTAAAACCAGTTTCTGGTATTCATATATCAGTATTTATTTTGTTGTCATTCTTTGGGGCACCCTGTATATCTGCAACCGTCTAGATAATGTTCAACAATTATTCCATTGATTTGCCTTGGACGGCTGCTTTGTTGATGAGTAATAGATTATTCACATGGCTGATCTGTTGTCTCATCACCTTTCTGTACAATTATTTAATCTCGGTAGCCCATCGTTGTGAAATATTGGTCTCCCAAAGGGCCTAGGCATAGATATATAGTAGTGATTCCCTCATTTTTTTGGGGGGAATGGGAGGGCTCCTCTTGAAAGTCGTTGGTGAAAGTAATCATTAGTGGGTGGGGGGGGGGGGCTCNTTAAACTCAGTCAAACAATGATGACCTGGTATTTTGTTGGAGAATAATGAAGATTCTCATGGTAATATCTTGTTCTACTTGGATTGGCATCATAGCAAGCGATTAATTCATGCAGACGTCTATGGACATAATCAGACAGGTTTCCATCTCATATCATGTTAGTTTGGGGGTGGTCTGTGATTCATGAAATCATACACTGTTTTGCACAATATAATTCATACTCACTTGACTACAATTTAATCAATGGACATTAATATGTCTTTATCCAGTCCATCAGCAAACACTGTTGCTTCACCATTTACTATTGTCATGGTCGTTCACAGTCATTGTCAAGTTCCTTGTTGCCTGGTCCGTGGAGTGTGGTGAATTGTAGTACGTAGTCAGATAACCAGGCAGTGTCAAGGTCATTCAGGGATTTCGAGGCATGAAAGGAGATAGAATAATATTATGTTTGCATATGAGAAATTGAAAAAACTTGAGACGTAACAATTTAAGTTGCTGAATCTGTCTTGTTTTTTTTTTACTTTTTTTACTGGTTTTGAATTGTTTGGAATCAAAATTAGACACTGTTATATGAGTTTGCACCAAGTTTTTTATTTTTTCCACAAAAACGTTGAGGTGTATTTGCCATTTGATTTTCAATATGTCAGACTTTTCTGGAGACCCTGTTTATGAATTTGTCTGTGATGCAAGGACATACTACTTCAGGGGTTTTGTTGTACCCGGGTCAAATACCGTTTCAATGTATAACCTACAAAAATTTTGTTTCAATTTAAATTCTAACCCATTTTATTTGCCAAAACCTGGATTCAACGACTGTAAAAAAGCATGGATGTAGAGGAGGCAGGGTTTGTCTATGTCTTAATTATGATACATGGCACGTAATGAACCACTGTGGGATGTTACGTCAGTTAGCTGATAATTTCAAATCCACCAACCAATAACCATGAGCAGCTTGCATTCCAGGGACGTAACTGTTGTGGGGCTTACATTTAGCATTTCAATCTCGTGTGTAAAAATAATGGATTGACAAATGCTTAATAGCAGTTGATAGGACACCTTTAAACAATTTGTCTTGTGCAGCTGATCTGTCATTTGATAGAAAATCACCTATAAAAATTTAACGTGTTTTTAGTTACTTACGATTAGTGCATTAGAAGAGGTAGTCTGTCTAATCATTATTTTAAATTTGCTTGGTTTTAGACAATGGAAAGCCTGCGTGTGTTACACGCTGAGATTTCGCAGACAGTCCGCGAAATGGCCAAGGCGAAAAAGTTGTATGGCGATGATGAAAAAGAGGCTTGTGACGCTCGACAGAAAGCTACAGAAGCCGAGGAAAGGTGGGTGATCACCGAATTGAAGGGTTCTAGCTGATTGTTGGTGCATCAAGCAATTGGTTTCAGCAGTCGTTACAAATTTTAATTAATGCGTAATTTTAACACGTTATTTCAGTGTTTTAATAACGATGTTGATGTAATACATATATATGTGAAATAACACATCCTCACAGTGCGCTTGTTTTATGAATAGTTTCCGTGCTTACTGCTGAAAATGTTTGAATCGTCTTTGACTTGTCCTAAATCGTTGGGGCTCATATTCGTCATTTGATTTATTTTGCATTGTAGGTTAAAAAAGAAAAGCACAGGTATATTTCAGTCGATGGCTACTCTCCAACGGAACACAGCAAAGGTGAGATGCACTTTCGCTTGCTGCCGGCTTACACACGAGATTCATCGTGTATTCTGGCTCATAGTTTATCCTTTACAGTGTGACTTTTATGTGGCATAGCAATGAATACAATGTTCAGAACTTTGAAATGATATTATAAAAAGCTGATTCACTTTATAGCCAAGTGTGCTGGTTCACAAACAATAAGGCTTTGCATTACGAGACAACTTTAGCAGGAGATTTGATTTGATTGATGGGTTTCACAATACAAATGCGTGTTGACGTCTACCTTTCTCAAAGTGTCATTTTTCCATTTGAAAACGAAAACTTTGTATGAAAACAAATTTATTTTAATCCCTGTGTGCACTGTCCAATATTTTTAAAATACATTTATGTTGTCTATAATCAAATTGTTGAAAAATAAAAAAATGAAAGCATTTTTTGTGAAATAGGGTTACGTGTAACCTTAATGTGTTTTCAACTTGTCTGTTTCAACGTTATGCTATGCATAAATCTAAGATAAAATTTTACATGAGTGTGGTTGGCTGATAGGTCACAGCATTTGATGGGTGCAGCAACTGTGACTCCATCTTCACTCTTTGTAACTAAGAGCTGACTGGGAGCTTAGTGTAGTAGATACTGGAGTCAGCTTTATGACAGTATCCACAGCTTTATTTGCCTAACTGCCCAGTTATCTATCTTCTTTGAATACCATTTGGCTCGAAAGGAGTTGCTGACGTTAAGTTGGTCACGAGTTTAGATAGTCGACAGGTTTGTTAACAATAGCATGCTTTTCAGACCAGACCAAGACTTGCATACATCACTTCCTATTTACAATGGCCATCCACGATCAGACGAGATTCACATACTGGGCTTTACCACGAATTGAGAATCAGTTTGCAGCGACATCTTGTGATGATTTTTGATATTGAAATGATACGGTGATATGATGAAATATTTGCATCTTTAAATGGCCAGGCTTTCGTTCCATAGATTAGAACTGATTGCTTCTACACTCTAGCTTTTCTCACGACGAGAGATGTGCGAGAGCAAGTCGCTGTTGTCACGTAACGAGTATCTATTGACGATGCACGCCGCTAATGCTCACCAGTCGCGTTACTTCACCACAGATCTTCCCGAACTCATGACGGTGAGTGGGCGAATTATTGTCGAATTTTCATAACTACTCTGTCTTGAAGGAACAATTGTCGTGATTGTTTCTTTCAAAAAGATAGAAATAGTGACGTACTGGTTTCAATGGGCTCGGACCGGTTCCGAGAATTTCAGCCATTATTACACATTGTTGTCAGCTAAAATATTTGAACTTTTAAACAAAGACAAAAGTTCAAGCTGTATGAACTCACCTTCCGTAAAGGACACTAACTTTTCATGTAGATCACTATGTGCCATACAATGCTCGACTCAGTTTGTTTCTTGTTCAGATGGAAGTGATTCTGGGCTTTGAAGAAAATTACAGTTTTGTTATTGTTTTCCATAAGTTGACATGTTGTTGCAAGCCATCTTATTGAGAAGCAGTTCTCTGTGTTCCCTAACCCCATAAGTTGACCTGCTATTATAAGCCAACGTATTGAGAAATTGTTCTCTGTGCTCCCTAACCCCATAAGTTGACCTGCTGTTGCAAGTCAACTTATTTAGAAGCAGGTCTTTGTGCTCCCCAACCTCAGAAATCATTTCAAATCTAAGTAAAGAACACATGAGACCAATTTTGTAACGGTTAGTATCCCAAATTAATAGTTACTTTAATCACAGAAGACGAGTTGGCATAGCAGCTAGGCTCACGTGATTAGTGGCAACACCAGATATTTTTATGGGTAACACAAATCTAATAGAGTTTTAGTCGTAGAGTCATATTGCCCACAAGGGATCAATTTGATTTCCACTGTCTGGATTGATTTTAAAGCAGAAATTAGTATTAATCACACGCATTGTGTGTAGTAGTTTATTTTCCCAGCAATGAACACACTGAAATGTTCAAACTGCTTAGTTAATACAGTTGCTATGTTCATATTACCATCACTTTCTTTTAACTTTATTACCCACCAAGCATCTTCTTTTGTAATTCTTACAGGTGCTAGACGGCAATGTGTATAACAGATGTCAAGATTTCTTCAAGCTATTGGGCGAAACGGAAAAGCAGTGTTGTGAAACGACTGTTAAATCATGTGACAGCATTCTGAGTGATGCTATACTAGTGCGTATTTCACTCTTAATGTGGGGTGTGTTTTACTAAGAAATCACCGGGAACATAATTATGTGTTGTTTGGCTTATTGTGTGTTGCCACGGTTACGTTTCCCTGACGCAGAATGACTATGATGCAATCTTAAGGAATAAATACTCTAAACTGGACATGCTATTATCACCAGTTTTTCAAAGGAGCGAAAAATGAAATCACATCTAAAAGTCACCAGCTTAATGTGTGTGGGGAAGAAATCGCATGTCACCTGCTGAACAAAGGGTTGAAGTTGACTCAGGAGCTTTATTTGTTCCGTGTAGGTGAGCTGACTGCTCAGGGTTGTCTTAATGCAAGTCCATTGTAAAAACTGTACTATTTGAGTTTGTGTTTTGTGACAGTTGCAGCTGTAGCTGCTTTTGCCAAAAGTCAGCAATGTTAGTTAGGAAAATCATTTTCTTTAGGAAATTATTTTTTGTGATAATGTTATAGGCAATGTAATTTAAATATTAAGTAATAGCCAAAATTCTGTTTCTAAATCGTTGACATGTCTCCAAATTTTTCCAAACATGACTACTTTGCAGTGGACAAAATTGGTGGATTTTCACTTGTCCTTTTCACGTTGCCTCACGTGTACTGAAAATTCTGCAAGTTACGAAAAAAGTTTGATTGAAGGGTTTGTTTTGCATGCTACCAATTGTAAAACGATGTGTTCACTTACGTCATTTTCCTGGTCATTGATGATGACATCTTGTGCACTGCCCTTTGTCAAAAATATTATTTTTATTTTCACTGCCACCTTCAGGTGAGTCGGGAATATAACCTGAACCAGTTCCTGAAGGAGTATCCAGTATTCACGGAGACTGTGCAATATGAGTTTGAACCGTGGGATCACGATCCAGTAAGTGCTTGTCATGCATTTAAATGCTATTGCTCTGCATACTGTGCCCATTGGTTGGGGTCGTTGCCAATTAGTTGGGGTCGTTGCCAATTGGTTGGGGTCGTTGCCGATTGGTTGGGTTCGTTGCCAGTTGGTCGGGGTCGTTGCCAGTTGGTTGGGGTTGTTGCTTAGGGCAATAAGGTTAACATGTGAACGAAAAAATAACTTACCAATTTCATTGTTCGGGCAACTACTATCACGAAAAAGAGATACTGCTTGCAGGACAGAACACGAAAAATATAAACCTTTGCATTCCGGCTTGTGAATTGTCTCATCAGTGCTTGACACTGTTATACACAATAGAAAACAACTGGAATTGAGTATGTATGCCAATGGAAATATTTACAAATCGAGAAGCTTGAAACTTTATGAGTAATTGGCTTGACAAGAACATGACTATGCTCATGCGTAAAAGAGTAATTTTTTATTTGAAATTGGCGCCGACTTTGCGTGAGTGAATACAGTAGTTGATTCTCATGGTAGTGCAATTCGACCACAGCCGTGTATGGAGGAAATGGTCTATTTATCCAAATTTGACCTGTGGCCATTACAACTTGTAAAAAATCAAAGAAATAACATAGGTAAAGTAATTCGCTTACTCACAGTCTGTGTAGTTTCTGTTTCGGACATTTTGAACTGCAGGACTGTACTAACCTGAGTGTAGTTCGAAAAGCCCAAAACAGCTAGCACACAGTCTCTATACAAAAACTAGACGGGAAGTGTTAATTGTAAAGGATGGGCATTTGTTTTGTAATGTCTAGGAATTATTACCTCAAAATGACCAATGACTGATTGACATTCTTCCAAGAAAACACAGTTACTTTTTTGTTTGTGTAGTCACGTTCTATATATCGTGTTTCAGGTGACCTCAGTGAGTGGCGATACGGGGTCAAATGGGGCTCTGGTCAAGGAGACTAAGAAATGGGCAGGGAAAGTAGCCAAGGAGAACAAGCTGCAGAGGGACTGCACGCGCAACTTGAAGACCCTGCAGGCTCAGGGCAGTATCAAGTTTGACAGACAGGTAGGTCAGTGCCAGGTCAAAGGTCAGAGGGGGTGGTGTAAGTAGCAGACGTCACAAACTACTAAGACTGTGTGGAATGAATGCTTGAGTTATCATATTTCACACACAAGTAGGTCACTGTGGGGTTACGAGTTCAAAGGTCAGAATGGATGAATAGCAGCTGATTAATATGAAACACTGAAGATTTCTCCACAGAAATAAAAGATCCCACGTGCTTAGGCAGTGTTGAGTTTCATTGACTGTTGGGAAGCTTATTAACTGGCAGAGAGGACGAGTGGACGGGGAAAAGTTGCTGAGGAGAGCCAGGTATTGAGAAAAACAAATGTTCTTGGGAATTTAATGCCTACAGGTCGAGTGGCTCTGTTGCACCTGTGTCTGTAACAAACCGTGGTGGTCACTTTAGATTCCTTCCTCTATTCTAGTTAGCCCAGGCTTCACCAAAGGTAGGCAGTGACATTGTGCTTCAACAAGTCACTGATATGTTGTCACCATTCTATGCTTCATTTTATTTCCTTATTTTCAATATTGTAAGGTTTGCAAAGTAGATAGACTTAGGAATGACAAACTACTGTAGACTTTATTGCACTGTAGATGTTGGCTTGAGCTCGTTGACAATTCTCAGCTCGACTGAGTTGTACAAGATCAGCTATACACAATGAAGTGATGGTCTTGTTGTAACTGGTGCAGTTACATGTCACGTGATTCTACTTCATGCTAGCATTGAGCTATGCTGGATGTTCAGCTTTCAGCTTGTCTAAATACCGATCAAATAATTTATTTTTTACAATCTTGTTTGGACACTTTTTGAATATTTTTGTAACATATCCATATTGTTTAAATTTATTGATTACTTGAGATAATGCCCATCCCCAAAATTTCGAAATATTCACTTTTAAATGCCCTCACCATGCTTAGTGCCCACCCCTATCATATACTATCGAGTCTTCCTTCAAGGTCTGTCTCACGAGAATTTTTGATCCCAAGACGTTCATAACTCGTGAGTAACTTACACTCAGATTAAGGGACACCTTGCCATCACTCAAGTGAGGAACTGCATACTTTTTACCAAAGAAGGGAATGATTTTTTTGGTTCATGTGCATTTATGTGTCATTGTACTGAAGCATAAAAATGGTGACGGTATTTGCGTGAGCAACTTGACTGTTCGGGTAAACGCCCATCCTCTACTTTCCACAAAATGCTTTAATGCCCGTGCTTGACTTTGTGCTCACTCAAAATTTTTTAATCTCTCAATTTGAGTGCAGTAAATCAAATTTAAAAACGTTTTGTCAGAGATGTTTTCAGACGTAACTATAGGTCATGTGACGTGACCAACATATGACACGTAAGATGACTAAGAATTCTTACCGGTACCATAGCAACACGCTAATGTATAACAGCACGATTATCACAGGATATTTCTATGTCACTTGTCTTGAACGTGCAGATTATATGACTATACTTTTATCAAAGTGTAGAATGGTCAGAGCTCTTGCAGTCACAGCAGTTAATGCAATAAATAAATAACAAGTACCATCCACGCACAGACTTACCCTAGAACAAGTTACTCCTGGAACAAGTTGTAACTTGGTTTGTAGGCTATGTGAACTTTATTTATACTAGTGCTACTTACCCCACCTTGTGGCGACTTATTCCACCTTATTGAGGTGGGGTAACTTGTTCTAGGGTAAGTTGCGCCAGTTCTAATTTCTGTGCGGCCAACCTGGGGCAAGGCGGAAGTAATTATAAGGTGCCATTACATACAGAGGGTTTTCTTTTGCGCGCTGTAGGTGCATTAGGTGTTAATTGTCGTGCACTCAGGGTTGTGTGAGTGTGGATGCTCCACTTAAAAGTGAGGTAAGTTACACTCATTGTCTGGTGCAAGTTGTTCTAGGGTAGGGTGCGTGTGGACGGGACTATAGCAAATTTTTCTCATCAAGAAAAATAATTCATTTAGGTGCTCAAGGTGCATTGTTGTGAAGCTGAGTTTGTTGTTGCTTAAATTGCTTCATGGTGGCTTTTGTTTTGAACATTGGTGTTGTACGACACTTTTTTCATTAAATTCAACACCTTTTGAGGAAAATTTCCAAGAATTTTGTTATTTTGTATCTTTTTTTTAAATCTTGGAATCCCTGGATTGTTGGCATTTTTGCTTTGAGGGAGTTCTGCACACTTTGTCACAAAGCTGCGTCGTAATTGTTGTTTTACTGCATTTAAAACATTTTAATATTATTTTTGTTTTCAAAAAAAAACAGATTATTGAATTTGAAAATTATCAATGTGCTTTTATTTTAGGTTTGTTATTAAAGGTAAAAAATAGTGTGTGACAAAGTAAATTTGAGATAGGCCTAAATGCAAGAGTGGACATTATGTGGGTTAATTTGTGGTCAACTGGCTATTTTAAAGGAAGAAACTTTTCATTTTAGTTTATTCAAGTAAACAAAACTTATTTCAAATCCAACTAGGTAACATAAGCGCCATCTAGTGAACTGCAGCAGAGCAATCATGATCTTGAAATTGTGCTTTCTTTTGTGAAGCTGTTTAATCTAAAATAGCCCAAAAACTTAGTCATTCTCCTACCAGCCAAATCCTTTTGCTTTTTTCACAGCAAACATGTGGACATCAAAATATTACATTAAGGAAAAAATTAATGAAATGTAACTTTTTGTGTAAAAGTCATAAATGTAAAGCCGTTAAAACGTAAAACTTACATTGTGCAACAAAAGTATTTCATTTTAAAAAGGATTAATTTAATTAAAGGTGGCTTTGTTACTCAATTCATCTGAAACTTCCATCTAACAAAACTAGAATTAATCTTTTTGTTTCACGACTTAAGTGCGTCAGTGCTTACAGTAATTAAGCTGATTGAATTTTTCAGAGTTCAGCATCCTCGGATTCTGGCAAGTCGGATGATCCGGAGCAAAAAATTGAGGATTTAAAAAACCAGATTAGAAAATCTGAGGTAAGACCCGTTCTTGCATGATCGCTCTTTAACAAACTCCAGGATTAAGTAACCTTTGAGTGTGTCCTGGAGTTTCTGTGAATATTGGCTGTACTGATGCGTCAGCGCTGCTGAACGTACAAAACTGCATTGTGAAATTCACACTTAATTTGGTATAATTGTATTTAGCATAGATCATGATTTGTGGCGGCATGCCCTTAGGTTTTTGTTACATCACTTTCTTGACTATGCAAACTGTTCCGGTAATATATTTTTAGTTTCGCACAACATTGTACTCCAAAACAGCAATTTCCTCATTTTAAAAGTTTAACGTAGAAAATAAATCTGAAACTAAATAAGGCGATCCAGATCCTCTTAAGGATACTATTGTTTCACAAAATGTAGAATATATATAGGTAAATAAAACAACAAGAATGGATCAACTGAAATTTTCGGATATAATAACGTCCTTCGTCAACAGAAACAGAAATAAAGTAAAATCAAACACTATATGACAATTGACATTTAAGATGTGGCTTAATGAATGTTTTATTTACCTATATAAAAGTTTAATAACATTCATTGTTAAAATGCTCAAAATTTTTTTGAAGTTTTGCTTTGTGATAGGTGTTCAATACAAATCAAAAACAGTGCTTATTTTTATTAAGAAATTTTTGCAAAATAAAGTTTCACATATTTCCCATCTCGTGTGCATTCAGTGTAACTGAGCTTCAGGATGTGTCATTATCTGTTGTTATTCAAGATAGAAATTTATGTGTAACCATCATTAGCCAAATGTCTGGCTTGATTACTGTTCAGGGTGCATTTTGAGCAGTCTACAGTGTTTTCAGTGGCCTGCCCTGAGTATCTTACTGTTCGTTTCAGACGGCCAAGTTAAAAGCAGAAGCCCGATTAGAGGCACTCAGACAGGCTGGAGGTAGGTACTTTTGAATCTCCTTGTCAGGAGTGTGACAATAATGGTGAAAAATGAATGGAAATAGAGTTGTCAGTGACAGCGGAGGCATGGTTGCGACAGTGTTGATGACGTGTGTGCGCGTGTGTGCTTGCGTGTTTCCTGCTGGAGACTTTATTACTTCAGTTGAGGGGAGAGTAGCTCTGTTTCCCAGTATGAAATACACTGTAAACAGTGTTAGGTATATAACATTTCATTGTCTGGGCCTCTTCTTTGTATCATGATCATACTGCAGTATCAACACCAGTGATAATCCACATCATGAGGTACTGCTGATATTTACGCCGTTCTGCTGTCACAGTTTCAGTAGCCTATAGTAATTTGTAGCATTGCTATCTATTCATCTACCCTCCTGTGTATTTCAGTCAACGTGGATGAGTGGTTGAACTATGCATTTGAGAGTCTACTGCAGGAAGACGATGACATTAGTAGGACGTCTAGTCAGATGTCCATACAAACTAACAGCTCTGAGGTAGGACTGAGTCTGTCTCAGCACGCACACGTGTCATCCTTCAATGACTGTATTAACAAAAAGATGTCTGGTCGTGTAATATTTTGCTGAAATCACTTTCTATGTTGAGGAAACTGAATATAAACGAAATTTCTGAAAACCAATCTCATTGAAAGTGTTTAGAGCTCAAAACACCAATGCTAAAGAGCTGTTCAATTATTATAGTGCATTGTTTGTAATAAGTAGCATCTAATTTCCGAGAATTGTAAATCAGAAATTTTTGTTCGTCTTCTGCAGCACAGCGAAGAGGTTGATCAGCATCCTGAGTCGACGTACATAAGTTACGACAATGATTTCATAGACGACACATTTGACACCAGCTTTAACTCCTCATTCCAAGATGGCGGCATACACTATCCATGTTACTGTACCGTGCTCTACGATTTTCAGGTGACTTTTCTTAGAGATTGATGCGAAAACTGTGTGCCCTGTTGCATCGAGCGCATTCTCAGAATGACCGCGGTCGTCTAACATCTCAATGTGGAGTTGGGCAGCTTTGGCCAAAACACCTCTCTTGTGTTTACTTAGGTTGTACAACACTTAGTCAGTTCTCACTTACTTTAATTTCTGTTTTCGAGATTGTACTGGGAACTGCCTTGTTTTCATAAGGATGTGATGCAATAAAAGTTGATGTGTTAACTTAGGCTTGCATCGTGCAGGAGTCTTTGAAAGAGGTATTGGCTTCCTCTTGTTGAGCAGCATGGTTGTTTAGTGGGATGCTGTTTTGATTTTTAAAGTAATGTTCATTTTCACGTGAAACACGGGGAGCAGACTATGGCTTCCTGCAAAGTATAGTCAACAATAATTTGTCGTAATTACGTCAAAATGGCCGTGGCGTAATGTTAGGCACCTTAAGGACTATGAACTGGAGACTTTTTACCATAGGAATTGTCGTGTTTAATTACCTAGAAATGGAAAGTACCGCTATGTCAATTGTGTGTGTGTGTTACATGTACTTAATGCATCAGGTGTGATTATATGAACAGCTATCGTGAAAATGTGAAACAAATTAGCACTAGGTCTTTGGAATCTGAGCTGTACGGATAAAACTAGTGATTGCTTTGTTTGTGGTTTGTCTGGCAATTGAAAGGGTTGATTTGACAGTTGTTTTGAAATGACTGTCTGTGTGTTGCAGGGCTCCAATGTTGATGAACTAGACCTTGTAGCTAATGAACAGCTGGAGCTGATCAGCAGTGGAGAAGGCGACGGATGGTTGAGGGTAAATGATGACGGATTATTCTGTTACTGATTTTATTACCAACGTCATGCTATTGGTGATGGGAAAATGTGTGACTGTTTTATTTTTTAAGAAAATCACAAAAATNTGACGCAATAAAAGTTGATGTGTTAACTTAGGCTTGCATCGTGCAGGAGTCTTTGAAAGAGGTATTGGCTTCCTCTTGTTGAGCGGCATGCTTGTTTAGTGGGATGCTGTTTTGATTTTTAAAGTAACGTTCATTTTCACGTGAAACACGGGAAGCAGACTATATGAGTCCCTGCAAAGTATAGTCAACAATAATTTGTCGTAATTACGTCAAAATGGCCGTGGCGTAATGTTAGGCACCTCAAGGACTATGAACTGGAGACTTTTTACCATAGGAATTGTCGTGTTTAATTACCTAGAAATGGAAAGTACCTCTATGTCAATTGTGTGTGTGTGTTACATGTACTTAATGCATCAGGTGTGATTATATGAACAGCTATCGTGAAAATGTGAAACAAATTAGCGCTAGGTCTTTGGAATCTGAGCTGTACGGATAAAACTAGTGATTGCTTTGTTTGTGGTTTGTCTGGCAATTGAAAGGGTTGATTTGACAGTTGTTTTGAAATGACTGTCTGTGTGTTGCAGGGCTCCAATGTTGATGAACTAGACCTTGTAGCTAATGAACAGCTGGAGCTGATCAGCAGTGGAGAAGGCGACGGATGGTTGAGGGTAAATGATGACGGATTATTCTGTTACTGATTTTATTACCAACGTCATGCTATTGGTGATGGGAAAATGTGTGACTGTTTTATTTTTTAAGAAAATCACAAAAATTCCTGTAGAATGAGTTGTCTTTTAAAGTGTCCTGCAACTCTGGTTGCTGTTTTTTTGGTTGAAGTGTTTTATGTCTTGAATGTGCTACAGTTGTGAAGATCATTTATCTGTTAAGTGTCTCAATTTACTGGCCAATCACGCACACACACGCACACACACGCACACACACACGCACACCAGCGTAAACACTCAGCTTGTCTCATGACTCTTCTGGACTCAGTTTCTTGTTGCTCTGTTTAGGCCAGGAATTCAGAGGGTAAAGTGGGCTATGTCCCTGAAAACTACATTGAAATTGAAGCAGACCAAACTCTGCAGAACACAGATGGCGACATTGATGTGCGGTCATCGTATTCATCAACCGACTATGAAGTTCAGGCTCATGTGTCGGGCAACAGTGCATTACCGCCTGCAGGTACAGTGGCTGTCTTGGTAATACAGCCATGTGGGTAATGTAACCATGTTGGAAAAATGGCCATTTTCAAGTGAAAATCATTTTGGCGTAGCCATCTTGGCAAAAATCATTTTGAGAAATCATGCAACCATCGTGTTTATAAAAATCTTCTTGATAAAACGGTCATCTGTATCATTTTTGGTAAATTATAGCTAGACAGCCTAGTTGATAATGCAAACATGTTCAATTTGCTAAAAATGGCCGTCTTTGTAAAACAGACATCTGCAAGAAATAATTTTGTAAAAATAGCCATCATTAAGAATCATTTTCATTGGTTTTGACAGACATTTTGGTCAGACAGCTATCTTTAGTTAGTAAAAGATATTCTGATAAAGCAACCATCTATATATTGGAGCCATGGAGTTAAAACCACTATCTCAATAGTTTTGTATATATCTTGGTGCACCAGTTGTTTAATGTTGGATGCATAGCACACAATTTTACTGCCATATAAAATCAATAGATTTTTCTGATTCTCATACAGCAAAGGGCTCCTTAACAATATGGTGGATGAGTATTTTGTTTCTTTGTTTTCTGGCACAAAAGTCACAGTGGATTCAGCTCCCGACTATAGTCCATTCACTCAGTTGTATATACTATAAACACGTAACGCTGTGTTTCAGATGGTAGCATTTGGGCGCGGGCGTTGTACGACTATCAGGGAGTGTCTGACGAAGAGCTGTCATTCGGCGAGGGCCAGCTGATCAAAATCTTGCGAAAAGATGAGAACGGCGTCGATGATGGTTTCTGGGAAGGCGAGCTGAATGGCAGAGTCGGTGTATTTCCATCACTTGTTGTGGAAGAGCTGGAACCTCGCGTCAATGGAATTAGTCATGTATGTTGCCATGACAACATTCATTTAAAAGTCAGTGTGCCGAGTTAGATCGGTCCTGTTAGACAATTGCTTCTTAGTGATATTTTTGAAGGATCCTCTGGTGGTGCATTGAGTTACTCATCGAATGACTTGACTGAGCCTCAGCTCATTATCACAGACTGTAAATGTAAGATGCTGTCTTTTATTACATCATGCTTTCAGGCAGTTACTGTTGTTCCACGACAACTGCTTGCGTTAAATGTGTCGTATAATTTCAGTTATAAAAGTTTTTCATTCTAGTTTGCGTGATAACGAACTTGGTTTATTGTGTTCACTCGCCTATAATGTTCGAGTCCATAACTTGTTACCGCACAAGTTCTTTTGTTGTAACAGTGATCTTCAAGCACAAAGAATAACTTAGAAAATGTTTTGCAACATCGTTGCCACGTTCGTGTGAGTGATAGCTATCGTTCTGACCAAAACATTTCTTGTTTTCAGGTTGAGGCAGTGTTGTCGAACATTGGTGGTGAGTATCGAGAGCAATATGCCAAGTGTTGCAATGTCAATATGAGACAAATGATTGTCTTAGAAAAAGATCTTTTGTGTACTGTTTTGTTCTACCTCCTGGCAGTGGGTACCGTGGTTACAGGTCAAATGAGATGTTGCATGTACAGTGGAGTGTGAGTTGTTGGCTGGAAATGAGACACCTACATTTCCAGCCAACAGGTGTCAGGAGTGAAGAACATACCACAAATCTCTACTCAGGCATGGGCATGCTTCAGGGCTGCGTTCCGTAGATTAAGCTTCGCGCAAGGAAAGCGAGATCACACACAAGTCTTTCCAAGAGTAGATATCGACGTGCTTTAGAAGCAAGGGATGTGATCACACTAGCTTCATTCGCAAGTGGCTGTGGAACGCACCCCAGATTTTTCTCTCCGTAAATGAGTCAATGCAACTGCTGGCTTTTACCAAAAATGTGAAATATACAGAAAAAATTGTCAGGAATGTTGCAGTGTTATTTTTATCTCCAACCAAGTAATCAAATGGCCAAAAATATGCAGTCTGCCCACATGTAAAACCTTGTTGATGAAAGTTCTCTGAAGCAATATTTTTGTCAAGTCAGAAGTGCCAACAGCTGGGACAACCTACATTTCAGAACCAATCGATGGTCCCCTCTTGATCTGTGGTATGATCGGAGGAATAAGAAATGCTGACTCGCTTTATCAAAAAACCTGAATTTGTATCAAATTTATTCTAAAGTAGCTTCGGGATCACCCTGTTCACGTAACATGCCATATCTTGAACATCGCTTAGTGATTTTAATGGAAACAATTACCATTTCATCCAGACTTTTTTATTTTTATTCATTTTATCTTGCCTTTAAGTTCATTTCGTCTGTGTCTCCCATCTTTCAGACATGACCGACAACGTTGATTCAGTTGTCAGCGCTAGTACGTCTTCCACGTTTTATAACCACTCCACTCTAGTTCGGCGCGAATCTGCCGTCTAACATCCTCCATCTTGCTATTTGACCCAGCCGGTTACTGCTCTGTAAAAGTCATCAGGCAGCACTTTGTTCCAGTGTGTGCTGAATACGTCAAATTTAATTCGCACATTGTGATTAGTTTTGACAATGACATTCACAAGTCTTTTGTAGAAAGTTGCACCTAGTTTAGTGTATTTTACATTAAACAAACAATTTAATTATAAAAATCAAAAATGATAATTTAGCCAAACCAACCAGTATTACATCAGTTAGCAGACTGCCATCGGTCATGTGATTTCATACCTTCAAATTCTTTCTTCTGATTTTCTATTGAGGTTTCAAACTCAGTATCATGATGTATCTCAGAGAGGAATAGGTTTTTCCTCTAAAATGTTCCGATATCGAACTTCAGCTCTTGCCTTCTTTAAAAGAAATACCTCGGTGACCGTTTCTGTTTCTGCTCATATTAAAGTGGGTGTCAAATAGCAAAGCTGAAGCCAACTGTCTTGTCTTCTTCTGAAGACACTAATCATTGCCATAACCAGTCACATCTCACTAACTAGATGTAGTCGCTTTATACTTTTATTGGTGTTTGACTTGGCCTTTGTCAGAGCTTCAATCTTAAGTATTAGTACCAGTTTCTGTTGTAATAGCTTCACTAAAAGCTAGATTAATTTTTAGAAGTTCTGCGCGCATGTTTGGTGTTCAGACTGCCATTAGTGCTATCAACGTTGTGCCATATTTACCTAGAGTCTGCAGTTGAAGTTCACAACATGCTTTCTTTGCATATCTAGTTTTTGTTACGCGTGTTCTTTGTCATACTTTTAACATTTAAGCACTGCTTCTCTAGTCAACTTGTAATTTTCCTGCACGCCATCTGTTCGTCTGTAACGTATACTAACTTATACTAACCTTTAGACGACCAGCCTGATACTGAATTGGCGGAGATTCCCACTCAACTTCATGATGTCGCCACACACTATGATGATGTCACCACACAACCTGATGATGTCATCGCTCAAACTGATGATGTCACTGCACAATGTGATGATTTCACTGGTCAACCTGATGACTTCACTGCAGAGTATGCTGATGTAACCATTAATCATAACGAGATAGTCACAGATTCTGATCATGCCAGTACAGTTTACGACGAATCGAACTGCCCAACAGAAGACTATACTATTCCCAGTGATGAAACCAATGAATTCAATGATAAGCTCATTGGTGGAGAAAGCTCACTGCATGAAACCAATGATGTGAATGTCGCTAGTAATGCCCAACAGGTGGAGCTGGGTACTGATGACACTGAATCCACAACTAATAGGGTGTACTCTAATGACGGTTGTGAGAAGACTGCTGGTAATGCTGTGGTAGAGAGTGGTGGTGATTGCGGTGATGGAACTCTCTCTGGCAAGCCTGTTCCTGCCACCAGGGTCTCTGTTGTGCTAAAGTCCAGTAGAGGTGATCCTATTTAAGTTTGTGGGTTAGTTCCGATTCAAGTGAGCAAATGGAAATTTTTTGGCATTATACTGAAGGTTTAGTTGCGTGCAGTAATTGACTGTGAAGCCTAGTCTTCATTTCAAATCACTGTTTTGTATCTAAGACTTTTCAACTACTTTTAGTGAACGTTTTGTGCAGAAAAAAAGAAAATTGTATTGCACAGTATTTTTCATTTGCTCATTGAATCATATGCTAGAATACCATGTTTCTTTGTAAACACTACCTACCTGTTATTTCACAACCCACCCATACCACCCTCACNCTTTCTCGGAATTCATGTTTGGTGTTCAGACTCCGAGTTGGGCATAAACGTACAATCGTATCACATGATCCACATTTCCGTGACAAAAACTTGTATACCTTCACTTACTTAAGATGCAATGCAACAAGTCTATTTAGAATTGTTGCACTAGCTGTGGGCAATACGCCTTCCATCAGGGGACTGTAGATTGAAACAGTAAAACACCATGCTATAGGACGCTATAAAAACGCAGTACATTATTTGTGTTCTAGACTTCTAGTGCCTTCCTGCATCAATTAATTTTTTATTTTTTTCACAGAAAGTTTCTGTAGACCATTACAACTGTGGATATTTCAGTGTGTGATTAGTGGTATAGCCCCTGTATGTTTCTCTGCTTGCTGCTGGCATGATGAATGCTCAATAGTGCTCTGTTGTTTCTGTTTTACTGCATGTAATTAGTGCCAAAATTGGGTGAATGTGATTACTTTTGTGTATTGGGACTCCCTGACTTGTGACGGATTCTGTTTTGAGAATTGAAGAACGCCACTGGTTCACTTTGCTCCTAGCTGTTTGTAAAGAAGAAACCTTAATTAGTAGATTTTATTAGAGTTTGCCATTTGAACCACCACCCAACAAAAGTGAACAGAGTATTTGGCACTTTTCTCAGCATGTTTTTATGCTTTTAACGCCCTTTGAGACTTTTCTGAAGCACTTTAAATGTTGGGGAGCCATCATAACTCACCCTAGGCCAAGGGCACTTTGTAAAGTATGTCACTTCTCAGTGTATCTATTTCATACGTCGTGTTATTTACCACAAAATGCAAGTGCTCATTTTACTTTGGATACTCGGTACCGAGGAGCTTTACCTTAGGGGCTCTTTCAGCAAAAAGTGGTTGGGGTTTTTTGTAAACTAGTATTGCTGTCTGCAGCACCTTCATTCAGTCACAGGATTTAAGGTATGTTGCGATGAGGAAGGTTTTACATTGTCGACATATCGGTGACGAGAAAAGAGGATTAGCGATGCTTCTGTTGAACAACTTGAAATATTTTAACGATACGTACCATAAAGAGCTCCTATGGGGGCTTTTTCAAACTTTGTGAGTTCTTTTGGAAATCCCTGGTATGTAATTACTATGAAAAATTTAGTCAATGTAATACATTTTGTTATTTTTCAGCTGAAAAATCTAGTCACAGTCAAGACCAGGTGAGTGCCAGTCAATACCATCTAGTTCAATGAATGATCTGTTAGTCAGTGTAATAGTGTTTTGATAGGGCCGTCCCGGATTACCCAGCGATAGAACTCTCCTTTGTTCCATAAATGAGAAAGCCCGTGACTTTGTTTTGGAAATCAGGCACATTTTCGTATATCTCATAGAAGTCAGCAAGGCAAAGAATTTCACATCACACACGAGTATTTATTCCTCAGACCTGCAGTTTATCAAACTTTCCCCCGTCGGAATTGCAGCCCGCAGCACAGCAGTAATACTTCGTTGGCATTAGAAGGATGAATAGAGTAATGCAGCCAAGATAAACTTGTAAACAATCAGGCAACAAGAAGTAACATGTGAAACTCCAATGGCACGAAAGCGAGGCAGCAAATGTGTCTGACAGATGTTTATGGCATTGTGGGTAAATACAGAAAGATTCGAGAGTCACCGTGTAATCCGGGACGGCCCTATTGTGAGTTTGTGTACACGTGATGTCACAATCAATGTCTCTCAAGAACCTTTGAAAGCAAGTTTACTGACTGAGGTTAGTTGTAGCGAGCGTCACATGGATAAAAATATTGGGTGAGGCAAAAGAATTATTGATCATTGCAGATGGTCGTGTTTCTACTCATCTTAACTTTTACCTCTCGGTGGTGGCCATATTGCTAGTAGACATTAGTAAAGTCTTCTGTTGATTTTTGTAATAAGACAACTGTAGATCTTGTGTGACATAAGTTTGACCTTGATAAACTTTGGAATAACTATTAGTGAAGATGCCTCCCAGCTGTTGTCAGAGTGTTGGTTGATCATTTGTACCTGAGGAATATTTTGTCGTGTTTACGTTGTAGCAGTTCTAGTCCAGGAGAGGCGGTATGTAGGTCAATGTAGTCTGCATGGCTCGGTTACTAACCTCAGCTGTAACTCCTCTTAGAATTTGAAATAAATCGTGGTATGACACCATCTATTCTTAACAGTTATTTCGGTTGTCATTGTCATAATCATGTTGTCTGCTTTTTCTAACTTGTAAGTGATCTGCTTTTATTTATCTCCTTAACTAACCCGATGTAAGCCTCATTGCTTGTGAATACTGTGGACATGCTGTTATAAGTTCACTTAACTATCTCTTTCAAAACTTGAAATTAAGGAAGTGGCTTATTTCTTTCTGAATGAAATTGCAAAATTACGTAATGTGCTGATGTATGCTACCCAGTCCATCTATTGAAAGCCACCTTGATCGATTTAAGGTTATGTAGGACACTTGAAAAATGGAACATCTCTGAAATGACTGATCGGATTCTTTTGAAGCGTTCTTTGGAATTGTTTTTAAAATTTTCCATGCTTATATGAAGGGCTATAATCACGATTTAAAAAAATTTCGCTGAAAAGACATGGTCACATCACCCAAAGAGTTCTAGTCAAAAGTCAAATTCTACGTGGTTTCTGCTTTCAGAAAATAAGTAATTTACGAAGTTGTTCTTTAGTTTTCTTTTTAGATTTTGGTCTTAATACACAGGTTGTCCTATGTAACTTTAAAGATGTATTTGGATACTAATATGTAGAAGGAACTAAACGACAATGCTATTTTAAGATAATCTACACTAAATAATGTTCAATTGTATCCACTGAAAACTTGTAAATGTGAAAACAAAAAATTCTGGATATACCACTGGGGTCCAGTAGGTGACCCTTGCACTAATGACATGTCTCACATAGCCTGCATCATGCAGTGTTATGCCCCGACCACGTCCTCATACTTACTGGACACGGTTGTGATGGATCATTTTTGCCATAAAACTCCTTCTTAAAAATGTTTTTGCAATTTTCCACCTACTTCATATTCAAATCGTCACTATGCGTTGTGTTTCTAACTAATTTGGCTAAGCAGTTGCAGAGTTTAAGGAATTAACCTGCAAGTTCCATTTAAATGGGAATGCTCCGTAATTTTATTTATAATGTTATTGTACTGCACTTTATGGTGCTTAATATAACCTCTGATGGAATGTTAACTCTGTCTAATACTAACAAAGAGTTTGCAACAACAATGCTATAGTGATTTCAACAGTCAGTGTGAATGTTTCAGCTCAATTTCATAGTCTTCTTTGTATTACATGAACGATGATACTTCAGTTTATTACTGGACTTGTGCAATGGTCTTAACCAGTTGTTACACATTTCAATGATAAATTAAAAGTGGTCATACTCTTTTTCTGACTATCCACGTACTACCAAAATTTAGTAATTTACTTATTTTGGGTATTAACACCTTTCAACTAATAGTTACGACATGGTTAAATTGCTAAGATGTTACATAGAAATGTTCAACAACTGATTTCCGGCATTTTTTACATTCTGTAGGGCCCTAGTGCCGATGACAACCAGATCAACGATGACTCGCTGGAGTTCAATGATGAAAGTCTAGAAGAGTCTTGTGTGTGACCACAACAGTAGTGACCTCTGGTGGTAGTAGTCAACAGTGACTTAGTGGAGTTAAGTGATTAAGTCTAAAACAGTATTGTTCATGACAGGGACCACAGTGACCTCTGGTGGTGATGGCAAAGATCAGGTCAGTGATGAATCAGTGGAGTTCACTGATGGAATTGTAAGGATTCTGTGATGAAATTATCATGATTTATATGCATGACTAAGACTACAGTGACCCCTGGTGGTGTAATGACAATCCAGTCAACAATGGCGCAGTGGAGTTCAACGATTGAAGTCAGAATGAGTCTTTTTGATTAGGGCCAGTGTGACTTCTGGTGGTGATGGTAACAACCATGTCAATTATTGCATTAAATTTAGCGACTGACCTTATGATTTGTGGAATATCCGCCATCTATGCTCCCTAGTGGCTGGAAATGCAGGTATACGTTCTCTGTTTTCATTGGTTGGTTTCATTGTGCTTTAGATGACCGTCATCCCACAATGCATTGTGATATGACAGATCCATCTTTGTAAAAAGGTCACTGGTATTGATACCGGGTCATGTCTTGTACTAAATTGTCTCTGTGCATTATTACTGTAAATTTCCAAAAATGTGCCATGGTTACTCTTTTTTTAGAAATCTATCATGTGGTTTTACTTTTCTGAGTGTGCTCTATATGTTTGCCTTGCATTTTGGCAGTTTGTGGAATGCTTGTGTAAAGTTTTGGAAATGAACTGGAGTTTATGTCGTGGTGTGAGGAGACCATGACTCTCCAACTGTTGTTTCTCTTGTTTCCAATTTAGTGTTACTGTAACAATTTGTGCAGGTTTTTTAAGGGGCATTTTGCCCACGTTTAGGTGTTGATGTTGAATTCTTGACCAAAATGATTTGGGACTTAAAAACATGACCATGCTCATCCGATCTTGGATTGTTGCCGAGCGAGCCGTCTACATGAAGTCACATGGAATGCATAGATGTGCCATTTTGGAATTCGCAGTTGTAGGATTGGTGAACCCCAATAAACTCTCAAGTATTTTCTCGAGATGCTGATGGTTTCAATGTTCTCATTAATAATGGAAAATGAATATGAGAGTGAGAGGCTCAATTTGATCTTCATTTTTAGCCAGCTAAACCGGGCAAAATTCAGCTTTAACTAATCATTGATCTGTTCATCAGCCTTGATCACATTTGACTGGTACAAAGTTGTCACCTAGTCATGAACACGTGTATGGTACATTGCTGAAAGTGCATCTGCTTGTATTTTACTGGAGTTTTACTGCTAGCTGAGACAGATCCTGGATCATGACCTTAGGGGGCCTGACAATTTCACAACCCTCTATCATAGCAATTCGAAGGTGGCCAATTGAGGTTATCTCGACAAGCCGTACCTCTTGTCAGCCACTCCAACTGTATTTTGTTATGCATACAGTAGTGCCACAAGTATTCAGGTAAAATTACCCAGAATTACGTCATGATGGCTGGGCCAAACTCCTCATCAGTGTAGCCTTTTCTCTTGACCGAGAATGAAGTCAATTTAACAGGAAATTTCTTAAGGTGGCTAAGCCATTTTTTAATTAGACTTTTTTGCCTCTGTAATCATCATTACCTGTTATTTTTGCTGTAAACATAATTAAGTGTAATGACAGGTTGATGTTATTTTGCCTGATTACTGCCATCCTGTACTGTAGGTTAGTTCCCTGTCTTTGTAAATTGCTGCCCTGCATTTAGAATAACTTGTTCCTGCCAAAGTAGTCTGCTAACTGTTCTTAATCGATATCCGGTATATTGTTACGGTATTGTTGAGTTTTACATTTTACGTACAACTTGTGCTGGTCATGTTTTTGTTGGTTATTTTTGCTGTTAATCATTTTAATGAATGCTGTGGGTAACATGTGTATAAGAATAAATCAGTATGGTGAATTCTCACCAATTGTGGACACAGTGTGGTGTAAAAGTGAATATTTCCCTATTTTTTTTCATGAATCGAAGATACCAAGACCAAATTAATGCTTGTCCATGTACTAGCTATATACCATGGCTACATGTGACAATGTTTTGAAACCTGGCCATTCGTGACAATGTTGGTAAACCTTGGAAAATGAAAACTGATCATTTTGGTGATTTTTCGTCCAAAATTGGTGAGATTTTACCGGATTTTTTTGGTATAGTTGAACGTTAAGCAGTTAAGCAGGTAGACTGGTAATTTATACGATGGTGCTTCGAATGATAAATCAAAGTGATATGTGTTTGGAATGGGGATACTTACACTTCTGAAAGTTAGTGAACACCGTATTTCAGCTTTTGATGTAGCAAAGTGCTTTAAGACATGGACTGTCGATTTTTCTGAATCTATTCTGGTGAGATCTATTTATATAACTGTGCTGTTGAGCTTAAAATGATACTAAACCCGTTTTGATGATTTCAACCAAGCTTCATTTTTCCACCTGCTAATGCATCATTAGCCTTCCTCTTAAGTGATAGAAGCAAGTTTCAAATACAAACTTATACTTTCTTTGTGGCAGATAAGACACTATGGTACTTTGTGGGTGTTTTTTTCCCCTACAGTTGTTAAACTCGCCTAAGGAGTATGTCTCCTTGCCCCTTAGGAGACTTTTTAAGGAATTTTGAAATTGTTCTAGAAATAGTTTTAATGTCTTAATATGCCAAAACTGAGCTTAGTATCCTTTTAAGGAACATTTTAGATTAAAACTTTCAATTTCATGTAACAAAGCTGACTTCCTCCCCATATTGTTGAAAAGTAATTAAAAAGAGGTGATCTTGGGTAATTAAATTTAGTTTTGTTATAACTGTAAAGTTTTATTGCCTCAAGTCTTGAAAGAGTCAAACTGCCATAATTTTTAAATTTTATTTAACCATTACTTGGGGTGTACAACTTATCTTAAAAAAACTTGAGGAGGAATATTTCGATAATTTTAACAACCTTTCTGTCCTTGATGATAACAAATTGCAAGTTTTAAAATTACAATTTTGTGCAAAATTATGGTTACATATTTTTGATATTCCCAGAAGACTGTCAATCATTTATATAACTTTCTTCTGCATTGTGACCATGCTCTCTGGTGGCGGATTTAGAGGGGGCCAAGGCCCTCTCTAAAATTCTCCCAGATTTCATTAGGCAGTTCGGGGGTGCGAATGTCTGACAGGCAAAATCCTGGCTAATACTCTGCCCTGGCCCCCCCCCAACTCAAAATCCTGGATCCGCCCCTGGCTCTGGTGTCAATTACAGCTTTCTTCACAGCGGTAGTATTTGCTCTTTACAAATTTTGTTTAAATTGCAATATAACTCTTAGAATTCCCCTGATGTCTGTACTGCTTGGTCAATTGAAGCTAATATGCCACAATGACAAAAACTTAGGGAGCCATGTCTGAAGCCATAATGTCGGTCTGCTTCTTAGGCCTTGAAACCTGTTCTAATCCGAGTACAGAGCAAAATTAAGCAATTTTATGATTATTACGCCGAATCAAAAATTTGTCTGAAGTGTAGGTTTGATGCACCTTTAAGTCATTCTGGGATTTGTTGTTTTGAAATAAGTTGCATTTAGTGATGTTTGGATCTAAGTTATCTCAATTTTTTCTGCACTTATTGTGGGTCTGCTATCTGGTGAAACGATGTACATCCTGGCTTTGTTGTAATAACATCTAATTAATCCACGTGGTGTATGCTATTAAACTGGTTTAACGCCAGTTTGAAGTGGCTATTACATAAACACCGTGTTTGTAATTGGTTATTTCTATGTTTTACACGATATATTTTTATATCTAGAGTATAAAAGTCATTATTTCTGGGAACATATACATAACAGAAGGCATGTTGAAGATTGTGAAGGATGTAGTGCATAATGGCTGAATTCACTTGTAGGCCTTCAATAATATTGTTTTGTTCTTCTTGAGCACAGCCTCGTCCACAAGCCTCAAGATGGCGCTGATTGGTTTCGTTATCCATTTGAGCTCTACTCTTTCACAGTGCTGTGAAAGTTAGAACTGTAGAATGTTGTTTAACATGGTTAAAGTATAGTGAAACCAACATCATAACATTTAGTCATTCCTATTGTTTGAAATCTTGGAAATCCCTTTTTCTGTTAGTAGCATGGGGACCATCTTTGACCGACTTGAATAGTTACAATTTATTAAAACAGGCAATGATCGAAGTAAACAAAATAAAAGAAACCCTGATCCAGTGGCTTAAGCCCAAACGAGTTCAGTGCGTAGATGGCATTTGCAAGTGGTGGTGATATGATCGGTAAAACCAAGCATGCGCATTGATGCACACACGGATTTTCGTGTGTCATTCATCATTCCACAGGGCCACTTTTCAGTATAGGTGGCGCTGTGTCAGAGGGTAAACCGATCAACGCCATCTTGAGGCTTGGGGATGAGGCTGTTCTGTTGTGCAGTCAGCTAGTGGGGTCAGTTCTAACCAATGAGATAAATACAGCTCATTGATTGTAACTAATAGTTGGGATAATGGACAAAACGACATGATAGTTGTAACCTAGCTGGGATGTAACTATGAAATTGTATTGAAGTTGACATACCACTGTCTTGTCAGTATTGAAAACTTATGTATTGGTGAGAATAAACCATGAAGTGTATACAACTTCCGACTGGCAATTTTACTTTCATATAAAGGCATTCATTACCGTACCGTCTGTTGGGATGGACGGTTAATTCGGACAGATTTCGTATGTCTCGTTTAGTCGAGTGCTTATCAACCACCCCTCGCTGATGCCAGGTCACTCATGGTTACAAACCCTGCCCCGAACAGTATAGCGTCCATCTTTTCCGTGACTTCGCCATTCACCCTTTGGGTGTCACTTCTGTCATTTAACCCCGGATCTCATTGCTACCTTTATGTAGGTGTTGCATTTCCCTAAAGGCTGTGGGTACACGGGCAAACTATAAGTTCGGGAGTATGCTGTCAACCTGCAGATGACAATTCATAAACTTACCTGTTTGAAAAGTTGATCAAAATTGGAGAAACGTATTGAGGCATTGCGCACAGAAGACGAGTCCTATCAATACACGTATGTGCATGGAAATAATGAGGGTAATCAAGAACGGTACAAAGTTCAAGAAAATACGCCGAAACACCGGCCGACGATATGGCACTTCGCATGCATACGTTTTGGCAAGTTAATCCCGTTGAATTGTAGGAGTAGCGCACAGGAAGGAAGGACACATGAATTGAAACATTGTCTAAAATACTTGAAAACGTGGTCAAATCGAAAATGCGCTACAGCGCATCAAAGCATTCCGCTTGAGAGCCTGGTTGAAATCTCATAGGAAATTGAATGTGTAGGAGTTGTGCACAGAAGGGCATTTCGGTTCATGGATGGGACAAAAATCGGAACTACAGCCCTTCGCAAACATACTTCAGTGTTGGAAAAACATGCCACGTGACATTTCACTAACTTCATAGTTACACGTGGCTTCAAAAAGCTACAAGATTTCTGAACTTTTATGCTGCTGATTTTGCACCTCTGACACAAAATCGTGGAAGGCATTCGGAAAAAAAACTTCGATTTTTAAACACATGCGACACGAAAGTTTCATCGTTTGCATATGCTGTTTTTCGTTGTTACTGAGATGCAGATGAGTTTAACTGCAGTTATTAGATTAAAGGATTGTATACTCGATACTGGTAACACTAAAGGCTGCTTCTAGGCATGGAAGGTAATATTCGTCGATCATTAATAATTGCAACAGGTGCTCTAGAGCAATTAGCTGACTAATTATTACAGTCAAGGTATAACACATACCCAACATTTATTTGATTAGTTGGTTGAATGAGTTCGTCAATGTTTGTAAACGCAACTTTATGAGCATATGGAATCGCTCTGTGACAGTTTAAACAACACAATTTGGCCAATTCATACAATTTGGACTTTCAATTAACCACGCATATGTTAATATCGTCTTTACGCAGCAGACACAGGTGTGCTTTATTGAATTCCAACAATTCTTGATCAGTGTCAGTGAGGATGTTCTTTGTGCGTGGCAACCACTCGATTCCCTTCACAAAAATCTAAGATGGCCGACAAAATTGTCGTAAATGGTTACAGTTTCACCAGTGCGGATGAAGGAGATTTCTTGTGTGCCGTGGTTCAGTTCATTGCAGAGACTTAGCGCAATTCTTAAGTCTTAAGTATATAGATGGCAATATGGCAATATGTGTCCTGAACAGTGTAAAACTGAGGAAAGTGCGAAACAACGATCATCGTATTTTAAAATGCGCAATAGGCTACTGCCACATAAATTCGTAGCATTTGCGAGTCAAAAAGTGATTCCTAAAATCACTAGCTAGCCTTACAAATTTTGTCCAATTCAATCGCTTTGCAAGTCATCATGAAGTTGAAAATCTGACAAGATACGTTGCGTACGATCTTGAGTTGGCGCGTTCAAGTAGACAAGACGAAAATAAATCGTTGTGACGCCGCTTTAACCGATTCGAAACTGCCCGATCGTAGACATGGACAACAATAAAACCCATAAATTCATTTTATGTATTAATTCTTGATATTCAAAAATATACGTTTGTTCATTTTCAATGACAAACTAAAAATTACAAAAGCGCTCAAAATTCAAAGACCGAATAGCTAGGTCTACCTGAAAGTAATGAACTCAAAATATTACGGCATTTAAAAAAAATAACATTAGGTGTTGCTCAAGAAAAAATTAGTTAGTGACAATTTTAAATATGTTGTTGGGAGTGACAAAATTGCAACCTTTGTGCCAGCACAGTTGATATCTTTCGAAAACCATTGTTAGACCAAGGCTTACTCTCCCGTCCTCTTATAAGGGAGACGCACGTGGGTTGGTTTGTTTATCCTACCAAATTAAAAATTCAAGATGGTGGGCGTAACCGTAGACTCGTGTCAATAATACTAATCTTGACTCGTGTATACATGTTTGTCAATTTATTGCCTCGAGGAGATTACTGGGGTGATACTGCAAACTTTAAAAAAAAAAAACAAATTAGTATGTGCTACCATTTAAGAAAGAATTTAACTTGCCCTGGCTAGTGTTTTACGACTCGATTTTTGCGAACAATCGACCCTTGCTAAGGACCTCCTTACTGTTAGGGAATGTAAGATATACATATTACTTACCGGCAGAGGCGGATCTACGGGGGTGGGATTAAGGGGGTTTAAACCCCACTGGGACAGGATCAAAAATAAAAAATTATAAAAAAAACGACGCCAGGAAAACGTAATCACCTACAAAAACCATAAAAAAAACTTACACGGAAACCCCCTCCCGACCTCCCCCCATTCGGTACTATGCGCATCTACAATCGTGGTTCAGTTTGCGCAAATGCTTCCAGCCGGACAAAATATTGGGCCCCCCCCCCCCTTGTGATATCCTAGATCCGCCCCTGCAGGGGTACAAGTGTTCTTGTTCAATTAAACGGATTAATTGGAAGATTACTAACAAGATTTTAGAGAAGAGAATGTTTGTGTTTTAAACTCCGTATCATTCTGCGTTACATTGAATCAATGATCTGCGATACTCAATGAAACATGCCATTGGAAGTGTAAATGTACAAGGTACAAATATGTCTTTGTTTCGTCATTGACTAATGTTTCTTGCACACCCGAACAATGCGTTAATTTAATTATCGGTGCATTGTCAAAGTATTGTCTTCGATCAATTACCACAGGTGGAAAAGGGGGCGCTTTTTGTTCGCCAATTCTCTTCCACACTACAATGTAAGCGTGATTATAAAAGCGCACCATCGAGAATTAATTAGGGCGGGCTTAATGAACAAATCAATGTTAATTACTTTCATTACCTGAAAATGATCGAACAAACGGTCACAATGTAGCAGCATGTTGACTGCATGTCTCAACTTGATTGTTTTTAATTTGTAACAAGCCGTTGCAGTTGAAACAACGTATCTTCTTATGAGCCTAGCAAGGACAATCTACTGTAATCAATGAATAATCAGCATTAGGCACACTGGGGTAAATCGAACACTCGAATCAAGAAATACTGAGGTAAGGTTTGATCTCAAGAGTCTAACGCTTAGGTCAGCATTGGAACTACAAACCAATGTGGTTGTCGATAGAGGTTGAACCATTCACGAGCGTTTGCACTTTCGCCCCAAAGCACAACGTTAGATGACTTGGCGACATTGATGCAAGCTATTTTACAGCGTAATGGCATTTATTAGAAAACAAAATGACTCGTCTTAATTCTCGAGAGAGTTCACTTTTTAAAGCCAAAGGACTAAATAGTCATTCACGAATGAGGCAGATTAGAACTGTTCAATGAGCTCTGTAGAGTACGAGATACGATTGCGATGCACCCGAGCCATATGAACAAATATATGTAAATGACTGCTAAAAAGTTCGTTAGTTCCAAACAGACGTCGATCGTTTTTTAAGTAAAATAAAACATAACACACAACAAGCTTATGTGTTTGCTATCTTGTCCGTTAAAACGGCATAAAGCCCGGCGCGTTTTCTCCAAAAAGGGTTTTGATTCAGCCCCCCCCCCCTTACCGTTATAAAATTGGCCATATCTTTAATCAGTTTAGATATAATCGCTGGGCTCGGGAATCACCGACAGTTGATTCTTTAGAGGAAGCTCAAAACATTTCAGGTCACACTGTGACCTGAAATTTTCCTGTCACTTTTCGCGACGCCCTGAAGTCACGTCAAATTTGTCTAAGAAACAAATTGAACCCAAATTTATAACAATAAGTAGCCTAAATCAAAACTTGTTTTTGGCAAATAGCATGGGTTCATTAATTCCACTTTAAGCTGACTAGCTACAGCTTAGGGGTTCTCCTCGTGATCAAGGCCTGCCTCTCGAAACTTGTGATATTATTGTGGCGAGCGGGGAAGGGAAACACCAAAATTGTAGCGCTCAGTGGTTGAGGACCTGTTGCGGAGTGAATACCGTTGAAGAGACTAGGTCAAAATATCAGGGCCCCAGACTTACTATGCTTTAGAAGTAGCAAAAATGTACAGGGTGTCTCTATAGTATCATTGTGGTTACGACTAAATGGACACAAAAGGTCAGTTATTTTTGCCTCATGCAAATGTCGGGTCAAAATAGAACTTGTTTCTTGACCCTATTTGGATGTTTTTGCTCATCGTTCATTCAAACTTTACCATGGTCCTTTGTTAGTGCCATTCCGTGCTCTAATAAAAATGAATCGACAAATGTTCCGTTGGCATATAGTCTCGTTTAAGTGTCGTCTCCTTGGTCATAACCGTTTACCATTGCTCTGACACATATCAAGCCATTAAATAATTTAACCTAAAATGCTCACTGCTTTTTTAATGAGTTCTTTGCGGAAGCACTACTAAATAAATAATCGTTTAATTAACGCCACTGGCTTGATGTTTGTGGTCGAGTGTCTTCGACTTTAAAAAGTTCGAAGACCTTTGCTTTGATCAGCAAAATAATCGCACTCGATTAATTTATTTCACACGTGGCGGAAATAGAACTGCGACTCAGTAATAGAAATTATAAATTCTCCCAGTTACCAGATTGATCTGTTATCTCTGAGTCATTTCAATCGACAGAATTGTTTACCTAAGTGGAGGAAATGAGAGTTCGGTCCACAAACAATTAAGTCCAATTCAGTTGTCAGAAACATCGTGATCAAAGTTATCGTGACTGTTGTTTGCTGCGGTTTGTTCGTCATTCACGGTCATTTTTGAAAAGTTACGATTTGCAGCGTAATTTCGTGCAAACTGATGATCATGGCAATTTATAACATTTCCGCATCCATCGCGCGACGGTTAATTATTGGTTGAGTCATACCATTAGTTTTAGATAAAGTACAAATGTTGTGGAGAGATTGGTGCCCTCACGTATAGGACAGAATAAGAGAATTGCTTATGAAAATTGAAGCTGGTCAGCATTTCAGTTGATCGATGCACGTTTACGTATTTGCTTTGGACACTCACAATTTTTCCACATCAAAAGTGGACTTGAGAGGTAAGGGGGGAGGGCAACTTCGTGCACTGACGAGCAAAGAATCACGACGGCTTACCATTTCCGTTTTTAAGTGTACCGCGAAAGTTTTTAACTTCAAAATTGTGGTCAACATCAAAATGCGCTTGTCCATGTGCAGTTACGTCATAATCTTTGATGGTGGCTTGAGGTCAAGTTGAAACGTAGGAAATGATGTACTTCAAAAACTCAGTCGCTCTGCATGGCGGAATGCAGAATGGACCATGGACCTCTCTAGACGAAAATGAACGGTTGATGATTTAAAAACTGATCGACACGTTTCAAAACTGGCGTTATGAGCTGATACGTTCGACTTCTTTTTAGTATCAGTGATACTGATACCAACTGTCATAACGTGTTTCGCGTCATCGTCGAGTTTACCTTGAAAGCGATTGACATAATGTTCGCGGTAATTAAGTGGTATTGTGTATTAACACCTTCAATTAACGGTAATTATTGCGTTGTGCAAGTACCGTAATTATCCCGATAGTTTTCCTATAATTATATAATTAGTTACGAACACGATTAGACGTATCAATAGACCGTGTATTGTCAGCCTATGGGGTTTTCATAACATAGATATTGAGCATAGTCAAGCGCTCAGACTCACACCACACCGTCAAACGGTGACAGTTGTGTAAGTTTACGTGAAGTGGTTGACGGATATCGAACCAGGGTAATGTCGGTTCTTTGTTACTTGGACGTGTTTACAGATTCTTCAGATAAGGTAAACGTGAGTATCATCAAAGCTTCGTTTATTTGTTGGGACCAATCCGTTATAACTGGTTATGTACTAGGCAATAACTTGTTCCCGGTAGTCACCGTTCATTCACGTGTTTCCAAGG
>NMRA01000507.1:138077-182160 GCA_002633005.1 Phoronis australis
TAACGACTTTCGACAACCAATCACACTGCATACTGAGAATTTTTGAACAAGACATTTTTTGGGTGCTAAAATCATCTTACTGTTTTTTAGGGAAAGAAGTAACATTTGGCTTCTGAGTGTTTGCTCTGCAATTATGAATGAAAAGTTTAGCCGCCTACTACAAGTGTGTTTACGCGGCTTTCAAAAACTACTCGTGTTTACGTAGCTAAGTGTGTGGGTGTGTGTATTTGCATAAAATATTACTGTTTTCAATTGTTTTATAATAATTCATTTGTACAATGTTTACCTGTTGCCTAGATACATTTTTGTTAATTCCATTTCTGAGCAGTGAATGTTATCTGTAGTATTTACCAGTGAAATAAAATTTAAAAAATGGAAAGTTTACCTTTTAAAAATCCAATCCAATGCTTTGTGTTGTTGGCAGCGTGCATTGTACTTGCCAATTCTTCCGCACTTGAAATTTTCCCGCCATTCCGCCACATCATCAAAGTGTCCCGCTTTTTGACACAAAGCGACACTGACATATCATCGTATACTACTGTAATTTCAGTGCCGGATTAAGCAATTGCGGGCCCTTAGCATTAGTGGAAGGGCGGGCACCCAATCAAATACTCATACAACGATTATCTCAAAGCAAAAGTAAAACGTGAGTCATTTTCACTTTTGAGACAGAAAGACATTGTGACGAATTCTACACGATGATACGGTGTGTCTACTGGGCAACGCTAGCTGTTGGTCGAATTGGGCGATTTTTGAAAACAATTTACACTGCAAGCTGTTGGTTGAATTGGGCGATTTTTGAAAACAATTTACACATTGCTAATCAGGGACCCCACGCTTGTACCAATCATAATATCAAGAATACTACCCTTGTCAAAGAAATGCATTCGCGCAAATCTAGGTTTTGCAAATTTATTTTGTTTCTTAACAACCCCAATCACATTGTAAATTCGATGAATTCCTGGCGCCTTGGTGAGTCTGGACTTTTGGGAGCTAGTGTTTTTTGAGTGCAAGCTTAGCTTTGAACAGCACACAATAGGGCCGTCCCGGATTACACAGCGACACTCAAATCTCGCTGTATTTACCCACAATGCCGTAAACATCCGTCAGGCACATTTGTTGCCTCGTTTTTGTGCCATAAGAGCTTCACATTGCTGTTGTCTGATTCTTTGCAAGTTTTTCTCGATTGTGTTATTCTATTCGTCCTTCCAATGCCAACGAAGTATTACTGCTGTGCTGTGGGCTGCAACCCCGACGTGAGAAAGTTTGATAAACTGGACAAACACCCGTGGATGTGTGATGTGAAAGTTTTCGCCATCCCAACATCAATAAGAGGCACGAAAATGCGCCTGATTTCCAAAACGAGGTCACGCGCTTTCTATCTCCAAGACAAAGGAGAGTTCTATCGCCGGGAACTCCGGAACGGCCTTAAACATCGCTAACTCAGTGGTGCCTTGCTCCCTTGAATCTATACATATTGAAAATGGCGGGGCCCCCACACAAACTTCTGCTATGTTGTTAATCCGGCACTGGTAATTTCCCACGCGACATAGAACTATTATCCCTTTCGACTAAAAGAAAAAACTGGACGTTTCATGGCTTTTTGGGGCACCCACAATTGCCCATTCGATAAAAAACGCCATCTAGCTCCTATGGGTGAAACATCCCCCGTTCGACAAAAAACGGTGTCAAAACGTTTTTGTGTGTTAATGTTGCGGCGACCATTTCGCCCTTGCGTTTTGGCATAGACCTAGATGTCCCGCTTTTTACCCGGAAGTACCTCTTTTCAATGCAGTTGTCTAGTTTTTTCATTCTCGAATGTTGGCAACTATGGAACAGGTGTTCATTTGTCTGTTCGTCATGATATTATTTTCCAGAGTTCACTTTCTCTAGTAACATAATCGGAAAAATGTGTTACCTACGGTAACCCACGCTGCATGTATCAGGATCATTAATTTTTACTTTCTTAAGAAATGAGTTTATTTATAAACTACTATGAAAAGTCCTTCACTGCAACCTATGTAATAATTTATCCAAAATACATTTAAAACCTTCACAATAAATATTTGCAAATTTTCTATCTATCAGAAAGTCTTTACCTGCAAATTTCGGATAGGTAGTTGGAGTAATTAGTTTTAAATTATCACATTTTTGTAAATGTCACTGCACACTGAATTTTTTCTGAAGAACTGTATCAAACGACACCAAATGTCCAATTAATATATAAAGATGTATAGTTTTGGATGAATGCCTGACTAAATTTGTCACAGCAACTGCGAGGGACCCATATTTTAAAATCTTTGTCTTGATAGGGTAAAAATCTTTTGAATTAGTGAAATTATTTCCCTGGCCGCTTGACTAGTCATTTATGTAACCTCTCTGGTCCATTTCCTTTTTATATGACTATTAAACCTGTAAGGTATGCGAAACGATGACTATTTATGAATTTTAATTCATTTGCTTCTGCAATAACCATACCCCATAAGAACTAGTGAACATGTTTCTAATGATATGATCTGATGCAATTCGGCTGAAAAACGGCGGAGTTGCGAAAAGTTTTAGTGACATTAAATTCCATAGCAATAACTAGCACCGGAACAAACCAATGCAAACAAATGTCACGCATGCGTGGCGCAACCTCACCAGCACGAGACTGAAGTTTACTTAGTAGGCATTGAATGCTTAAGAGTTCTATGCAGTGACCGATTTGAAGCTTCGCGCGAGTTCTCACCGCTCACAACGACATCTGTAGGACGCAACAAGGGACGAACATCCTCTCTGTCATGAATTGGACAGAAGATCGTTCCCAAGACCCGATTTGACCCTTATATGACTTTTTACATTTGTTCAATGTCGAGTAATTGTTATTGTCGGCAATCAAGGATCGGCATGCACGAAGTCGAGGCAACATTAATGAAAACCCGGCGGGTTATCTCATAATTATTAGAAGCAGCTGACTCACGAACTTGTAATAAACGTGATATATTTTTAGAGAAGATATCTATCCAAACAGTGAACGACAAATATTGGAAGTGCAACATATTATTTATACTGTTCCGAGTGTAACATAAATTACAAAACACCAATTGCTTAAAACACGCCCACAAGTATATGAAACTAACAATTTCAAGGATCAGAAAATATTTTTGTAGCTGTTTTGTTATTACATTTAGTTACAAGCAACCGGGTTAGCACGTCTGCACAGTTATCCAAATATCGAGAAACCATAGAGTTAATGCAGTAAAACTGTCCTTTTTATCAATGTTTTTTGTTTTGTTTTATCGCTATCGTAAAACAGAAACCCATAAAATTTGGTTTCTCTTTCTCCCTCCCTTTGTCGCTCGCCCTCACTCTATCGTTGCCCCCAGCTCCCTTCCTCCTTCGTCCCCTCCCTCCTCCCCTCCCCAATCTACATCCCAGGCAGTTTTTGTACTATCCAAGTACGCACACGCGTGACAGTTAATTAACATGCGGCAAGTATTGAGCCGAGCTCGTAAATTAAATTAAAAAATATCCACTCCCAGGAGCTCCCTTTGTAAGTTCCACAGTTGAATATTCCCGGTTCAAGCCACAAATATATTTATCGAATAAACATGTCACGTGGACGAAAGGTCATGAACTGATTTATAAAACGCAGTTATCTATATGACCTAAGTGTTAACAAAAATGCATGGTTTAGAATTTCCCTAAAAAAATTGAGAAAGAAAGCCACTAAATTGAACGCACGTGGTTTCTGAATTTATTCATTTTAAGGATAAAACCCACTCGTCGATTATATACTAATATGTAAATTGATACTCTAAAATTTTGAGAAATTTAATACTTCAAAAAACGGTTAAGAGCAACAAGGCATACAGACGATACCAATGTAACCTAAGTCGACTGTGGTAATGACTGTAACAAGAATTCAATTAATCGCTGGTTGCCGAATACCGAACAGGTGTATTTTCGAGGTATGATGTGAAAAGCACTCGCCAGCAAGATATTAATTTGATAAGACTTATTAATGGAAGGGGTGCGTATATACAGGTTGGCTGACGATATGAGACTAGTGGATAATGGACTATCAATGAATAGTCGAACACTCCTTCAAGCTGGCTACATACTATTATTAGCATAATCTGACGTAAATCTTGTTTCATAAAGTTGTAAGAAATATGTTTTGGTGCAGAGTTCGCATGACGGTGTTATATATAGCGAGGAAATTGCAAATTACCGCGAATTGTTTTGATGGAAACTAACACGTGATTCAGAAGTAAACTGCAGCAATAGAATTACTTCGCTCAATTGTTTTACACACATCAACGTGGGAATGTTGTCTTTTTGAAGCCGCTTTGGTCAAATTTGGCATCTTTTATTAACGATCCATTGTATTTCGAACTTTGTAGTCGTTTTCTGTAACTGCGGAATTATGATAAAGATTACAAATCTTCGTACACGTGACTGCCAATATTGTGTGGCTGATGAACAAGACACTGGTCTTAGCCAAATATCCACAAAATTATAGAAATTGACTCCGCAAAGTATAAGTTTTGTGAAAGTAGGAAGTCTGTAGACAATGATCTTTAAATTAATATTAATCCATCTTTAACTTAATATTAATCCATCTTTAACTTAATATAAATCCATCTTTAACAGGATCAAATGGACATTTTTAAAGTAAAATTTAACAAAAAAGAATGGTGCATTCATAGCAAAACTATTTTTGAAACACAAAAGACCATGAAGTTTGCTTGAAACTGTCACTCATCTCTTTGCTTGTAGGTAATTGTCTCTTGCTTTCCTACAGCTTACGAAAGATTAAAAAGATGGGTTAAATTTTGAATTTTGTATAAATTGAGTTTAAGACACATATGAGAATTACATTGAGTATGGTAAAATAAATCACAAACGAATCTGCTACCTCTTTTCATTTCCTAGAGCCTGAACCCGAATACAAGATTATGACGAAAAGTTTCCAAACTTGATGGAGAATTTGTGAGCAATAAATGATCAAATTCATCTACCGAATTGAGAAAAGAAATGTGCGGAAATGTATAATTGTGCTGTTACAAATCAGCGCGTTGATGTAATATTAGCAAGAATTACCCGGAAGGAGCAGAGAAGTTTTCAGACTTAACTATAAGTCACGTGATGTGACCAACGCGGCGGTATGAAGACTAATAACTCGTACTGTACAAAAATAATTTTGAGTCCACCTGCCATATACTTCAAATAAAGAGAAAAGCTTTTATTTTTTTTCCATGTAGTGTTGAACGACTTAATGAAAGAACTCAACGCGTAACATATTTGCTCCACCTGTAGGGAGCTTTTGGGACAGGAGATTTCATATCCATATGGATATTTTTGTGTTTTGTGTGATTTTATCTATCTGTGCACCTCAATTAATTGGTTAAGCAAAAGTTGACAATACTCACCCACGCGGAACTTACTCCTTAGTTTTTCTCGAATGTTTCGTACATTTACAGTACATGAGAGCAAACTCTTAATTTGGAATAAAGGAGCCGGCGCGTGAGTATAAATACACACGTTATATATAAAAGTCCATAACAGCAAAAACAACATGCCGCAGCTTTTTACATGCAGAAGTATCATCTGCGGTATTCTGCGCGACAGAATGAATACATTCTTACCTTACAAACTTTCAGCTATTAGCCCTGATAAAGGTGTGATCGTCAAGAAATGATAATTTTTGTTCATTATTCTATCATTACTTCGGTATGTGTCATCGCGCGCAAAAGAAATTATTAAGATCTTGCCAATAGGGGCAAAACGTCCGTAAATGAACAGTAGCACATCTTTTTTGAAATTTCACTATATTGATCTCATAAGCATTTGATCTTTCCAGGTTCGCTGTTATGGGTCTGTCACTGTACCGAGAATTTCGGTTAGTAAGAACCCCGGGATATATTCGGAAAGCGGTGCCCCTAAAATAAAGTCGAGGGCACTCTTGGTGACAGGGGGGCCTATGAATGGAAAACGCATCATAAAATAAGTTGCGATTGTTGTTTGCTTAGCTGCAAAAGTATTCCCAAAATCCCAATGAAATGTGAAGCATACAGGTAACTATAAGCATTTTACGTAGCGGCTATAAATTAACCCACATCCCGTCCAAGAAACTATTACCTAAGTGAATTACCGCTACACAATTGGTTTCGACTTGTTCCTTACTTATTTGAGAAGTGATTTTTGGTCTTGCAAAAATGAAAGTTAGTTACTGCTTGAGACCATGCTCAATTTGAAAAAGCCTGGTCCCAAGCAATAACAAGCGGCAGTTCTTTTCAAGTCCAAAGTAGGCCAAAGTGGTCAAATTCAAAAGTTGTGACGGAAGACGGGTTCGTTGTTGTAGCTTTTAACCTGTCGGCTGTAAACAAAGCTGTCGTTAATCCGACGGCATGCTCTTCAACCATGTTAACAGTGAATGAACAATAACTCGCAGTATCAATAGCTGAGATCGCCCGGAGTTCTACCGCTCGATGTCTTTCATTTGGTCACGTGACTCCACGTCACGTGTCGATTTCACTGATGAGGGATCGTCACTCTGTGTTCTCGCCGTCAGTCGCAGCGGACGTGTTTAGATAAGTTCTGACCAGATCTCGGTGCAAGTGCGTTGGATTGAGGACACCGTTTTTCTTAATTAAAGTCAAGCAGTGAGTCCGCATGAGACGTAGACAGATTTAATTTTATTTTGATAAATTCAAATGCACTTTGTACAACTCCAGCTGTAACAAATTTAATAATCATTGTCCATGCGGGTTTATGTATATTGAGATGATCTACAGAATTCAGCAAGATTTTATCTCGAGTATTCAAGGCAGGTGGATAGAATAGTTTCTCGGAGGTAAGTTGTGACTTTATAGATTCTAGTTCATAAGAAAATAAACCGAATTTGACCGTTTGTCATTTATAAATGAGACTAGAAAAGCACACACCTACTACACGTTTTCATATAAAGAGACGTTGTCAAAAGAAACTTCTAGGTGAAGGAAAAATTAAGAGTGGACCATCAGTAAAATAACTTGAGTTGACTTTTTACAATTACGTTATTACATGGATGAAACCAGATCCGTTTTTAGTCTGAAAGGACTTAATTACAAAATTCGTCGTGATTCTAAGATGGTAAATATTTTACTCTGTTTTACTTCGTTTACTTTTCATTTTTTTGCAAGGAAATGAGACTATGCGATCTGGACACCGACACTGTTTTATTGTTTGAGTTTTGCTATGAAGGACCACAGCGACACCAGAATGTTGCTTACTGTTCCGCTGTCTTTAGAGACTCTCGCCTAATTGTTATTTGCATAATCTCACTTTAAAATAAATAGAGATGCTGTTTATCTAAATACGAAGTGTTTCAAGATTACTTTCTGTTTTGGAACACGTGATTAAAAGAACTAAAAGTGCAAACAACTGACGACAACAGGGGTGGATCCAAGATTTTGAGTTGGGGGGAGGGGGAAGAGTATTAGCCCGGATTTCGCCAGTCAGACAGTCGCACCCCCAAAGTGCCAAATGGAATATGGGAGAATTTTAAGGGGGGGGGGGTGGCCCCCTAAGTCCGTTACTGGGCAATGAAGATTGTTTTCTGGACAACAAAACATTTAGAATTAGTGAAGCATTTATTTTTTTGACCAGCTGTAAAGAGAAATATGCTTTCAGTTGCAGGCAGGTAAGCAGTAAGCATGCTACGCTTTAAGCAGCCCCAAACCACGTTCTGGTTTTAGAAACATTGACTTTCGTTACAGGGCTATGTGATCTTCCCAAGTACCGTCATCACCGTTGTATCCTGTATTTATAAATTGAAATCGGTTTTAAAAAGTCGCCCGGAATAACCCTAATGGTCAAACTGTTTTGGCCACTGCAACTATCCGCCTTGACAAGCAAATTAACCGGTTGATCTGAGGAAATAACGAGCAGCTTAAAGTCTATAAATTATTTCTAATCCGAGTAAAAACAAGATGGAGACCAACTTTATATCAATACGAAGTCTAAATCAAAACTTGTTTTTGGCAGAACGTCCTAAACAGCTATAAAACATTATTTTGAACAGTGATTATTCATCATGTGTCAGATAAAGTGAAATAAAACACCGAATCTCCAGATTGCGATTCTTACTTAGGGCACATAGTCATTTTATCCAGTGTAAGAATGACGAGATGTAGGCTTTCGAATATAGCTCGAAGAAACTGGCTGGACTAATTTTGGTTACGTCACTTCCTGTTTAGTTAGATGAAATAGGAAATGGACCTTTTACGCTCTGTTTAAAAATCGACCTCATAATATTGTTTATTATTATAGAATCCCATTTCTATTACCAACTAAATACGTCGCAGGCTATGCCGTAAATGCGCCGTTTTCGAATTTGCAATGTTAGCTTCGGCCATGCATCCCCGATAGACCCTGGAGCGTTTTACCGAGTAGATGATGGTTTCGATGTTCTTGTAAATGGTAGCGGGAATAGATTCCTATCACTGTAAGGAATATCATAAGTCCGAGTTTATGACAGAAAAAGGCTTAATTCGATTTTCGTTTTGATCCAGCTAAACAGGGCGAAAGGCAGATTTTAAGTAAAACGCCTGTAACGATCTAATTTACGCGCTTTAAAAATTACATAAAAAGTTCTTAGTCAACGTCTTGGACGATAATGGAGTAACTTGTCGTTAGTATTAATCGAAACACCTGTTGCTTCATACTGCTTTTATGAGCAAATATTTAATAATACCGTATTCCTCGACCAGAGGAGACGAGTGCGTAACGAGAAATGTTCGTAAATGCAAAGTCTTGTCGAGTTGAAGGAATCTGTTTTGATTTTAATCCCTCCGTACGCTTTATTGTTCTCCCAACATTCCTCCAATTTGGCGCCGTGTTATTGTTGCACCTTCATTAAAACATGTTTGCCGTTAATGTATTTATATAGCGATATATCATATTTGTGACCTGAATGATTCCAATAATGGCTGCCAATGAGACCCGATTGATATACAATTACGGTCAATAGTAATATAATTTGGACGGTTAACGTTAGTGTGATCTCAATTGATATCAGTTTGTTATTTTTAATGTGTTGTGTGTACACTGGCGCGGTTTACACAACCAGTGTTTCAATCCCATGCACGAAAGCAAACGTAGTGAGACAGAATCTACCACGGAATGTCCTCTGTCGGCTAATAGGTATTTGTTAATTGAATAATGACATGAATGAATTTTAATTATTCCTTGTGTAACTGGCATACTGAAACAACATGCTGAGCCAACACCTCGCCGGCTGAATCCATGTAATTATTTATTCAGCAACAAAAGGTCCGTCGTGTAATGGCCTCTAATTTAATTTGATAAGTCGTCATATTTGTTATTTTTCAGATTAGGCAAATTTACCAAGCCCTGGGGCAGAGAAAGACTGCCGAAGAATAGCCGAGGATCCAAATAGTAGCCAAGCAAAGAGTTGTCGATGATCCCCAGAAAAGCTGATGACAACAAGAGTGCTTATCAGAATACCTGATTATCTCCATTACAGCACACCTATTTCAGGGCGCTGTGGTAAATGTAGTGCGTTGTCATAGTTGCGCTTGCAGTTTCTAAATCGAAGGGGAAAAATAGGAAATCCAAGTCGTTATGGATGGAAGTCGGCAGTCACTGAGTGAAAACAGTGAACAGGTTGACACTAGATCACCTGTTTGTTCTACACACAAGACGTACAATAGCGAGTTTGGATCAAACAGAAAAGCCGACGAGACACCATTCAGCCCGGGGACCGTGATATCCCCGGGTTCCCATGAAACAAACATCCTAGCCTACGACGCTATGGGAAGGACTGAAAACATTAACGCTGACGCAAAAAAAGATACCGAATCCCCAGGTAACACGAGCTGTGCCCGAGAGACGGAAGGGCACGGTGTTGTAGTAGTTAGCGGAAGGGAGGAGGAAGATAAATTTAGCCTGACGGGCAGTGAAGACATAGACTTTGAAGAGTACGGGAAGAGGAAACAGAGAAGATATCGAACGACTTTCACTAGTTATCAGTTGGAAGAGTTGGAGAGGGCCTTTCATAAGACGCACTACCCTGACGTTTTCACAAGGTAAACTTAATCTCCGTCTTGTATGTTGATCCATGCGATCTACACCGTGAGGGAATAAATGTTGTGAGATTGTAAAAACGCTCCAGATTAGCCACGGAGACGGGTTTTGAAGTGGCATTCACGTGGCAGAGAGTATGCAGCACCTTATCACTGCATTAAAAGGGGGTGAAATAATACAACACAAGTATACAGTCCTCCACTGAGCTTCACATGTAAGCGATTTTCGAAACTACAATTTTCGGTTCTCTACACGTGTACGCAGGTTATTCAATCGAAGCTGTTATTAACTTTGATTTAGACAACTTAGGACCCCACCCTGAAGCTCATCTCAACTTATTCCTCACTAAGATTAGAAGTGGTTCCTGAGCTTGGTGACTGTTCGTTTAAGATCATGCTCGGTGCATAAAATGACCCGCCGTGACAAATCATTTTGCAAGGTCTCAAGCAATAACCCGCACTCAGCTCTTTATTAAGTCCAAAAATCACCTCTCTTTTTACTGGGGAACAATTGATAAATGCTGACGAAAGGGGGTTTATGTTGCTTTTTTAAAGTGGCCCAGTCGGAGAGAAAAGTGTATTTTAGATTAGACCCAAGACAACCTCGATCAGGGATCTCAGTCCGACGCTTTGTTAGCTTAACTAAACCCCACTCAGTTAATAGCAGAGCATTTCTAACCTACTTAACTTATAGAATCACCAGATTCGGTGACTGGCAGCCAACAGGGAGAGTTGATGATTTGTAGCTCTTGTCAAAGTTAACAACTTCAAAAAGTGTATCCCACTCAACAACAAGCCCAAAAATCCGCCTCCCGTTCAGTAATGCTAGGACCGATCGCTAAAAAGCATGACTTCGCGAGATAACGTGAGACATTGCCGTGTATTTTAAATGAGAAAACGTGACTTTGGCTAGATTTTATCTAGGTTTTAGCGTAAGTCCTAGCTTTACTGAACGTACGCCTGTTTTAGGCCCTAAACCTCGGCAGCGTGCCCCTTAAGTGACATGGGAGTACCAGCACCGAAAACGCAAATGTTTTGAACAACGTATAACACTCGAATAAACTTGATTGTTGAGCAAATTGAATTATAACTATGCTCAAGTTAATGAACTTCATAAACTGATTGCCATATACAGGTGTTTTTGCTGCATCCTTGCCGTCCCCCCATTGGTTGATACAGTGCGCACCGCGCGCAGCCCGCATGTGTGTGTCGTTTCTTTAAACTAAACAGCACCTCAGGTAAATTAAGGAGTAATAAATCAAAACCACATTGTCTATTACAAATCTGAATATGTCTTGCAAGGGTAATTACATCGTGGATGTAGGCCTGTATTTGTATAATGTAGCGGTTAGCACTTAAATCTAGATTTGCAGGTTCTTAACATTTAAAGGGACACTGTCGGGTTTATGGAAAAGACGCATTTTCATTCCTGTTGGATGCGATAGACATCTTGAAATTATTGGCTTTGACCAGAGCTACAAAACAACAAAATCCTTTGTTTTTGTGATTTTATTACAAATCGCCAATTCTCGTCGCTGGGTGCTAGGCATTCGCTGAAATCAAAGCCGATGACTTTGCCATTTAAATACGTTCAAAATACTGCCATTTGTCGAGTGGAGATTTAGCTCCGCCTACAAAGCGCCCGAACCGCGGGGATTGCAGGCTCCAATCCGTGCTAACCTCAGAAAATCACATTTCTCGGCACATAACGTGAAATAAGAGTAAATATCTCAGTGAATATCAATGAAGTGAATTTGAAGGGAGGCTTTCTTGACATGACAATTGCGAAATATGTCAGAAGAGGGATTCAATTTATTTCATAAAGATTCACTTTCAGGCTAGGTCATGATTGCAAGTGACAGACCACGTTGAAAGTACAGGATCAGATTATTATTGATGGTGGTGATTGACACTTGAAAACTGTCGCGTTTTGGCAGTCCGGTTATTCTTTGCCTTTTGAGGAACATCAGATTTAAGATATAGGAACAGCTGCGCGAGAAAATGTCGGCGAACTATTGCAGATATGAATCCGTCAATTAGATTCAAGTTCAGGACAAAGGATACCCACTCTTAATGTTACGATATGTCAAAAAGCAGAGTTGATACTGGTTTGCGTTGCTATGAAAATTGAGGCTGGGATTCTGTATTTTTTAGTTGCTTTTCTGTTCACCTGACAAATCTAGAGTGATGCCGCAATGTTTGTCGTCCAATCCACTCATACCAACTTCAGTGACATAGCCACGTGATTAGCTGTACTGGCGTCGACGGGGAGTGGGGAGGGTGACACGGTTGGGTGGTCGACCGGGAAGTGGCTCATGTTTTCTTCCCAACAAAAGAAAGCCTTCCTACGCCACTGATTCGTTATCATTTAAAGCAGTGATAACAACAGAGCTGGCAATCCATTACGCTAAAATTTAAGTTTAGAATCTTGAAAACGAAGGATATCTATGCGCCTGTGTGCTTTGTCTTTTATGCAGGTTCAAAAGTGAGTCGGTCGCAGAACAGAGCAAAATATACTTTTTGCTCTTGACGAGATCCTTGTGAACTATTCACTATTGGCGAATGTAGTCTGTAAAGACGATGCTAAATCATGCGCGCACCAACCCTAAAAATGTGAACTCCAGTTTTTACCTCGGTTTCTACTTCTTTTTCCGGAGTTTTTATTTGTCCGAGGCGGATCTTTTTGCCCACCGCGCGAAATTGGGGGTGGGGCATTCAGTTTTGTTTTTACAGTCGTCACAACACCGATTCCCTAAAAACAAAAGTGAGTCGTGCGTCACAAGCCTACATTAAACACGAACCAGAAAAAGTTAGTGACAACCTTTTGGACGAGTGAAATCACTCCATCATTGGGAGTTTCCGACGAGTATAAAAACGACGAACTCAGACCTCTTTGACAGCTCTTAGATGAATGCATTTCGACAGATACGCTATTGAATAAGGCAGAGTCGGTCATTTCCCGATGACACCACTGCTTTCTTCTTGTGACGTAATGAGGGATCACGCATACTTTAAGTAGAGTTAAAGAATGACGCAATCAAAGTTTTACTAAATAATAAGCTTCAACATTTTGCAACATTACATTGTAATCGACGAACGTACAGATACTGACTGTTAGGCCTAGTAGATGAAATGACTCATACGTGACGTGCGTGACAGTGTACGCTAACAAACCGTTAAATCCGATGTATTACTAAATTTCGCGTTTCCTCAATTTCAGGGAAGAATTGGCGATGCGAATTGACCTCACGGAAGCCAGAGTGCAGGTAAACAATCAAGCTTAATTCATGCTAAGGGTATAAAAAACTCACCTCTGTCAAAACATCAAAATTACTTCTTCCACAAATTCTTTTTTTTCTGGTACACGTCCTTTTGTACAATCAGCTCTGCAATCGACAGCTGTGCAGTCGCCGCTTTTGCGAATAAAGAGTGCGTTTCTATTGTTGAGATGTTCATCTTTTAACAGTAACATATTTTATTAAACATTGAATTTGTGTTCTTGTTAAGAACATGGGGGTATTCTATACAAGCAAAACATTTCACATTCCTGGGAATTCAGGGTCTTACGTAACCACTGTGTCTAAAGTCACACCAATGCGAAATTGAAGAAATGTAATTTTTCAACAGTGCGCAGTACAATTAAATGTTAGCTGCCGCTCAGTTGCAGGTTAATTGATTGGCCTGCATATCATACATTATCAAGGACGTACATGTGTACATACTAGTCCCGTGGAAATAAAAAGGTTGGCATACAGCTCGGTATCAAACGCACAAACTCTTGGAAGCTGGGGGTTGTGTTTTGCAGAGCAAGGTTCTTGCAAGAAAGCTGAGATCCCGCAAGTCTGGTTAAGGTTTCGCCATGCATGACCAGCAATGCACGCGAACACGCTAGCTTTACTTGTTAGTGTCTTGCGTGTACGGAAAACGTGCCGAGACTTGAGGAGTCCTTCCACGTGAGCGATTATATCAAAACCAACACTTGTATCAAATACGGAATAAATGTTAAGTTGATATTTTGGCCATCCTGCAACATTGACTTTTATTGTCACTTTTCTCACAGTTGTTCTTTTCTGTTGAAATCCGGTATTCTACCCCTCAACGCGTCGACCACAGTCGTAATGCGTTATTGCCGTAATAATAAGTACACTTCGATACTTGAGAACGTATTGAATTCAATCAATTAATTCTCTGGCATTTTCTTGATTGTTTGCAAAAAGAAGTATTGTCAACAAACATGAGACTACTGTCCACAGACAATATTAATGGGGTGATTTAATTAATGATCATTTACAATGATTCAATTAATCGCTGGATTACGATTACCGCGTGATATTAGCGAGATGAGAAAGTAAATTTAGTAAGTAAATAAACTGTGAGGATACTGCAGGTTGGTTTGAACGGAAGTATCGCCACTTCTCGTGGCATCGTTTTTGTTTGTCTATCTAATCGATTTCATTTGAAAGCAGTAAAAAACGTCTCTGTGAGAACGTAAGGTCTGGCGCGTTCAGATGTTGGTTTAAGGATGCGTCACGAGTGACAGGGCTCTAATAGGATCAGAAATTAAAAGCCTACCCAGTTAGCAACTATTTTGATGGATTAGACCAGTTTGTTTTAATCGTAATCTTGGCAATGAAGACTCACAAATCTATATCCCATTTTCTCCACCATTCTTCAATACGTTCATTCATACGTATTTACAAAATGTTCCTAAAGTTACTGAACTTGCAATGTAATACCACAAATTGTCGCGATTGTCGAAACTGTCGCAACCCTCAAATTGTCACTTTGTGTAGACATTCGAAGAACAAATTGTCGTCATTCCTTCGTGACACTTTATGTCAAGTCTCATAAACTGTCGTAACCGTCACATTGTGACAGTTTATGCAAACCTTTGAAGCACAAATTGTCTCAATATAATCAAACCGTAATTGGGTGTAGTGGCGGTTGATACAAGTCGTAGTAATATTTTGGGGATAGAGGAGGGTGTGTGTGAATAGTTCTCCCCATACCAAAACAGCTGACGACCGGAGAAGTGGAGAAACTCACTGCAACCGAAATGTCAAGAAAGCTTTCCTTTGCAAGCCACGAGAGCGAACAAAATAATATCGTAGGCAATTCAAAGGTAGCGACGGCAAACAAGGTAACTTTGGTGCCAGACTATGGTTTTCAGAGTGATAGAATGACGAGGTTCGTAGAAACTGCAATGATAGCTTGGATGAGTTCAATATAAAGACGTGGAAGCGGCACTCGGTTTAAAAACAAATAGACGTTGACACTTCAAGCCTGGCAGATAGGATATAAACGATTGTTGTAAGATCGTCCGCCAGACGAGTGACATCGCCGATAGTTTTTCTCATGCAGCTCAAAATCGTTTTTACTTCGTTTGCATGCAGGTTACTACAGTTTTTGATTCGAAGAGCTGTGCAAACCGTTGAAATTTGAAGACAGTTTGTACAGCTCCAGAAACCATAAACGGTCGCAACGAAAAATAACGACAGTTCGTGCTTTGAAAGTCAGCACAAATCGCTGCAATTTGAGGATTGCGACAATTTTTGCAATTGCGACAATTTGGTTTAGCAGTGCTACCGAAAAATAGCAATTGTTTGCTTAAAGAACATCTGTGATGTCAATGCGTTGATTTCGATGGGACAACACAAAAATGTGACCACGGGCGCGCTGTTGTACAGCCCTTAATGTATCGTCTTGAGAACTGGGTAAAGTAACAACACAATGCACGTACTCACAAATGACTTCGAAACTTTACTTTTGTCGTCTCAATATTGACAATGGGGGTTTGCGTCCGGAAATTTAATTTGGCGTGTTAAAATTCTTTTCTCTTTGAACAAGACAGTAAACTCTTTACTTAAAATGTTGACGTTTGAAGTTCTACGAAGTTGCATTGGTGAACTATTTAGGGAATACCGCCATAGTCGTGTTGGCTCTTAGGTTGGTTTGCGTCGACACACTTCTGAAAATCCGAATACGTTTAATTAAGGTTATGTAAAATCCTATAAAAATGTCCAAATTTGGCTAACTTCGCCACATCATATTTCCGAAATAAATTTTGACACTAATGCAAAACTTTCAGATACTATACAATTATTGAGTTTCACCGAGTGATATTTTTTTTCCAAAAAGCACCTCGTCACTCATGCTAAGTTTAATTACGCCGGAACCATTTCATAACCTATATTTTTTCACTGCTCTCCAACACGTTGTTTGAGGAACTGTTTATAAAATGAAGCTTTTTTTCATGAGGAGCTATCAGAAATAAGATTATTTATGACTTGCGTGAAAAAAATGAAAAGCTGCATAAACGAAAGCGAAATAAAAATTTAGAAAACTGCATTTTGAGATCTTATCTTGAAAACTTATATCAAATAAAGTTGGATCAATGTTATTGGTACCGTTAGTTTGTTATCAATGTACCTTTCTTGTTTGCTTAATTTTACTAAACATACGTGATCACGTGACCCTATTAATGATAGATTGTTAAAAATAAAAAATTAAACTCTACAGGCTTTCCACCTTCATATAATGCATGCTTTTACTGAGCTGAAATCTAAAGCTTTGAAGATATTTGACTAAATACATGTAGAAAAGGTCCTACAAAACTTTAAAATAATCATAGAACGCGAAATCTCGTAAACACACCTTTTAAACAGATCGTGGCGAATCGGCTTCTTAATGTTGCTAACATGAGAGTCATTCACATTGAATATTGCCAAAATGTCTAGAAAAAAATCGTCAGATTCAGCATTTTTGAAACACAGACGAATTAAAAACTCTTTCATCTCAGCACAGTTTTCAAATTCTAAAAATATGTTTGCGCGCATGCAGTCAAAGAAATTGGACTGGCTGCTGCAGGAAATCGCCATTGTTTTGTTTACCTCAAAGGTATATGATTATGTCTTGCTATACTAAGTATACAGACGTGCTTTGCCGTGTGGAGAATAGAATCGACGAAGCGACGAGCAGTTGACTGATCGCTATGTTGAAATTTGAAACAAATGGAAAACGGTTTGACGTGAAAAGAAAATCAAAATCTTTACGAATAAACCTTAGAAATAGCAGGTGAACAGTTTGACGTATGTTTCAGTGGCAGAGAACCACTTTGAATAATGCAATATAGTCTATTTTTCACGTTCTATGCCACTAACTACAGTACTCGGATCTAACACCAAATGCTTCGTGCAAGAGGACGATGCGTAAGAGTCTAAAATAAAAGAACCGTATTTTACGACACAGGAGTAAAGCTCCAGTTTCATTAGTTAATTAGTTTATCACACAAAAGTACGCGTGCACAGGTGATTAAAGAATTAATTACTTGAATTAACATATAATTATTGATTAATTTAATTGAGTGGAGCAGTAATACAGCTTCATAATATAATCGTGTGATCAACATACGGAACGGTCCACTGCCGACTCCACTGAGAGTCGCCGGAGTTCACTGAACCGTGCAAAGAACACACAGAAATATCATTTGCAATTTGTATTATTGCAAACGCATAAACGGCAAAATTCAATCTAGGGACTCGTATTAGGACAGAACTGTTTGGAGATTGATTAGATAGCACATGCACCCGGAAACACGACTGTACTTTTGTACGGAAATAATATTACCCGGATGATGTTTTGTTAACGATGTGGCGGTCTTATCTTGCTTTTTTATTGGCATTAATCAAACTGGCTTATGAATAAACGTTTTCAAAAAGTGTGATTATGGAGCAAAGTAACTAAGTAATTCTGTGAAATGCGTGATGGTTGCAGCGTTTTTATTCAGAAACGAGAGGTCAAGGTCAAAACCAGTACACGACAGTTGCGATCTTCAGAACGATTTTTATTCGCTCAAGCGCTGCTTTCATACACGTGCGCATGCGCATCAAATATAAAATAAATCGGTAGTCTCTGAGAAACGTGACACTTTTGGCATGATCGATTTGTAGGAATCTATTTCTGCCGGGGCTCATTTAGGTTCTGTCAAACGACGTACGCATTATCCATTGACAATTGTGTGCATGGAGATGGATACATCCATCTTCCACTTTCTATGATGGGATGAATGCTCACATGACATCCGATCAAAAAGTCCAATAACGTATTTTCAAGTACACCACTTTGGTCTCTGTAAGCCGCAATGTTTAGCCTAGAATTCCGTGACCAGAATTCTTTCTTGTCGATCTTCTTATCTTCTACCGCTTCTCCAGCGAGTTATAACGAAAACGAGAGCTAAAGGAACACATTCGGTTTTAGGGCTAACAAACGTATTTTGTGATTATTGTTGGGTGAGATGTACTCCATAAGGCAATTAGCTTTGACCAGACCTACAGAACAACAAAAGCTGGTGTGTTTTTGTGATTTTATTGCATACAGCAAATTCTTTTTGTTGCGCGGCGTAATGGTCATTCGCTGAAGCCGGTGATTAAATTAGTTAAAAACTTGCCAAGTGTGTTTGACCACGCTAACAACGCGACTACCACCGTTGGATTTATCAGTTGGGGTTGATCTAAGCAGCCCAATTTTCTCACCGATTGTGTCACTTTTAATCAATTGGTCACTACTATATACGGGTTTCAAAAAACAATTAATTCATTCTTCCGAAAACATAATTTTTTAACTAAATTTATAGTTGGGTTAGCAACCTGTGTAGGAAACTCAACTCAAAATGGTTTTCAAATATAGATTGAGACCAAGGACGCGTTCCGTAAATGCAAGACACACACAAAAACTGCAACGCGCTTTGTTTATTATTTAAGCCAAATCTCACGAAGACTTGAGTGATTCCGATTCTTTCTTGCAAGAAATGTCCTCTTTAGCATGCAGCCCACGTTTACAATGAGTGCCTTTGTCATCGGCAAACAATTACTATGTAAAGTAGTTCCCAGATTTGTCAAGCGGCCCCTATCGCCACCGGAAGAGTAAAATAAACACTTGCTATTTTCGTGTTTATCCACGAAGAAACATGAAGCATTAAATTCAGTCAGCCCACAGTCTACCTTGTGTCGTGTTTTCTTTATGAACGGCTGTTGACACTGGCTCAGACGTATAATTAGTAAATAATTACTTTTAATTACCGCCTGAAAACATTATTTGCCCTTTCTGTGACTTATGAAAACAATTTTATGTAGCTTAGCAAAACTTTCCCAAAAAGGAAAGGTAGCGCGCGTCAACACTTTGTTTGCCCACCTTTATAATCCAATTTCTGCCTAGTTTGTTCACCGTCGAGCTTTTAGAATTCCTTTACAGTAAATCGGCTTTTCTCATGAAAATACATCGGCCGGCCCTATTGATCAATTTAAAGGAATTATTTGATGAGACATGATCAATTTTCACGGATAATGGTAAAAGTTCTACCTATTATTCGTGTCTATATCATGTATAACATTTTAACTTCATTCTGTGACTGTTGACACTGTGTTACGCCGGTGTAAATATAGGCTGTATGCACACAACGTAAGTCTTTCAGATACTCCTGAGCGCAAAAACTGTTCGAAATCGGCATTGGTTTCGGACTTTTAGCTTCAAATTTAATGTTTTTGAAATAATATAACAGCGTTGACAGTATAATGTCGGCTCGTTGATTACAACAAAAGCGATTTATTAATGAAAAAATATTGAATAAAATGTGTAGAATTATCAAAAAAATAACCATTGTCGAAGAGTGAGCCTTTGTTCTATACAAAAACTTACTTTAGGGCTGGTTTTATCTCTGGTCAAGATAAAAATAAGTATACCTCCCATAAGTGTTCCCACGTTGTATTGTGGTATACGATTGTTTTTCAAAGGAATAGCTACATTTTCCGATAACCAATGAAAGACTGGCGTTTACGAGAATTCAAAGACTTTCATTGTGAGCTGCTTGCTGTTGAATTATTTCCCTAGCTGCATACTTAACACAATATCGAAGTACCTCAAGCTCGTGTCAAATCTCGTCAAGTGGTAAGACTTTCTGGCGTTCTTCGAAAACACCAACGTCATTTGGAGAGCGTTTCGTAGACCTAGTTTAACGCGACAAAAGCAATATCTCGGAAGACTTCTTAAAATCACGCTTAGCCTAGTGAAAAGCAAGTAGTTCGCGAGTTTATCCGGAAGCTTACTAGTCTGTCTAACAAAATGGTGGCCCCTGAAGTGAAAATATTTTGCTGCTGCGAGTACAAGCGCATGTCTTGCAGTCTATGGAAGTCAACCCTGTTGCCCAAACCTTTATAAACCAAGAAACCCCTAAAATATGTCGTTCCTTTTGTGTCGTCAAGCAAAGACCTCACTCTATAATTAATATTAGTAAATCCATTCTTCAAGTCAAAACATGTTTTATAGAACAAAAGATATGGTAACGTCTGGAGTTTCCAAGAATCACTGCGTTATCGTCATAGTCTAAAACAGCATTTCAGATGATATTATTGAACGTTATTTTCCAGCATGATGTTGCATTGGTATTAATTACTTTTTGACTAAAACACATTATACAGTATTCCAGATTTCACGTTCACATAGACCTTATATATATCACAACGCAGGCCTTTCTACAACAGTAAATGGTACTCGGGTTGAAGTCCAGTTTCTTTAGCTTTGCTTACAGGAGTATTGCTTGATAAAATAATAGAAACATATGCGAGTGCTGCTTCATTGACCTGACCTTTCATATTTTCCTCAGGTGTGGTTTCAAAACAGACGCGCAAAATGGAGAAAAAAAGAGAAGGTTGGTCCACAAAGCCATCCCTACGCTCCCTACGCTCCAAACCCGCTAGCGATGCCCTCCAGGTTGCCGGGATCACCCGTGTACGGCGACATATTTTCAAGGGACGTGTTATTAAAATCGTACGAAAACACGGCCGCAATGGCGGCCCTGAGTCGCTACACAGCTCTGCAGCAGTTTGGCGCGCAAGGGCTGCATGTGCACCCATCTAGTTTGGCGGCCATGCTACCGCCAGGTTTCAATACAAACCCGCTGATGCAATCTCATTTCTTCGGAAATTCACCCACAGTGCCAAATTCTGCGTCTTTCACGAGTGTGCCACCCCCTGGCTCGTTTCAGCATTTGTTGGCAAGTATGTCAAATATGGCCAACATGGCGGCTACGAAGCAGCAGACGAGAGAGCCGACACCGCCCTCTCTCTCGCCTCCCGCGCTTTCGTCACCCCCTAGGGAGAATGGTGTGGAACCCGATCGGCGGAGCTCCAGCATAGCAGCACTGAGATTAAAAGCGCGTGAACACGAACTGAAACTTGGAATACCCCAAAAGACAAATGGTGTTGTATATTCATAGGTATGGTTCAGAATAAAATTGTTGGGCGAAATAAAATGCACCTAGGTTTTTAATTTATTTATTTGGGTAGTATAACTTATGCTATGGAGGTGTTAAAAGCTCGTGCTTTCTGACAAAAATACCATTTGATTTAGGCCACACAAAACGTGGACACAACGTTACTCATCCGCAGTTACTTAGATCATTGAGCTACAATTGTTGTAGCTCAGTGATTAGATTAGCAGGTATTTTTGGGCTTTGGAAGACCTGATACCATTCACGGTGCTGGTCAGGCAACGTACACTGCATCCTGGTCTCAAGAAATAAAGAAGCTAAACAATCAGTTCTAATCTTAACAAGGAATAAATTAAGATCTGCCTTTCATTACCGCAAGAGGCCTAAATCAAATGTTTGTTTTTAACAGAAAGTGGGTTTATTCGCACCTGTGAAATCAGGTGTGCAGGAGAGACTGAGATAGGTTGTTTTAAATTATGCTAAATGGATTTTTGTTTGTTAGCTACTAGCAGTTGTCCTCATTTTGTGGCTTGCAGAGATTCTCGTTCGTTTACTTGCGACAGATCGCCTTGGGCCGAAACGCTTTTGGAATTAATTGCTTTATAATCCCAAGCCACACTAGACAATAGACGACATTAATTTGTACTTCTCCATCATGTATTTTTGCTGATCTCAGTAATCGTTTAATGGAGCTTACTTTATTGGGTTGATGGTAAGATTTCTGTTCTCAACATTCAACCTTTATTTGTCATTTAAACTAGCGAGGTGTAGATATTGGGAACAGTTCAGTGTTTAATAACAGAAAGATCCAACGTTCACTTAACGACAAAATTTGCATGCGGGTATATACAGCGACGTATTTGCGCTCTCAGAGTACGATTTACCAACACATTCTCTGCCATTAAAATGGTTGGTGAAAAGGTGGACTGTTTCCGGTGAAGTTCATGGTTCAAATTTAACTAGTATGATGGTTAAAGTTCAATAAATTGTTGAATATTTGATGTTCATGTCTTTGATCTTACTGTTACTGTCAATATTTGTGTTATTACAACTGATTATTTTCATGAACAAGATCCAAGTGTTACGTATTAGTAGAGACTCTTCACTTGCAACTAAACCAGATTGGCAATATTTCAATAAAACTGAAGTTAAAATTTAAAAATTTCTCAGTCTTAAAGATGCACCACCATGAGGTGACGCTTTGTGATGATAAAAAAATCAAGTACTCTTACAAACTTCGTCCGACAGCCTCACGAAGACTGTTTGACAAATTGCAAGGACGTAGGCCTACAATCACTGAGGACAGGCGTAATACAGCCCGAGGAATCAGAAATCAATTAATAAATATAAATTAGTCAAGTCAACAGCGTCTGCCATTCCTTAATTAAAATTACAAAACATCGGAAATGAGAAAAATCTATCTTCTATTCAGATGTAGTCCTCCATATGCTTTGACGATAGGCGTTTCCTGTGAATATAGAATATCTAGTCGCGATCTGATGGCAAAGTAAGAATTCAGTAACAAACGCAAAGCCACAAACGACGACTTCTTAGTATGTGATGAAGAATGACGTGAAAGCGCGTTAGCTTGGGCATTCCACAAATGTCGTTTCCGACAGTCAAACAATCAGACGATCCCTGTATGAGGATCTTCTTCGTCCAGAAAGATAGAAGCACGACGGATTGATGATTCGTCGTATCGTTAAGAGCTAAATAAAAACAATTGTGTCAAGACATAAATTACCTGAGAAACAGAGTTGCTTAGCAACTTCATGCAGCGTGTTTTCAATGGCTTGGCACCCATGAATGAATTACGCAATTAAGCAGGTGCGAACAAGAAAAATAAGGGCAAAATCATAAGCACGCGTATGTTGATTTACAAATCATTTTCTGATCATCAGACAAGTGTTTGTTTCTCTAACTTATGGTTTCCTTTTCATCTTCGGAAACAGAGCTCGAGGCAAACTTCATTTCACCAGGATGTATGTCACCCATAAATTTCATGCCATCTAATCAATTTACAATGACCCTGTGGACGTGTCCATTTGCAGTGGTCTCCGCTACAAAAATGGTTATTTGTTTTTCAGTAAAAACGTGCAATTTCATTAGTGTTTTACAACGTGTCACTTACTATCAAACGAATTTGTGTACACACATCTGGCACGATTAAATCCTAAACATTTTCTTGGGATGGATTACGCCTAAGCTATGTAGAAAGCAGTTATTAATTACGCAATTCAAGTTAACCATTCAAGCGGAGTCATTTCCGGCTTGTCACCCTGTTTAGCTGATCAAAAAACGAAAACCGATTTAGTCATTTTATCCTCATTAAAGCAGTCTTGTAGGTTCCTTCCCGCGAAAGAATTGCCAACTCAAACTACAATGATGCAAACCCGCGCTGTTTTCGAGCTCGCAAGTTTACGGTTGGCCAACCCCCACAAACTTGACAGCGGACGGTTTGGTCTTGTTGGTACGGTAATGGAAACCCATCATCGTATGGGATATACGACACTAAGAGAGTGAAAGGCCGAATTCGACTTTTCTTGGCTAACTGAGCAGGGCGAAATAGAGCTTTGATAATGTAAAAAGCGGACGGAGAACAGTAAGCCCACTTGGCAGATGTGTAAAATGCTCGACCGTTTATCGACAATAAAATCTGAGGAAGAATACATGTTACGAATGCTCCCGTATGCTTACCTGACAAACATGAAAGTAGCACAGAAAGAATCAAAATATGAGAATCAAGTGTAAGATGATATAAATAACTGTTGACACAACTATTGTGTTTTTAAACACCAAAAACGATGCCACTGAATAGACCACGTCTATGCGCAGATGGATTTTTCGATCTACCACATAGAGAAACAGTTGTGTCATTGTCTTTCGTTTTTAGATACTTATATCCAAAGACGACCACCGATGATTTTTTGCTCTCTTTCAAAATGTTAGTTTTAGATTTCAGAAATATGATTAATGAGCTACGCTACAACGCAATCATCTCATTTCCTGAGCCTGAAAAAATACCAAGATTATGATTTTTTGAAATTAGTCAAACATTGTCTTATAAATTTCACTGTGGATGCATACATAGGCAGATTTCTCCTATGGACGCGACCAAATCGTTTTTATGGCATTCATGGAAGATTTTGCCTTCGAAATTGTGGTTGTCAACTCTACTTACGACATCTTAAGTCCGCCAGTGGAATACGTCATTTGCTGAACGCTACTCGAAAAACGCCGTGATTTTTCAATCGAGTGCTGGTTTTATTCAAGTCAGATCTGTAAAAACATATCAACTAATCGGTCGGTAATAATGAACAAGGCGATATCATCTCTTGACATTTTAATCACTCGTTAACAGACATTAGGCAGGATTGCAGCACCTGTCGAAAACGGTCCCTCAGGTGGAAGAATGTAAATTGAATTATACAGCTGTTTTAGCCATTCTTTGTCTAATTAATTTCCTCTAATTTGTCAGAAATATATCTATGCTTGGTGAAAGCCAGAATGGATATATTTATGTGAATGCATGTGTTGGAAGAAGACGACTTCTGCCATAACTAAACCACATAAGAATACACAAACGCGGTGAAAATTGTAGTTAACTTGGATTTCAAATGACCTATCGCCAAGATTTTGACTGACGGCTTAACTGTCCAATCAGAACGCAACATTTTTGACACACCTTCGTCTGCGGTTCCCATCCGCCATTTTACCCGACAAACAAAACGTTGTCGGTGACCTTTCACAAGGGGGCGGAGCTTGCGTTGGTCAATTAGGTGGTCATCGGAGTCGTTGGATTTTCGAAGAATACTAGTTGCTACTAACCTTAAAAGGAACAGTCAACACGACAAGGCGAGAAGTTGTCGGGAAGTCACTCAGTTTCCAATGTTAATGGATTTGTGTGCAAAATTTAACCAATCAAGCTAAGTTTTCGTATTTTGAATATTTATTTAGTGTAATGCGAAACATTATCAGCATTCGACAAAGATCTAACCTTGCATGCTTTTGCGGCGAGACGAATGAGTGGAATTTTGGTTACATCATATGGGAAAATATTTTTGGTATGAGCGCTTCTAACGAAATGTATTGCGCTGTTGCAGTACAAAAACTTTGAGAAACCGACATTTCTCTGCATGGCGCCATGTGCAGAACCGAATTGACACAACGGTCCACATTGATACAATTTCTGAATTATATTGCATTATAGCCATTATTCGAGCTTCAGCAAATAAATGTGCTGGCCCGCCGGACCACTTACTTGAATATAAGACCACATCTACATGGGCCTATATGCGAAAGTTTACTGGCCCAGTTCCAGCGTGTATTTCAAACGCTGATTGTAGCCACAACTAAAAGGTGTGTAAATTTGGGCAAATTGTATCAATTTGGGCCGGAAATGGTGACGCTGAATTAAATTGACACATATTCTGAAGGTGCGTCAATTTGTCCCCCGCAGTGCGGCCGAAATACATACTTCCTGATTGTGGAGTCAAATTACGTACGAAATCAAGAGTGCGTCCTATTGAAACGAGAAACTCGCGTGAAGCAAAATCACACAAGACCACGCAAAATCATGCGAGTGTTTCGCGTGTATAAATTTATTGGTCAGGGACCTTACTATCGCACCCCTAGCAGCAGACTGACGAGCGCTGAAGTTAATGATTGGAGATGTGATGTTGAATTATGGTATAGAATTCGCTGTTTCTGTTCTATGAGCGAGAACTTCTCGCCGCTTAGTGCTTCGCGAGTACCTTGACTCTACGGAACGCAGACCAGTTGAGTACGAGTGTGATTGTTTGATCTCTTCTCAAACTACTGAACACGGCAATTGATTCGCTGAATTGACGATGGAGAACAGTCAAGCATAAAAGAACAATGTATTTATTTTACCCCTCACCTTTGTAGACTCGTTTACCTTCTAAATCATATTTCCGTAGTCGCAATTAATTTTTAATTCAGAAAAGCAAAAACATTAGCCAAGTTAATTAATTCTCCCATACCAATCAGAGCCTGAGTCATTAAGGTTGGTTTTTCCGATTAGCTATTCACAATATACTATAACCAGGTGAATTTTATCATCATAGAATGCCGAGCCCCCTCGGGACCTCAAACGCTTATCCCTAGCAGCTCCCCGCGCGGTTCCCAAGCAAATAAAAACATTAGTTTAATTGCTTTAATGTAATCAATGTAGATTTGGATTTAAACGTATGTTTAGAGGATAATATCGTGTAGGATACATGCTTATTAATCCTACTAATGCTCGACTCTCAAGGGTTGTGTATCGAGTTATTGCCCCGGGCACACTTCTAGTAAGCCACGTCATGGCTCGAGACCACTTACAAATTCAGCGAGGCTTGCGCGTCTGTAACAGCGCAGAGGCACGAAAAGACAGACAGAGGCCATTTTGCTGAAATAACATTTCTTCCACCGAAAATTTTTCTCTTTTGTAATTGGGATACGATTGCCCACTGAGCGGCTGAAAGGGCAGGCGTTTTTGCGTAATGATATCACGCATTTCTTATCGGTTGTCCGAGAAGGAACGTGAAAGTGCTTTCCTGTTCTCGTTATAGTCATAACTCATTAGACGACATTGCAACAAGCACAGGGTAGTTGAGAGAGATGCGAGGACAAAGACCCGTACTGTTTCTGGCAGAGGACGCGTTCATTGATTTGTAAAACGTCAATGATGGTGTTAGTGTTTTGCTTTGTAGCAATGTGAGACGTCTTGTTATACATATATTTATTGATACAAAATCCCACTTTCCCGGCACAGTGCGTTGTAAGTTTACTTGAATTCAGTTTCGAGCAATGTTTCGTTTCCACATTTTTACAATGGGAGAACCATGTTACGTTGCACAGTATCGAATGCTTACTCAAGCAATGGTTCTTCTTTCTACTATTTTCCGAGGACTACGTCACTGCATGCAGTGCCGCCGTAGCAGGAGAGAGCATCTTGAGGTCTCAGTGTCATTCACGCACGCAGTAACAGTAGCGGCGGAAATGGCGATAGTGATCACCCGAGTAGTTAGTACAGGACAAGTACATTGTTCATTAGTACCTACAATCTGTGACCAACTGAGTTTGAGTTAACAACATATGCACAACATTTCAAGTACGAAGCGTCCAGATTCTATATTCAAAAACAAAGTTCCAGACCTAAGCTAAGCCATTACATTATTCAATTCGCCTTATGAAGGAGAGTTATCTCTCTTTTCGCTAATGCTGAACACTACTGGGATAACCGGTAGAGTTCAGTAGCTGTCTCGCGTGGAGAAAAATCTTGCCAAAACCACGTGTTCTCATTTAAAACACAGGAAAATATCTAACGTAATCTTAAGAAGTCTTGTTTTCAGCGAGGTCCAAGCGTAGGTCCTAGTTTTACTGAACTCTACCCTGCTCTCAGCACCTCAATGGATACAAGTCGGGTAATCACTGAATAGCAGCCTCAATTTGAATCGCGCGTGGAAAGGTGTATAGGAAATGCTCGGAACGTGACAAATTCATTTTTGCTTACACTTCAGGGCCAAGTTGCATAAAAGTTATACGCCGAATAGCAACAACGTCGCATTATCACGCGTCACGTTGCAATTGAACAACACACATTATTTCTCAATTTAGGTTTGGTTATAACAGATCTATCCCATACATTTTTTGACTATTAAAACAGATTGTTTCTCGTATTATTGATACTGAGAATACTCGAACAAGATTGAATACTAATAAAATTTAATTACTTTTTAACATTATCTATCCAGATATTTCTAACAACACAGTAATACCATAAAATATCTTTTTAATATTTCAATCATCGAATAAAATCAAACCTATGATAGATTTGATTAATAATACCTGTAGCCTTCCCACCCCACATCACCTTCAACAGCATGAATAAGTGAACACCTGTTTAACTCCCAATAAAACGCTTACTAATCCCGACTTACAAGGTAAAAAGGATTTATTAAACCATCGTAGTTCACACTAAGTTCTCAGCAATTTTTACACAACGCTCTAAACTGAGAGGGAACCAAAGTTGGAGAGACTTTTTGAAATCCGGTCAATCACTCCATGGACATATTTGCATTGACGGCTTGTCTCTAACCAAACATTATGTTTCTACCCATCTCCAGTCCGTTTCAACAATTTTTTCTGACGGTCTCAAATGTAGCAAGAAATACTGTGACTGCATGCAATAACCCACGCGTATCTTTTCCAACTGAGGAGGTTAAGTGGGACAAAGTTTTTGAGAGAAAAAGAGATAACGCAAAACTCGCGAGTCAAGGGTGAATATTTTTGTCACCTCCATCTACCCCACATTACCCAATAATCAGCGTGGTTCATTTTTACTTGTGGTTCGCAACGACTTAATATCTGACTATGTATCAAATGGATACAATATCCAATTTCATTCATAATAGAAAAAAAAATAAATTCTGTGTACTTCACAGCCTCATTGATACAGTATTTCTGTGTTTATGTGTGTTTGTTTTTGTGTTTGTAATTAGATCGTTCAATGTCCTATTGTTATATTGTTATACCGTAGAAATAGTCTTTTGTAATTTCGATATCTGTCAGTAACCACCCTCTTTCTATTTATTGTTAACACATTTGTTAATCTGCCTGCGTAAAATGCTTTTGATTCGCGAGCAGTAATTGCACCACTTCTGGTATTATTCTTTAGATGAAATAAACTGCTAAAAAACTACGAATGTTTCGCGAATAAGCCCGAGACCTTACTGGCATAACCTAGAGCAAAATGTCGGCCACTGAAGAGATTGGTCGGTGAGATTGGAATGTTGGATTATTAGATAAAATTCATAAATTATGGATTAGAATTCAGTTTCCGTTCAGATTTTTCGCTGGCAAATGCGGCTATTATACTTAGAGACTTCCAGCTATACGTTTTGATATAGAGAAACAAATTGGCTCTTACGTAAACAGATATTGTAGGAATCGCGACATTTAGACGTTAGGATTAAGCATCATCAGAAACATATTAGCCATTAAGAGTAATGGAAGGACTTTCGTAACAAATTAGTATCCATACCACGAGACCACTATAATCTGTTTACGTTTTCTCGTCATCAAAACGGATAACGTCTTAAGTCTACGGAAAGCACTCCTTCGGGTTGCATAACCTCGCACAAGGTCTATAATCCCGTTCGATATAAATTGTCGCCCGGGCGCAGATATAACTTCGCTCGGCGAAACCCACGTGTTTACATAAACGTAGTCGCACATTTTCGAAACAAACCATTGTTGTGAGGCCCTGTGACCCGTGCTTGATGATCCGGCAAACTAAAATTTTCAGGTTGACGTCTGCACCAAAATAAATAACAAAATCGCTTCCACACACCCAACAGTCAGGGGACATTTACAGATAGTTTGCCATACAAGCAGATGCTCTCGCTTGACTAAAATAACTTGTATTGACAACTGGAATTCCTTACCATTCAAAATAAAAGAAAGCACTTCAATCGTCACTCTCAAAAATAACTTTGAAAGGCATACCACTACTCCAGACTTGCCAGTCCCATTGACATCTTTTCAACTTCCCCGCAACTATGAAATAACCCTATACAGATCAAGATGTGGTCTATTCCTAAACAACGAGAAATTTAGATATAATTTTAATAATATTTCGGCTCTGTGTTCCTTTGCTTGTGAGGTATGCAAGGAGGAGAGGGTACAGCTCTTCAAGGCACTCGAACAATACCCAATGTTTATAAAAAATACTCTGAAATTCCGCAATTGTACAACAAAATTAATTTCTTTCTATATGGATGTCAAGAACTTAACTCAAACGAAAATATGGTTTTATTTGAAATAGTATCAGAATTTCTTTATAACATTAAATCTCTTTGTGTGAGTGGATAGAATTTTATACATCTGTATGAAAATAAATTATTTTCATTCGTTGTCATATATCATTGTAATCTTAACATCAGTTTTTTATTTATTTATGTATTTGTATATAATCATTGTATATAGACTTCTTTGTATTTTTTTACCCAGATCTAATGCCTCTTGGCGCTTTCTGAGTTATGTATATTCATTGTATTCTGAAGATTTCGTAATAAACATTATAAAAAAAAACTAAAATAGAACTAAAGTAAACAATACCTTTCGACTGCACTGACGCTATGAATCCCGTGCGCTCGCGCCGTTTTGGGATTCTGGTCATGCTCATTAGGAATGTGATATGACTGAGGTTGCGAAAATAACCAGTGTTCCGGATGCTACAAGAGGAAATTTGAGGCTACAAAAAATACACGGGGGTTTCCAAATGAATATCTAACCGTGAAAAGGCCCACGCTACTTTACTTATAGTACCGCGGCGCAGTGTGACGTAGCTTTAACACAGAAAGAGATATCAAAGAAGCACAGTAGTGGAAATGGCCAGGAGAGGAATGACATTATGAACACATAGGGGTGCGTTCATGAGTGTTCACAAAGCGAATCATAATTACCTTGATAATATATCTGATTAAGAAATCAAAAACTATAACGGTGGGCTGGTGCAATAAGAAGCTGATTACTTAAGCTGTGCGGGTGTGCTGGCGAGATTATGACATTTAAACGACGGAAATAAATAAATTTAAATAACATTGGAATATTGAATATTATTTGTTCTTAGAAGGTAAGCCTAATTTGCTAAAATAATTACTCCGTATATACATAAAAACGAGTGAATTAACCTGTCTCGCTGCTCCAGAATGACTTTTCTTTAAAGTACGACTGTTTTTCATTCTTGCAATCGTGCTCTGTCTCATGGTAATTAAATCGAGCTGGTGAAAATGTTTACGTTCATTAACCTTATTATAACACAAAATCCATATTTAGTGATGATGATGAGATAGGCCATTGTTTGACACGCTCTCACAAGGTTTCCATCGCCCGGGGCTGTTTTATCAGCTATAACATGTATTTAATATTTTGATTTCATATTCATTGAACGAATTTTTGGGATGATGATCATTGATCACGGAATTGTGCCCGACCGAAATAATCTCAGCATAATTTCTAAACATGAAGTAATGTCTCGCGAACACGCTTGGGCTGAACTGGTTGGCATGTAGCTTACGTAATCGTCACAAGATGTTTTTTATTTACACAGAGCCAGGTGTAAAGATTGCAGGCAAAAGTTCCCCTGTTTCGAGCGTGCTATCATTATTTGGGCGACTTAAAACGAACGAAGATAATCCCTGGTGTCGCCGCCATGTTTTCATTAGTGGGTCGAAAACGAGGCAAGTTGACGTGACTTATTTCCGCTCTTTAACAAGCATGTTTTGTTGCGTGACGCATTGCAGTAATTCATCCAATAAGTGTACAATCTCCTTCCATTAATTCCTTAAGGATAAACTTCTTCGAGTCGATGTGCAATATTCGGAGAGATCCTGAAAGAGACAGCTCCTTCTTCATACGCCATTTCGTTACGAAAGATAATGCTACAGTGTACCTTTCGCAGACACAATTCGCTACAAAACGGTTCATTTTCGGAAGCTCGACATTCTGTGGACACAGTCTTTGCTTTTCCAACTGTACAGAAACCTACAGGTTTTAAACAAAATCTACATTTTAAAAGACTTTTGTTGCAAAACATGAACTCGATAGCACATCATCTGAATGCCTTACGGCATTATCTACAGAGGAGTGGTATTTCTGTAACAAAGCAAAACAAAAGGGTGACTTTTTCGTGGAAACTTCTCCGCACAAGCGAGCACCCCCCTTTAAGTGTCAACTCTCTAAACGGGTTATAACCCCAACCAGTGTCCAGCTACCATGGGCGGCGCAACACTGAAAAAAGAGGGGTGCTATAGCCCCACCAGCCCCCTAAGGTGCGCCGCCCATGGCTTCACCTACCAAAAATATAGGTCACTTCCCCCGGGTGGTGAAGAAAGGACTGTGACGTTCCAGAAACCATTTTCCACTTTCCACCAATGTAAGTTGCAGATACGTTTGAGACCAAGGACATGGCAATGAATCTCAAATACTATGAACACCTATTCCTTTTCACTGAAACTCAGCATATGCCACAATTAAAAACCAAGTGAACGTTTCACTTTCACTAAAATAAACGATGGATGGGAAGGGGTTCCTGCTCTAAAAGGTTCGTCTACCGAGTAACCTCCTTATAATTCTTACAAAAAGTTGTAAGTGGTTAGTTGTCTCAGACGCAAATCAATTAGACCGCATGTTTCGTTAGTTAGGTGGGTTAGAAATAAACGGACGATATGCTCTCAAAGTACAAGCGACTGGATACTTTTCACCACTAGTCAATGCTTAATCAGCATGGCTGAAATGGTGTTTATAAACTTATCCAAGCGGGTTCTTTTAAATAAACCTTAAAAATAATTGGAATTTACTTTTGGTCAATTAGAGATCGAATTTCAAAAAGTTTCCTGGCTGATAGGTTTTGATAAAACAATGACCACCATAAGTCCAAGCAAAAGTCCAAGCAGACACAATTTTTCTGACCATAGGGGGCACAGAGTAGTTCTCACGGGGTTTGCCCATCAGAACACACGTCAATGGACTCGTCACCCTTTCGTCACTCTGTCAAAAATTGCATGCAAAGACCGAAAAGTTTCGAGTCATTTCACACCACAAGGCCTACAGATGAGCACAGAAACTTTAGTCTCTATTGTATTTTTGATCTTTCATTCCTACTGAAAAGCAAGGTAGACTAAGAAAAAAGGGGCAAAAATCAAAATCGACACTTTTCACCCCAAAACCACCGCTTCTATGCCAATGCTCGACTAAAGCCAACATTAGCTTCAGAAAGCAAATTTACTACCAATTCCAAAAATGTGGTCCAAAAGTACTGTCAACTAACTAGTTTTTTTGCAAATCTGGCTTGTTTGATTGCTACCTGAAATCGCAGCCAATTTCTCTGTGTCGCTTCCTAGCAATGCACAATTGCAACACCGGCATCGTGAAGAAGAGTGCAGCTACAGCCGAGCAAGTGGTCTATTTTCATTCTCAACATGGTCACGAATACAAAAAACACATTCACTTAGCCTACATGCAATACCTTATTAAAATTCCCCCAACCCTGGCCTACCCCTAGATTTCAGGGAGTGCAAATTGGCCGCGGCCGCAGCCTTACTGTTCGGTGCCACCATTATGATGTACGTCTTTATTAAGATACTTATTCTATGATTGCCAAGAGGACTGATGCCTTTTAAATCTTTGTAAATGTAACTGACGTTAAGGAATATGTCATGCGTAATCATCCTTTTCTTGCAAATTCTTTATGAATATATATATTTTTATACATAGATACCACAATGTTTTCTTTCACCAGAACGAAAGTCCATTTAACATAAATTCTTCTTAGTTAAAATACAATACATTAGAACAGCAAATAAAATATTATCTGAGCTCAACAAAATAATCATCTGAATATAAAATCAAAATGAAAACCGAAAATACAGGCATAACTGAAATAATTGAAGGCATGCTTGAATGAAAAAAGAACAACAAACATACTAAACATATCAGACCGGCATTATCTATCAGTTATGTCTAAAAACTACAGTAAACTTTTCCAATGATTAATAATTTGTACTCCCCATTGCCTAAAATCACCCCATAAGATATGAACAACAGGTGATCGACAAAGCATGTTGAGCAGGATTTAGGTAATATTACTATTGCCCGGGAACATGATCCCGTTTCCAATGTTGTTTATTTAATTTTGCTACGGTCATTAACAGTTTTATAGTAGTAAAATGAGAAAATTAATATTTTTGTTTCCTTTGCCTACATGTATCGTTGTACAGTGGTCAGAATTGGGTTCAGGCCAGGGGATCTAATCTTTGCACTGGAAATCGAACTCGAAATTGTTTTTGCAATCTTTAATATGATCTTAAAGTAATTGCCTATTATTATATACTTGAGTAAATTACGGTTTCCGGAGATGAGTTTCTAGGTAAAGTTTACACTTGATGACACCCAGTTCTAAATTTTGAGTTCAGACGTCAATTTACAGCTCAAATGCTTGGGTCATCAAGTGTATGCTAGGGTTACACAGTCGTCCGCCTAAACATAGAACTCTTGCACTGCAAAGCCAACTCGGGCAATCACACAAAGCACGATTGCATGCGCGCTAGCAGCCTAAAAGATGGGGGGGGGGGAGGGGTGGGGCTCGAATTTCTGAGGATGTGCATCTTCTACTGAAAATTAAACAGAGGACTAAAAAAAACCCGGAAAATGATTGCACCTGTGGTCTGATTCGGACACTTCTAATCGGGTCTGAGCCCCCTCCCCGGCAGCCGCATGTTAGTTACCGGGGTTAATTAGTGAATAATTCCTCACGCTCTTGCTGTTTTGCTTTTTTTGCGGCAGCCAAGGGGGGGGGGGCTTGGGTCCTCTTAAAGCCGCCTATGTATCTCGTAGTCTCACTTTTTAGAGAGGCCCTAGCGTATAGGTCCAAGCGTTACCAAACTCTACTCCGATATGCACGTGATCAAAGTAACCGGCGCGGCTACATGAATCGAGTGAGTTTTCAGATTCGCCATACATCGCTTAAAGATATATATTTGCATACCGCGCTCATATACGGGTACTTACTGTTAATACTGTGCTATGTAAAACAATGAAGTAAAAGTTTTAGTTTAAAAGCTTAAAGCTATATTGATCGCTGTTTCTGTAACATGACCATTAACATGGTAAGTTTCGCCTCAAACAATCGCGAGTGTCGACTGTCCTGATATAATTTCGCAATGGGGTCATAAAACATGAAGTCGTGGAATAAGGCCAGTTAACTCTCCTTGTTTTACATACTTTAAGTGAAATGATAAGGCTTAATAAAGTCCTTCAATATATTAAAACCACTAAAGCAATGCGAATAATCAACATACCTGTAAGCTATCAATTAAACTTTTACCACACTGTTTTTCGTGTTTTTTCAATATCAAGTTAATAAACTAGAAGTTTCGTACCATTTTCTTTTTTGAATATTAACACTATTGGAGAGGAACTAAGCCACTCTCTTACTTGACAACAATAACCTAATTTCAACGATGTTTGAGTAAAGACTACAGAATCAGCTCGGTCAATATGGTTAGTTTCAGTTACGGCCACTTGGGGGTGACCCGGTAAGTGATGTCAAGTGGAGAGCCAACAGGCGGTGACACGTCAATGAATCTCTATCAATCGGCCATGTCAGATTAGTCCCAACAACGCTGCGAGCATTCTAACTCGAGTGTTTGGCACACCGAGACCAATTGAATCAGTGTATAAACTTAATTTAATAGCGTTTAGACACAAGGCCTCGTGATGAATGCACCTGGTGGTTTTAATGACAATTCTGCCCGTAACTCTAGATCGAGTGGACCCTTTATTAGTCAAAGATGTCAATATTGTGAAAAACCGACAGATCATTGTGCTTTAACTCAAACACAAATCAGTTGACACCAATACTGAATCTTAAAAAGAGCGACTTAGCCTGCCCTTTTGCCAGATAACTGACAAGTGGATTTCCAATTAAAAGCCAATTGTTTGCGTTTTAACTTAAATCACCAATCTATCAATCTGTTTGAGTGTAGTACAACAAACATGTTTTATTTCAGTTCAAGACTTAAAGTGACACTTAGCAACCAGATGTAATATTCACCATCGAGCAGTTATTTGAGATTTTTAGTATTTAATTTCAAACATAAAAAATGATTTAAGAAGCATTTGGCTGAACGATATTTACGGACAATGGTTAGGGAATCTTTTTATCAAAAATAATATAAAAAACTGAAGTTTGATAAACCTAATGAGATTTTTAAAGAACAAATACCGAAGAAGAAATGTTGTAAATGTACGTAAAACCTTAGCGACTTAATTTTCATTAAAAAGAAATATGTCCATTACAAAGTTTGTACCCGGCACTGCCGAGCAGGTGACCTTGATGAAAATATTTCTCAAGCTAATAGGTAAATTTTTATGTCTTGTCAATTTTCTAAACAAAGGCAAACACTCGAACAGAAATGTCTACTTCATATAATATTGTGCGCAGTAAAATAGCACTTCGTAAATAAATAAATAAGACATTTGTGAAGTTTTGTGCAAGGCAACTAAATCTAAACATGTCTACCTGCATGCAGCTTGAATTCGCTTTCAAAGGAAATTCGACGTTGAACTGTTCAACATGTTCAAAAAGAGATTAAACGTTCTTAATCCTAAACTACTGTTTCGGCGACAGACGATTACACAGTTAGTTTAACAAAATTCAACAAGCAAAGAAGTACAAGTGTTAGTAAACTCAAAATCAGGCCAATTAGTTTACGTAAGACGCTGTTGTGGACTCATACAAACAGGATTATCATGTCAGCAAAACAAAGCCAACGATACTTGATAGTTGAAAGGGAAGGATTGTGCAGTGACACTAAATGTTGATAAACACTACAACGACACTTACTGTCTCTTCAGAGCGCAGGCAACACAAAACTGTAGTCAGTTTTAAACACACTCTGCTAACTGGGCAAAACTACAAAGGCGGAGGTAGCAACAAAGGTGTATAGCAAAGAGAAAAAGGGGACTGTTTCATCAAAAGCGACTTAATACCGATTAACATTTGGTCTTACGCACCACACGACTATTTCTGAGAAGTAATTAAATCACTTTAGAAAAAAAATCTCTTCTGTGAGAATATGCACACAAGTTGTAGTTACTGAGAAAATTTCGATGAATTATTTGTAGACTGTGGTGCCTCATGGCAGTCACCTTACTAACAGTGGAGTGGGTGCATTAGAACAAATTTCTGAGTGAAACAGGCCTCTGATCTCGTTTTTCTAAAACAGCTCACAGAGAAACAAAACTTCGTTACTTCTTCAAGTAAAACAATATCGCTTATTATTATCATTATTATTATTATTATTATTATTATTATTTTAATATTATCATTATTTTACTATTACTAATATTATTATTATTGGCATTACTGCTGTCACTATTAAAAGTTTCATTATACTCAGGCGATGAAAATAAGGGCAATCGCATGATATCATTAATTCACTTATTATCAATGTATGTACAGATCTTAATGGGTGTACGATCAGGTAAACAGAGTTTCTTCAAATTGGAACAAAACAATTACCTAAATCGTCCTTTTTCAATTACCAACAACTCACCGAAATTCGAAAATTGTTCAAAATATCACAATGTATGCTGTGACAATAATGAACAAAATGTGCTTCCTATTTCTCTTTGCCGTTCTGACATATTGTGCTCACACTTGAAGATTTTACAAGAATTCTTATTTTTTTTAACCTGGCTAAATTATAACATAAGCCGGACAAAAATATCAGCAAGCCACTATATTTTCTTACATAACTTTTGAAATTAAAATGCATAAAATAAAATAATTCACGTAATTGATGTATCTGAGCACATTTTCCTTTATGATGTTTTTAAGCCACATTTACAAGGATCGTAATACATTAAGACAAAAACTAACGGTGAAAAAGTTAAAGGACATAAAATTCTATAGATTTGGATCATGTCTGTTATATAAGAAGAAATGGAAAATAATATGTATTTTACAAACCTTGACCATAAAAAGTAAGATGATAACCTAGGATAAATAGCAAAAACAACAAAACCATAAAAGTGTATAACCATAATTATTTACTTAACAATTGAAAGGCAAGGACGTAAATACTTTTAAAATATTAACAAGAACACGTATCCTTGAAAAGTGCCCATGACTGTACCATATATATAGTTCTTCTTCGATTGAATGCGAAATGAACATATTTACATGTTGTTTATTAGTAACAATAGATGGCGCACATAACATTTAATCAGTTCGAAAATAGAAAAGCGTCATCGCCTCTCTGATAGCAAACTATTTGTCACATTATATGAAAATCCGTCGAGGAACTCCAAAGACTCAACGGGAACATATAGTTCCCACTAAAATGTACAGCAGTCATGTTGGACCCGTCCAAAACGGAAAAGTCCTCATCTACTGTCATTTTCAGATTGGAATACACTTAGCATATTTCACATAGATCCTGCAAAAGTTCAAGAGAAACAGTCGATAAATGCAGACTGATTCGAATACGTCCCAAAATAGAAAAGTCTTTTCACCTTCAAATTTCATAAAAATCTGTCAATGAACTATGAAGATACGAGGCAAAAATAAAATTAAAATTGCCTTTGGGTGCACAGTGGAAGTCAGATCCCTCCAAAAGTTGACAGAAATAGGACTACATCTGCCAAATCTCGTGGATATCCATTAGGGGTTTCGGAGATTAGCAATGGACATCGGACAGCAAGATAGAGATGACGGTAACGTGCAACCATGTAGGTATTTGGACGCACAAAAGCATTTTTAAATGAAATGGACAAATATTGCTGATAGCAATGCCTTCAATTAGAAAATCCATTGCTCCGAAATTAGTGTATTTTTATTTACGACAAAGATTCAACATGAGTACAAACTCTCAAACGATTTGTTATAGGTGCTGGATGTGCATACGTGATGTTAAGACAGCTGCATATCAATTTTATGTGAACTGCTGTAACATGAATTTTCAAAAACCAATTACATTTACATGTACTCTCCTCGAACTAACTTTGGCAAACTGCTGAACAGGAAACCTCAATACACCACCCTTTGGTGATTTTGATAAAAGCAGCGAACTGTGGGATTTGACCACTTAACGCAGTGGAACTGGTATCGACTGTTTCGTTACTCAGATTAGAAGTAATTTCTGGATTCGAAAAAGAACTGAAAAATCTCAATTTAGGAGTGAACTCATACGTTAGTTATGTGACCGAACACTAGGTGGAGCTACCAGACGATGATTGGGGATTTTACTAAAGAGGCATCAGCAACCATCCCTAAAATTAGACACACAATGTGTGTGAATATCATATCGATCCCAGGAAAAATGCGACTTGCAACACGAAGTGGCAGACCAACAAATGTTCAGCGAAGAATTAGTCAACAAAAGGACTGGACAATCAATCTCGAATATCTCAAGAACGGTAAGGTGGAGTGAGAAATGGATGTTCACACACTAAAAAAGATCCCCAAGGGATGAAAAACCAATAAATTAGAGGAAACTCATTAAAAAATCTCGAATAACTCGAAGACGATAAGTCGGAGCAAACAACAAATGTCAAAGCCTAGCTCTTGACACCATAACGTACCAATTTTCAGAAAGATGGGTCAATAAAAGAGCAGTGATCAAATCAGAAAATTTTTAACTTGATAACGTTAAGTCGTAGCAAGAAACCAATTAGGGACTAAAGATAGCCCTTGAGGATGTCTTTCTGCGTACCAACTTTCAGGAGGTTCTTCAAAGGACCAAGTGCACTGGAAATTCACAAAAACATTCTAAACGACCGTCTCAGCGCCACCTTTCACCTGATTTCGTCCTAAAACGAATTTCCTTGAGCTTTTGACGAGGTTATGCGAAATTTCATGTCGATCAGACCATAGACTATAGTACATGGACCGCCAACTCCGTATACTTTCAATGGACGAAATCTGTGATCTTACGCATAAGTCCTTACGTCATTATTAACTGGCGACACCAGGGCTGCGTTCAGTAGACACTAGGACCTACGCTAGGACCTAGCTAAAACCTAGTCAAAGTCACGTGCTCTCATTTAAAATACACGGCAATATCTCACGTAATCTCGCGAAGTCTTGCTTTTTAGCAAGGTCCTAGCGCTACTGAACGGGAGGCAGGCTAAATTTTCTGGTGTAATTTCCGGCAAGTACGTCGTCTGCTAATCATGGTCGGCTGCTGTGTGCCGGGTTGTTCGACGCGAAATGCAAAGGAATTAGCTTCCATACCATCCGAAGACCTCATAATCGGCTGTGGGAGGAAAAGCTTATTTCTTGTGTCAACGTGAATCGCAGTTGTTTCAGCAATAAGACTTTATACATTTGTTCAAGGCACTTTGAAGATGAACGTTTTTAAGAGGCTCTGATAGGCCTACTACTTAATCCTGTCTTCACAAATCCATTTTTGTTTTCTCCGTTTTGATGAAAACTATCTGGTAAACTTTTTGACGAAAATTGTCCGCTAAATTTCTTCCAAAGGTAGTGACTCATGAACTCCTGTCCTTACGAGGAACTTCAGCCATAGTCTGGTGAGCGAATTAACCAAATTACTCTTCGCTGGCCCTGATCAGATGGTTGGTCTCAGCAGAATGCGCACATTTGGCCAGAATTTGGATCAGCGATTTCAACAAATTCACATTCGTGTACAAATAAATAGAAAGCTGGTAAAACCTTTAACATAAATAAAGATTACATTAATACTTCAGAAATAACCACCTGGACCAGTCAAAATCTATCTTGCAGTTCAACAGCAGGTTACACTCTCATTTCATGTCGAAGATATGCCGCACAAAATTTCTCGACTGCAGTCTATGAAAATGCATCCAACTTCTTTGAAAACATGGAACAGGAACACCAGAGGGGTGTGAAGGTTGTTTTTATTCTTCAATGTTAAATATTTGTAAGCGGACAAATGGTTTTCAAATTTACGACTTAAAAGTCCTAACATTTCAAAACTTAAGCTTTTCAAACGAACGCTTATGACGAAAACAAAATTCTTCAACCAGTTTTGTTAAGTCCTATGCCACCTGTAGGTACACAATGAGCCCATCCCACTCCTAATGTAACAAAATGGTCCCTTGCACAAAAGATACTGAGTATTGCCCTTCTGAAATATTACCGTATTTGCCCTAATAAGCGGCCAGGGCGCTTAGAATAATCCGCTTCAGGAAGGGGGGGGGGGGCGCTTATTATAGTCCAAAAGTGGTTGAAACCCCGTCTCCGAAAATGGTATTTGACAGGCAAGTTGTTGAGATAAATCCTGCTATTAATATCTGGGAGTTACGTTCACTCGTAGACTCGTGTGGAGGCAATGTTGTAAAAATACTAGCAGCCCAAACAACGTGAGGTCTCAACATGATTACAGTCAGTCTAACAGTAATTAACGGTAATTCTCCAACAATATACTTTAACATTTTTGATACCATGATATTGCCAATCTTAAATATGGAGCCGAAATATGGGGTGCCTCAATTTGTAAATATATTGAAAATGTTCACGATTTTTTTATAAATATGTTCTAAGACTAAATAAAAAGTCAAATGCTTTATAAGTAAAATGCGAATGCGGTAGACAAATGCTGTTTATAAGCTACGAGAAAACCGGTCGTATGCCGGACAAAAATATTGAACATGCATCCATCTAGTCACCCCTTTCGCTGAGTTTTACCGCATGTTAACGCAATAGCGTGCGAACGGTAGAGTTAGTAGAGCAAGTTTAATAAAAGGTGTACTTCATAGAAATGGTTTTGAAGTTTATCTGTTTGGCCTACGCAATCTCGATTTGTGTGTCCAGGAATTCAAACAATCAATTTGGAATGCTAGAATGGCACTCAGAAATGAATAATTCCAATAGATATGATTTTATTGTATAATTCATCAAGAGATGGTGTCCGAAGAATTCTTGTACCATTTGCATTGTACATCTGAGTGAGTTGTCTCGTTCGGTTCAGATGCTCGATTCATAAACTAACCATAGAAGTAGATAGACACCAGGCTGTTGCCAGGAATGACAGAATTTGGGATAAGCTACGTAGTGTCAATTGAAAATGAGATAGAATTTATCTGTCATTATCCTACATTGAGAGATTTAAGGAAAAATTTATATTTTCCAATCGAAAAGCCACGATGTTTTAAAACGGCTGTCCTTGTATCGTATTGAGAAGAGAAGTGTTAACCTTTTCATTATGTTAAGTAAAAATGCATGCTTGTATATGTAAGCAATGCGTATTATGTACAATAAACTATTGATTGACAGATTAGCGAAAGACCAGTAAATTATAAAAATTGAAACCACAGCGCCCTCATGACAAACGTCACAAACCAAAAACAATAGGCCTCGAGCTATTCTTAACACATGTGTTTTGTAAATAATTCATGAAGATCAGATAAGCAATGCAACCTGTAGCACCATGTTGTACCTTAACAGACTCCTGCACACAACGAGCAGCATCCGTGCCCTCTATTGATTAAAATGGGGATGACCGGGATGACAGAGAACTTAATAACTCAGAAAGCTCTTAGTATTCTCTCTCCGAGCCTTCAGTCGACTTTTACGCAGAGAAGAATGCAAACCCCTTTTAATGAAATTACGCACGTTTCCCGTTTTGGTGATAATTATATTTTCCCATCTTAGTACTCCATTTCCAATTCTTGTTTAAAAACTGTAAATCAAGGAAATTCACATTTGAGTTTTCTATAATAAACATGATTTTAACCAATAAAATGATTAAGTTGAAGATTTCAATAGAAACTCCGCTTTTTCCAAAAATACTGTGCAGGTACTCAACGAGTGATAAATGTTTCTTGTGCAAAGACATGAGTTATATATTTTGTCCCAAAAGACGCTTATTTTGATTTGGACAATGCCAGACGGTACACATATCTGACAGCAAAATGCCAGTACGCCAGAAGAAAATATTCGTGTTTAAAATTCTATAGATGATTTTGACTTGTATCCATCTCAGACCTATATTATTTGTACAAAATACAAAGATATGTTAAATTATTAGTCAATCAGTCATCATTACAGTGATCTCTAAGTTAGCCTCCCACTTATCTAATGCTTTTGGTGTTTGAAATAATGTTTTAACAAATACTAATCATAAATACCGTAATCGTTCGGGTTAACGCCCTGGGCGGTTAAATTGGCAAACCCAAAAAATCGGGGGTGGGCGGTTAACCAGACATGGGCGCTTAAACGTGAAACTTTAAAAAATCCAGGGTGGGCGGTTAACCGAACATGGGCGCTTATTACGACAGGCAACCGCCCTGGGCGTTATCGTCACGTCGCCACATGACGAGAAAAATGTCATAACAGCGGATGATCCCAACAAAGATTCTCTTGCCCTCAGATTAGTTATTCACTGATAAATTTACAGAATTACTGAGTAATAGCCCCGTGGCGTCCTGCGGTCTTGTTACTTTGCCCTCTAGAGCGCAGACGACCAGTGACCACGCAGCCTCTACTTGGATTGCAACTATTCTAAGATGTGACCTTGTTAAAGTGCGCGCGTGCAAGCTTCACGTGTTGCAGAGGTCACAGCAGACATCAAATTTATGGTTACAGTCTCGTACTGAGCTGCCAAGTTCATAGTCTGAGAGCAGTTTTAAAATGAGTTGTAATAAAAGTTTGAAAAACTTAATTCAGATGTTTTTTTGTGTTTAGGATGTGACTCAATGACATTTTCAGCATATGGTTCTGCGCCTAGCTGTTTTATCTCGACCGCCCGGCATTGCTCACTTGCCGTTGCGCCAAACATGCTCGGCAAAGAATTAGGCCTAAGACAAGAATCGGTGTTAAGCGGCCGTGAGCCACTCGTCAATCAAGAATAAAATTTCGAGCCACGACATAAATATATGATAAAACGCCACAAAACAACGATGTTTCAATTCATTCTTAAACAATCGCCTTACCAAACTTCGTGGTGGAAAAACATTTATTTTTCATGCAAGATGTCCAGATTATCCTATTTATATCACTTGCAATAGGCCTATCGCACTGCGGCACTGTTCGGTCTCGCTGTTAGCAAGCAATGTCTCAGTCGGCTGACAGTCGTGACTTGGAAATGCCGTCAAGTAATAAAACGGCCTCTTCCAATATGCATCTCGTTTTTTATGGCCAAAGATAGCGGCGGGAATCAGCACGCACGTAGGGCCTACGAGTGAGCACCTG
>NMRA01000507.1:182227-310810 GCA_002633005.1 Phoronis australis
GGGGGGGGGCGCTTATTATAGTCCAAAAGTGGTTGAAACCCCGTCTCCGAAAATGGTATTTTGACAGGCAAGTTGTTGAGATAAATCCTGCTATTAATATCTGGGAGTTACGTTCACTCGTAGACTCGTGTGGAGGCAGTGTTGTAAAAATACTAGCAGCCCAAACAACGTGAGGTCTCAACATGATTACAGTCACTCTAACAGTAATTAACGGTAATTCTCCAACAATATACTTTAACATTTTTGATACCATGGTATTGCCAATCTTAAATATGGAGCCGAAATATGGGGTGCCTCAATTTGTAAATATATTGAAAATGTTCACGATTTTTTTATAAATATGTTCTAAGACTAAATAAAAAGCCAAATGCTTTATAAGCAAAATGCGAATGCGGTAGGCAAATGCTGTTTATAAGCTACGAGAAAACCGGTCTTATTCCGGACAAAAATATTGAACATGCATCCATCTAGTCACCGCATGTTAACGCAATAGCGTGCGAACGGTAGAGTTAGTAGAGCAAATTTAATAAAAGGTGTACTTTATAGAAATGGTTTTGAAGTTTATCTGTTTGGCCTACGCAATCTCGATTTGTGTGTCCAGGAATTCAAACAATCAATTTGGAATGCTAGAATGGCACTCAGAAATGGATAATTCCAATAGATATGATTTTATTGTATAATTCATCTAGAGATGGTGTCCGAAGAATTCTTGTACCATTTGCATTGTACATCTGAGTGAGTTGTCAGATGCTCGATTCACAAACTAACCATAGAAGTAGATAGACACCAGGCTGTTGCCAGGAATGACAGAATTTGGGATAAGCTAGGTAGTGTCAATTGAAAATGAGATAGAATTTATCTGTCATTATCCTATATTGAGAGATTTAAGGAAAAATTTATATTTTCCAATCGAAAAGCCACGATGTTTTAAAACGGCTGTCCTTGTATCGTATTTAGAAGAGAAGTGTTAACCTTTTTATTATGTTAAGTAAAAATGCATGCTTGTATATGTAAGCAATGCTTATTATGTACAATAAACGATTGATTGACAGATTAGCGAAAGACCAGTAAATTATAAAAATTGCAACCACAGCGCCATCATGACAAACGTCACAAACCAAAAACAATAGGCCTCGAGCTATTCTTAACACATGTGTTTTGTAAATAATTCATGAAGATCAGATAAGCAATGCAACCTGTAGCACCATGTTGTACCTTAACAGACTCCTGCACACAACGAACAGCATCAGTGCCCTCTATTGGTTGACATGGGGATGACCAGGATGACAGAGAACTTAATAACTCAGAAAGCTCTTGGTATTCTCTCTCCGAGCCTTCAGTCGATTTTTACGCAGAGAAGAATGCAAACCACTTTCGTTGAAATAACGCACGTTTCCCGTTTTGGTGATAATTATATTTTCCCATCTTAGTACTCCATTTCCAATTCATTTTTAAAAACTGGAAAACAAGGAAATTCACATTTGAGCTTTCTATAATAAACATGATTTTAACCAACAAAATAATTATGTTGAAGATTTCAATAGAAACTCCACTTTTTCCAAAAATACTGTGCAGGTACTCAAAGAGTGATAAATGCTTCTTGTGCAAAGACATGAGTTATATATTTTGTTCCAAAAGACGCTTATAATGATTTGGACAATGCCAGACGGTACAAATATCTGACAGCAAAATGCCAGTACGTCAGAAGGAAATATTCGTGGTTAAAATTCTATGGATGATGTTGACTTGTATCCATCTTAGGCCTATATTATTTGTTCAAAATAAGAGATGTGTTAAATTATTAGTCAATCAGTCATCATTACAATGATCCCTAAGTTACCCTCCCACTTATCTAATGCTTTTGGTTTTTGAAATAATGTTTTAACAAATACTGATCATAAATATTTAGGATTCCTTTCGAATTTGATCCAAGAACTCTCCAAATGGAGGAATGATAAATAACTTACAAAACAATGCTTGATGCATTTCTTCAGACCACAGTATCTAGTAAACATCAGTTTAAGATTAATTTTTTTTCATATTTCATGATACCTTATAAATTTGTTTTTTTCGCCAAACAGTTCACTTGAAAATCTAATACGTTATCATCTCATATAGAAAAAATACAGATTTTTTTCTACCATATGAATATTCGAATTTCACCATAGAGGTAAAGACCCAATATATATTTTTCATATACACGATTTAATAATGAGCTTAAGTTTGACTTCGAGGTGAATACACTCTTACTCTACTAGTTTAAAAGCATGTTCTCCTTCAAAAATAGTATTTTCCATATCCAGTAAACACGAAATTTGTAAAATTTCTTTCCAAGCCGATGGTTATTTTCATCAAATACTTTTCTGGTCCTTGTCACTAAAAGGGATTTTATAAACGATGGAATACGAGTCATATTTAAACCACAATTTTCGCATATCTGAACCATTGTTTTTCTGGTAATTTTATACATTTAGTGACTACATCTTAATTCAAAGGATTCACGATTAGAGACATTCTTCCACAAAATGTATCTCTTAGCATTCTGTCATTCTTTATAAATGGCCAATTCATTCAGGAAGAAAAATTAATAACCGGCACACCTAAATTGTACGAATCCATGTCAGTGGATGGCTCCATATGCCATATCTGTTTAAAGAGTACAACATTATTTTGAAAGTATGTGCGTTTCTGGTAAACCTACAGCCGTCAATTCTCAAGGAAATTATTCCAAAGTAATTCTTGATTGCCTGTTCAATTCCAGATGTACAGTACCATAATGGCAATACTTTTTACTTCATGTCATCTATGTTTTCGTATGAGGTAGTGGTTTGAGACTGATTATTTAATAGCAAGTGGTCTAAATAAGAAGTTGATAGTGAACAGGAGGCGAAGGTCTGTTGCTTGTTTAGGTGTAAGCTCATCAGTTGCATTTTGGCAGGAGTGAGCAATGCTACAGTTCATTCTGCACTAATTGTGAATACTGCTTTTCACCATAATATTCTAATCCGCCATATTATGGGCAAAAATTCAAATAGAGTTGCAAAGAGCCCACCGAATTCAATCGCAAATCTTTGTTGAAATCTAAGCTCACCGTAGCCAAATTCAATTATATACAGTACAGTTGTTTTGTGACTTGCGTTGTGGAATATTAGAAGCAAGCAAACGTAAACCAGATTTGTTTTAAGATGGTGCGACTACTTTATAGTACTTGCTAACTTTGTAACATTTAGCTCGAGTTTGGATTTTGTAAATGATAAACCAAAACAAAAGCGCCCACGAATGCATCGAAAATGTTGTGCTTCTAAGGTTGTTTATTTTCATCTTAAAAATAGCAACAAGATGGCACAAAATAGGTTGAATCCATACGAAAACGGGAAAATGCCATCATTTCTTTAATGAAAAGCTATTTACCAAATTTCATGAAAATCCGTCAAGGAACTTAAGAGGAAAGAAGCCTCTCACTGCAGGGAGAATAGCCATAACAATTAAGTCCATATTACCAGGTTACTCCAATGGGTTCCACTCAAATACAAATTCCCCTGGACCTGGGTAGAGTTTGTTAACGCTATAATCTCGCTAAAAGCAAGACTTAGCGAGATTACGTGAGATATTGTCGTGTATTCTAAATAAGAGCACGTGATTTTGATTGGAATTGAGTGAGGTCCTATCATAGGTCCTAGCCGGTTACTGAACCCTGCCGTGATACCAATATTTATGACGTCTCTTGTATGAGACTGCCAGCCACATCAACAAGTAAATCATTTCCGGTGAACCATGTATATTTGACTTCAACAATCATGTCTGACAAAACCCTGCCATCAGGCGAAGCACCAAGCAATCCAGTCAGTCACCTGTAATTTAGAAGTACAGTAGGCCTATTGCTTTAAGCCGATCACTTGTCTCTGGTTTCTGGCTCCTGTTTGCTGAGTGGTTAAAACAAACATTTCATGTAAATTTTCATGTGGACAAGATAGCAGTGTTTTTTGTTTTTTTTGGGAAACTTTCAGTCAGAAAATTGTAACATTAATCTGTTGACCATGCTAGCAAAAAATTACATATTTAGCCAAAGGTTTGTTAAAAAAAATCTTAATTTCCAATTGTTCATTTACTTTATTAAATTACATCCTGAAGGAAATACGGTAATTGTTGACTAATGTTTTAATGCTATTCTTTGTAAACGATGTACACTGTATTGTTTTATATGACATGTAATTATCATGCTAGAGCAAAATAAAAGTATGAAAAAAGTTCTACAGATTACATTTGATACATACCACTCACATCCATGACCTGAAGACCAAGTGTGAAACAAGATATCTGTGAGTTTACAGGCGCCGGTGGACAAAACAGAAAAATATAATAGATGTTAATTGCAATGCCTAAGACTTTATCGATAACAACAAAACGCAACTTGATAACACTTAAAACTACATAACATATTACGCATCAAGCCGAGCNATGCCATATCTGTTTAAAGAGTACAACATTATTTTGAAAGTATGTGCGTTTCTTGTAAACCTACAGACGTCAATTCTCAAGGAAATTATTCCAAAGTAATCCTTGATTGCCTGTTCAATTCCAGATGTACAGTACCATAATGGCAATACTTTTTACTTCATGTCATCTATGTTTTCGTATGAGGTAGTGGTTTGAGACTGATTATTTAATAGCAAGTGGTCTAAATAAGAAGTTGATAGTGAACAGAAGGCGAAGGTCTGTTGCTTGTTTAAGGTGTAAGCTCATCAGTTGCATTTTGGCAGGAGTGAGCAATGTTACAGTTCATATTTGGACTAATTATTAATACTGCTTTTCACCATAATATTCTAATCCGCCATATTATGGGAAAAAATTCAAATAGCGTTGCAAAGAGTCCACCGAATTCAATCGCAAATCTTTGTTGAAATCTAAGCTCACCCTAGCCAAATTCAATTATATGCAGTACAGTTGTTTTGTGACTTGCGTTGTGGAATATTAGAAGCAAGCAAACGTAAACCAGATTTGTTTTAAGATGGTTCGACTACTTTATAGTACTTGCTAACTTTGTAACATTTAACTCGAGTTTGGATTTTGTAAATGATAAACCATAACAAGAGCAACGCAGAGCGTTGCAATGCGCCCACGAATGCACCGAAAATGTTATGCTTCTAAGGTTGTTTATTTTAATCTTAAAAAATGGCAACAAGATGGCACAAAATAGGTTGAATCCATCCGAAAACGGGAACATGCCATCATTTCTTTAATGAAAAGCTATTTACCAAATTTCATAAAAATCTGTCAAGGAACTTCAGAGGAAAGAGGTCTCTCACTGCAGGGAGTATAGCCATAACAATTAAGTCCATATTACCAGGTCACACCAATGGGTTCCACTCAAATACAAATTCCCCTGGACCTGGGTAGAGTTTGTTAACGCTATAATCTCGCTAAAAAGCAAGACTTAGCGAGATTACGTGAGATATTGTAGTGTATTCTAAATAAGAGCACGTGATTTTGACTGGAATTGAGTGAGGTCCTATCATAGGTCCTAGCCGGTTACTGAACCCTGCTGTGATACCAATATTTATGACTTCTCTTGTATGAGACTGCCAGCCACATCAACAAGTAAATCATTTCCGGTGAACCATGTATATTTGACTTCAACAATCATGTCTGACAAAACCCTGCCATCAGGCGAAGCATCAAACAATCCAGTCAGTCACCTGTAATTTAAAAGAACAGTACTGCTTTAAGCCGATCACTACAATCTGTAAATTTGTGAATATGTTTTGCTGGCTAGTAACAATGTAGTGAAGAGCACTCTTTTACTTATACTTAAAAGTACAAGCCCCCATATAGGCAAAATGAAGTAGCATATGTAATGGCAGTGCCGACCACAGAGGTTGTGGGGCTTGATTGTGTAATTTATCATGGGTACCTACACCCTAGCAGGACCTGACAAATGACAAAACAAACTGTTCATGTATAAATGAAAAATAATTTCTGTTTATACACTGGCTTTTGAAAATTGTGATTCAAGCACCAGGCCCTCTGAAACACCGGGTGCAAATTGAAAGAATCGGTAAAATTGTATGTGTGTTGCGTCGACCGTTTCACCCTTGTGTTTTGGCAGATGCCCCACTTTTTCGCATTTCATCTTGAAGTGCCGCTTTTCAATCCAATTATCAGGTTTTTTTGTTCTAAAATTTTGACAACCATGTCAAAGGTGCTCAAAATAACATCGTCACTTTGTTACGAATATTATCATTTTCCAGAGTTCAATTTCTTAGTAACATAACAACTGTAAAAATGTTTCCAATGTCTCTTGTTCGCGGTAACATACACTGCATTTATCAGGATCATTAACGCTTAATTTTTGAAGAAGTTAGTGAGTTTATTTATATACTACTCTAGATTATGTCGTACACTGCAACCTGAGTAATGATGTGTTCACAGTACATTTCAAAGCTCCACAAAAGACGTTATTGCTCATTTTTATCTATCAAAAAGTCTTTATCTGCTCATTTCGGATAGGCACTTGGAGTAATTATTTAATCACATTTTCTGTAAATGTCACTGCATCCTTAATTTTGGATGGATATCTGACTAAATTCCTCACAGCAATTGTGAGGTATCCATATTCGAGAATCTTTGTGTTCATATGGTGGAAATCATATGAATCATTAAAATCATTTCTCTGCTGGTTTAATTACATAACCTCAATCTCTGGTTCATTTCCTATTTATATTACTATTACACCCTGTTATTTTTCGCATTTTGGTAACACTCTTGGTTTTAAGAATTAAAAAATATATTTTCAAACCTGTCAGGTATGCGAAATGATAGTTATTTATGAACTGAGTTATTTATCTTTTACTTCTGTTATTATCATATACCATCAAGAACTGACAGAGGGCTTTCTAATGATATGACTCTTATGCAATTTGGTTGAAAAACGGCAGGGGAGTGAAAAGATTTAGTGACAGTAAACTACACAACAAGAACCAACACTGGAAGAAATGAATGCAAACAAAAGCCACGCATGCGTGGCGCAAGTCGGCAGTCCAGAGCTAAAGTTATGTGCACACAGCACGAAACATATCAATCCTAACAAAATTTTAAGTAACAATACACATCATTCAGCCAACCTTAACACATTCTGACACATTGTAGTCTCCCTTGAAGGTTTTGACAATTGACAAAACCATTCCAAAATAACTTCAGTCTTTTCTACAATAGGCAAACCTAAAATGCACCGTTTGCAAAAGTGTCCCATTAATAAACAAAGAACAACTTTTAAAATTTTTGTCAGGTGCAGTTGCAGTTTTATGAAACAAAGCCAAAACATTTCTTTTATTTAGCAAGCAAAAGGCTGACTGCACAGCATGAAAGAAAAGGCAAAAAGACCTTAAATAGACGATTAACTTGGGAACCGAAAAAACTCCCATCCTCACTGAGACTGAATACCAGATCTCTGGATCATATAAGATTTAAGATCGAATTTCAGTCAGCATGTTTCTGTTTTCATAATTTCATCCCACCACATTTGAATAGCTTTGAATTGAAGCACACTAACCTGACATATTTGTGAGCCAAAACAAGTTCTACAACAATTTTAGTGACTCTGATACATGGTGGAGAAAAGTAAATAAAATCCCCTTCAATTGTACAAAAGAGACAAAATTGCGTTCTTTGGTTTCAATACCGCTTAATTCACAGAAGATTACCAACTAATAATTATTTACATAAAAGTAAAATAAAAACAAGTGATCTATGCTCTTTGTGTGAAGAACACCATGAAACTTTTCTCCATCTCTTTTGGGAATGTCGTCTTGTCTCTGGTTTCTGGCTCCTGTTTGCTGAGTGGTTAAAACAAACATTTCATGTAAATTTTCATGTAGACAGGATAGCAGTGTTTTTTGGTTTTTTGGGAAACTTTCAGTCAGAAAATTGTAACATTAATCTGTTAACCATGCTAGCAAAAATTTCATATTTAGCCAAAGGTTTGTTAAAAAAAATCTTAATTTCCAATTGTTCATTTACTTTATTAAATTACATCCTGAAGGAAATACGGTAATTGTTGACTAATGTTTTAATGCTATTCTTTGTAAACGATGTACTCTGTATTGTTTTATATGACACGTAATTATCATGCTAGAGCAAAATAAAAGTATGAAAAAAGTTCTACAGATTACATTTGATACATACCACTCACATCCATGACCTGAAGACCAAGTGTGAAACAAGATATCTGTGAGTTTACAGGCGCCGGTGGACAAAACAGAAAAATATAATAGATGTTAATTGCAATGCCTAAGACTTTATCGATAACAACAAAACGCAACTTGATAACACTTAAAACTACATAACATATTACGCATCAAGCCGAGCTATAAATCTGACAATAAGCAATTCTTTACTCAAAGCCGTCGCTCCAACCAATGAGCTATACATAAAGAGTTTAAGTCACGTGGTTTTCGTTGAGCGGAGTGGTCCGCCATCTTGCTGATGAACCATAATAGTCGAGATGCGTGTGTACTGTGTAGCATCTAAGAACCAATATTGGTAACAACGCGTGATACAAGTAAAAACTAATAGTTTTGATGTTAAGATCAACAAGTGCAAATTAAGATTTTTAGAAAATCATCCAAGAAAATCATTGCTTACTTGAGGACATAATTTAAAGTTCTTTAGACTTATCTTTAGTTATAGCAGAAAACATCAGAAATAAAGTTTGTTTTCCAGTAAAAAGCAAAGCTAGCAAACATAAACTAGCCTCTAGAGGGTGCATAGCAAGTCAGCAATGCCAAGACCATAGCGGTAGGAAGGTACGTCCATGTCATTTGTTGTCATATTCATAGGAATGCACCGATGATAAGAATTTTCCGAGCACACTTATTTGACTGATATTTGACTGTGCTGTGAAATCAAACACCTCAACCACTGCGTACTACTTTCTTATTAGGTAACAAACAAGCTGTTGGTCAAGTGTGCATAGTGATATCCTCAAACTGTGCTGTCTTGGTTTTTCACTAACAGTTGCTCCTAGTAACCCGCTGCCCATTAAAGAAAACAGCATTTTCTAAATGACTGAGAGTAAATAGTCTCACATATGCAAACACAGTGTTAGTTATGATAAAGTCACATGTTCAGGACTATTTGCTAAAATGTGTATATATACTCATACGCCGATTACTAAGGGCAGAATACAATTGGTAAACAACATAGAATAAAAATCGCATTCAATTTCAAAATATCAAACACCCATTATGATAATTCTTCAGCTATTTTGTGCAAATATAACTGCCAAAATTGGCATTTTTCAAATGTTCAAAAGACCAATTGCCTCGTTGCAAATACTTGAAACATAACCAACAAATGTTCTATGACATCTACACACTACAAACAACCTAAACACTGACTTTCGTTTTCTGAATCTTTATTTTTGGTGAGAAATTTGACAAAATGAAATTAATTTTAATTTCCCTCCACACCGTATGCTAAATAGGTGAAAAACTACAACATTGAAAGAAAAATATACTGTAACACAAACCCATTAAAAACTGCCGTTGGCACTTAAGAATATCAACAAGTCAGAACAGATACTGGACAAGCTATTATGTCATCAAGGACGTCATCACTGTCCAGCGTAACGCTCTTCTACAAATTACAATTATAATGGTAATTCTTCAGCTATTTTGCGCAAAAATAATTGCCAAAAAATTCATTTTACCAAACTTTTTAATGCCGATTGCCTTGCTGCAAATACTTGGAACGTAGCAACAGGTGTTTTATGACATCTACACACTACAAGCAAGATAAACACTGACTTACGTTTTCTTAACCTTTATTGGACAAAATTAAATTTCACTTGTCCCCCATACAGTATTGAAAAAAAAACATACAAAACTGATGTCATTGGCAGTTAAAAATATCTACCAATCAGAAAACGTGCAGCTTAAGAAGCAGAAGGGGCTAATTTTTATGAAGAATGGATCCTGTTCTCGTTTCATGTTCAAGGCCGATCACAGTGGTTTGAGCGTGTTTAATATGGCTTCTGTGTCTCACCCTTGAAACTTAGCTTCCATGCCCTGTTGCAAGCTCTCATAGGCTCTGTCTCAAGTAGCGCTTTGTGCTCTTTTAAATAGTCACTTGTGTGGTTACAGGGTCGGATCCAGGATTTTTAGATGGGGGGCAGGGCACAGGAATAATAGGAAAAGGCAGAATTTCGCGACATGCGCACGCCCAGCCTGAAATGTAGGCATATAGGGTGTCGAATTTTTGTGTTTGTGGACGTTATTACTAAAAAAAACTCCCAAATAGTGTCTGGGAGAATTTTAAGGGGAGCCATGGCCCCTTTAGCCCCCCTAAATCCGCCACTGGGTTACAGGTGAATTGAACTTCGGGGGGGAAATTTCAATCACTTTAGGGGAATTTTTAGCCCTCGCGGGCGGAATTTCGCGTGATTTTTCAATCATTTTTGAGAGGAGAAATTGGGCCGATATTCGGCCCGAAAATCAAGAGACTGCGAGCCCTGTCTTTTTTCAAACCCTTAGTCATGATTACACTGATTGGCTGGCCGAAGACTCACCGGTCGTTGCTATGATATTCGGCAACTGAGATGCGACAAAACATGATCAAACTTTTGTAAAACATTTAAAAGTTTTACACGGAAATATTTTCATTCTTCGCGGCGCATGGCAACGACCCAAAGCTTTCGAATCTCAACGTCCTTAGGGATTGTAATTAAGACAACGCGGAACGCAACTATGCCGATAAGCCATTAACGGAGCTATCGTAGTGAGCCTCGTTTTGGAACACGCTTCCTGTTTGCGTGAATTATGTCTATGGTCAGCGTTTCATGCAATGTTTGAAAAGAGGAGCGAACAAATATTGGTACAGCTTTTAATTTTTCAAATTGGCCCAGGATTAGAGATTGTGCAGCACAGCAACCCTCACTATTGTTTCAGTTCGGCGCGCACGAATACAAAAATATAGGACAAGTTAGGATAGTATAAATGTAGACCTACTCAATGTGTTATTTAGATTTTGGAAGATATGTGTTGTAATACTCAACATACGTTTGTTATAGCTATTACGACGTTGTTTAATTTCATTGCGCTCGTTTATTATCATCCTTCAAAGTGTGACCAAGAAGTGTACGAATGGTACTGCACTCCTTGATGTGACTCTCTGTGCGTGCGCGTAAGTATACAAAATCCAGGATCCGCGGGAAATATTGTCGATCGATTCCTGACGTATAGCAAACATTAAGAAACTTAGTATTTTGCAGGAACACGATAAAACGAATTAGGATTTTGACGATAATCTTCATACAGTTAGCTGGCTCACTAAGTACCACTGTGTGTCTCCGTTAGATCCAGAAATTTCACACAGCCTGGGTAGTTCTGCTAATCACCTCGTCGTGAAGCATTATCAGCATGTAAAGTCTAGGACTATAATGTTTTGTTACTCCCTAGTAGAGCTAACAACCGTCGGCCTGTGCATGCAAAATCTGGGAGTTCAGTAACCGACGCTCACCTTGCCCGTTGTAGCCGTTTAAGTGAAAAACTATCTAATAAACGTCATTTTCTTACATAATTCCCCGCCTATTGTAACAAAGAAAAGTCCGTCTTCGTTTTGAAAAGAGTTCGCTCGTGACATGCACAGACGCCATTTCTTACATTTTTGAAAAATCTCTCGGGAGACTTTGACATCTCCGTAGCAGCAAATCTTGTTCTAAAATTCAGTTTGCTGGTATTAAAATACTCAAAACTGTTAACGAAATGAAACCAGTTCCGATAATTTGCTGTGACATGTACTCAACCTCGTGGAAGAAGAACAGTTGGTTGAGGAATTGGTGAAAAAAGGAACTGGCCAATAGGTGACGCAATATTTCATGGCGCCGAAAGCCGTGCAAAAGTTCGCAACAAAATTTTAGCAGCAGAATATCGATAGAATGCCAATATCTCCAACACTGCGGAAAATAATTTAGTTTACTCGAGGAAGAGTGCATTTTTTGTGACACTTATTTTGTGTCACATTTTTGGTTAGTTTTTTACCCACATCGGCTAGGTGATGCTGCGAAATAGGCCTATTTTTGTTGCTCGTACGGATTGTTGTCAATTTTTGCTTGTTTCCATAACTATGATGGCGAAAATGAAAACAATGCAATTTTAATTTAATGTTTGCATAATTCAGGAAACCAGAGGTCGGTAAACCAAGTTTTTTAAAAAAGCTTTAGGCGAAAGACTAGCAGAAGGTGCCAACTCTCTCAAAATTGCCCTGGAGGTATTTACTATTCCATGCAGCATTAGTTAACTGATTTTGGCTAATTAGGATTTTAATTATGGCTTGGTCATCCATTCAGTCAAAATAAGTTGCATAGGTGGCTTATCAGCCACGCATGCTGACTCACAATAGAAGCCATGAATCTGCAAATCACCAGCACTTAACAGTTAGGTTGTTGCCACAGAACATTTTCTAGTTCATGTCATCACTTGAATTATTGTGCAAATCAACTTCTGACCACCAGCTATAAATTAAAGTGAGTGGATTCCACTGACAATGTGGCTTGATGGGGTTGCAACTCACCTTTGTATATGTTAATTCATTAATTTACTTTGTTTAACTCATCTGAGTTCAAGTTAGTGCATCTGAATGCCACTCGTATACAAAGCAGTTTGCTATTAAATGTCTCTGTGAATTTGGTTATGAGCCCAAAACAACCTTTTCCAAAGAGGTTGTCCAAATGCTCCCAATTCTTTTTTCTGGTCTCTTCCCTTATGTGTTTGCATTTGAAATAAGATGAGGAACAGGAAAATAACGAATTTGAATGAAGTTTGAAGAACATAGGTTTTTTAAGATAGCACTGAACTGTTAGGCCGTAGCCACCGGGCACAACCAGATCATCTGCTCGTACTTTTGACGAGTTCAAGATATATTTGACATTGGTGGCTCATCACATTTTGCTGTCACGTGCAAGTCACATGTGGTTTAATTTGTTGATCAATAATATTAATATCAAGCATAGCCTAGGTCCTGGTAGTTAAGTAGGGACTACCGGGACTAACAGTTGATTTGTCATTGATTTACAAGAGTGATTGATGTTATTAAATTATTACATTTATAATATAAGAACCAGACTTGTAATGGGTGCATGCAAAATCTGGTAGTCAACTGACACTGACCTTGTTCGTTGCAGCTGTTTAAAGTCACGTGATCCGTTTTAAAACGTTTTTAAAACACCATGAATCTGCATAAAAACTATTGAAACTGTCTGATTCTTAATTAAAGCTTTTCGTAAGTACATATTTTTTGTTTTTTACCTTCTCAAAATCTGCCTGATCAAAACAAACTAATGTTACCCATAAAGTATGACCTTTTGGCAATTCGTGACAAATAGTCAGCTGTAAAAAACGCCTAAAACGGCGTTAAAAGTTTTTTTCTATAACTCGGACCATATGCCTTTAAGCGTAAAACAATCAAATAAACGTCATTTTGTAGCATAATTCGCCCCCAGTGTGTCATCCGTTTTCAAAAAACACCACGCGCCACTTCCTTAAGTTTTGCAACCTCTTTTGGGAAAATTAGTACAGCTTTGCAGCAGCAAGGTTTGTTTTAAAATTCGGTTAAATTGCTGGTATTATTATACTAAAACTTTTAACGAGTGAAACAAGTTCCGATAATTTGTCATGACAGGTACGCAACCTTATGGCGGCAGCGAAGAACAGTTGATAAAAGAATTATGGGAAGAAACTGGTCAAAGTCAGGTGACGTTAATCGCCAAAAACCACTCAGAAGAACGCAATTTTAGCAACAGCCGATTAACGACAGAAAGCTAACTTTTCCAACACGGGTAAATAAGTTAGTTTACTTAAGGAAGAGAGTTGTTTTAACGACACTAATTTGGAGTCAGATTTTGTTTGTCCATTTTTTACCCATATCAGCGCAAATCTGTAAAATTAGTGAACAGCTTTGGACCAAGGATATGGCCAACCTGATGGTATCTGGTGACCATCCCTTTAGAAGATACCCTTTTCGAAGAACTCGAACAACCAGGAAACGTACGAAAATGCATGGCGAACCACTTACAGCACTGTGACAAACAATGAAAAATAAGAACGGCTGATATAATGATAAAATACGATGTAAACTCTTCACAATAAATCAAAGCAATATGTGATAAGCAGTTGAGGACCCACCATCACGTCACTGACACATCAGCCAATCAGCGATCACTGTCAGGATTTCAGTCTTTTGACAATGCATGAGCTCTTGTTTAGCGTTTATGTTAGAACCGGTTAACTGGTGCATTATTTTTACTACAGTCTCCTTTTAATAACCTTTTAATTATAATGCAAAGGCATTGGCACAAAAAAATTTCATCATGTGAGTAAAACGGGTAACTCCTTCACGTGCACATGGTACTAGAATCACCAGTTGGTGTCTCCACAAATCCGTGAAGCTTATTAACACAATATTTTTGTAAGGTATAGTCAACTATTCAAGCTTTTCCAGAAAGATTTATTAACATTTTGCCACAATGAAACATCAAAAGACAGTTGAACTAATTTGTTATCACCAATTTTTCAATTGTATACAAAGTGCTGATATTGGCAACATGGCATTCATAACATTTTAATGTTACACAGTATTGTAATATATGTATCAAATATTCTTATAAGGGCCCGTATGGGCATCATCGAGCGGATAACGGGGCTCACCTAAACAGTAAATAGGTGAAAAATACGTGAAAATTCAATGAAACACGGTAGTTGGTCATTTTATATAAATTGATATACAAATTGTTAAAAATTGTTACCTTTAAAACTTTTTATTTAGCACAAATTCCAATAGAGGCCCGTATGGGAATCCCTGGTCGGTGATAGAGACCGCCTAAACTGTCGAAAAAACAAAAGGCTTCGTCCGAATTGTGATCAAGCTATTTCACAATGTTTATTATAAATTGAAGTTTGGTTGATACAAATATTTTGGTGTTGCGAGCTTTGCATTCGTGTGTTTTAAGCCAAAGGTGTGATCGCCGCCCGATTAATACATACTTGACTGTCGAGCGTGTGTCTTGTATTGGATTCGCCGATAATAGGCCGAGTAATTTGGTGGAAAATACGTGGAAACGAACCGGAATATTTTAACCTGATCTTTTCGTATAAAGCAATATTCAAATTCATCAAAACTGTTCTATTAGCAACTAAATTTTCAAACTAATTCGCCCACTAATCCTCCAACTCGAAGTCGTCGCCCTTTTGAATACAGACTCGGTAAACCTTGCACAGAGTCATTCGTGACGTGCATGAAACGTACCATGCTCAGTCTTATTGTCTCGAGAACATATGGATTTTCTTGAATTGGGTGTAAGGTGGCGCTCTGACGGTCGATTTCCAAAACATTACAGTGCCATAAGTCTGACCGTCATCAGGCGTATCGCAATGTAACTTTGTAGACCGAGCTCTTCAACCGCTACACGAAAAGTGTTTTTCATCACGACTGGCCGGTCTTCAGTTATGTGAGATTTTCCGACGGCCGTTCTCATATTGACTGATCATTCCTGGTTTTCTTGTAGGTCGACCCCCATTGTACAGGAATTAGTTTCTTCGTTGATTTCGTTATCAGTGTTTAATGAACAAAAAGAAGAAGATGATGATCATGGTGATAGAGGTAGTGATGGTGATGATGATGAATGTGGTGGTGATGACGATGAAAAATGGAAACATACACATTTTGAAAACAAATGACAACGTTCTTATAATAATCTCTGGCGTTATAATTAGCTAACCTATGTACCCTGTGCGTAGATGATGTGAATATGTGCCAGTCCGTATTAACCGTAAAATTAACAGTATTGGGAGCTTTTAAATATTACGTCATCACTCACGGGGGGAGGGATGGTGGAAAGATGAGAGTGCAGAAACTGTCCAATGATAGAACATCATTATGATACCTATAAGGAAGTAATCTGTACGCAACAATGTTGTGACAGTTATGATGGCAATAGAACACTTTAACGTGTTCGATAGCAGCCTATCAGTGAAATTGTTCACATGAAGGGACCAATGAGCACATATTTTGACGTGTCCATCAAAATCAGCCGGGGACCGCAGATTATATATTGTGTATTCTAACACCGAACAGTTCAGTTTCTAACTCAATGTGCAGTTTCAGCAGGTTCTAACAACCGACGCACAACTCTATCTGCACCAATGCTTGGTCTTGGAAGCATCGCTTTAACTTTTCTGGGGACGATAATTTTCCGAGTAGCCTCTGAACCACAACCACTATACGGTAATATAGTGAACTTTTGTGCGGCAACGAAGCTCTTTGAGGCGCACGTCACATCGGTTTCTAGCGCATTCGTGTCGAGCTTTTATAGTTCGAAATCGGCTAGAAGTGACATTGAATGCACCGTTATTTGTAAACGAGACTCAGAAAACTGCGTGTCTGCTTTGTGGGATAATACAGGCGGCACATGTTATCTGTCTCGCTTTAATCTGAACTCCCAACAACCCGGTGAAAATCTCCAGGTTCGTTCGTCAGCGGAAGCCTCGAACACTGAAGGTAGAAAAGTGATATCGCTGAAGCACAAGCTGGTAAGTTGATTTTGTTTATCAGAATCGAGCTAACAATCGCATGTACAGTCATTTTGCGAATTTTAATTGCCACCAGGTCAACAAGTTTGGATCTGGGAAAAACCCTTCAACCAGTGTACATTTATTTGGTGCATTTCCTCGTCATTTGTTCCCCTACCCATTGCGGTTTTCAGTGGCAGGCAAATCACTCAGTTATGCCTCGGACCAGCTAGTTCGAGGTTATGTCGAAGATGTGTCAATAACAAGGCCAAGGACGTTGAAACCTGTACGACTGGGGATGGTTTGTACCAAAATAAATGTTTCAAAATGATATTATTTAAAAGAACGCTAAAATATAACCACAATGCATCTTTTTATTACTCTTTCTTCGCGGAAACGTTCATATTCTATAGTTGGCCATTCAAATCTCTCAATACCTTACCACTCCAAAGATCTTGTGCATATGTAGTTTGGTGTACTCTGTCATTTAGGATTATGTAGGACCTTATCGTCATGTTTGTGCGTTTAGTCAAATATCTAAAAGGCTGCAAAAATTAACCCGGTAAAAGTATATATTTTCCAAAAGAAGAAAGCATTTAAATTTTCATTTTTGACTTCTTAACAATTTGTCATTAAATGTGTCACGTAACTATGTTTTTGGTAAAATTCAGAAAAAAGAAAAGAACATTCATACCAAAATAACAGTATCAATAACACGGCTAAGTAAGTTCCTATGTTCAGATGAAATCACCAAAAACTCTGTCACAGTTTTCTGTATCAATTCTCTTTCTTGTCATGCAATTTTCCTGTTGTGTTTTATAAAGGTTATAAAATTCTTAGCAAAGAGAAGACATTAAAAATCATAAAAGTATTTTTTATAAAAGTGCATAAAGCACTGTATAAGAAAGGTTCATCTTAATCCAAGCTGTTGCGTGATGTTTCGAAGTTCTTCTAGGGCAGTGGTTGTAGCAAAGTAGGCTGTCTAGTTAAAAATACTACAAAGATTCACCATCCAGTAGTTATACCGTTTACACTACAAAAGTTGACTCGGATCAGCTGACACGGAACGAGACGTTCCAGCGCAAGTATGTGTGTAAATAGGACTCACACGTAGCAAATTGACACCGTGGTGACTACTTTTGCTACCCGTTTGTGAGGTATATCAATTTGAGCTCAATCATCTTGCTCCGTGTCAATAAGCGTGAGACTGGGGCAACTCGGAAAGGATCTTCTTTACTGCTCTTGTGCAATAACCTACACACGGGTTCCTGTCTCTGCAACTCCCGCTATTTGAAAACCTGCGCTTGTGCGTTCCACAGGCGTCCTCAGCTTCTGATCATCCCCAGTACACTACATATAATACTACAAGGTATGACACTCCCGACTAGAAATTCCACGGGTGCTTTACTTCAGCCCTCTATAGCTAACATAAAACTCAATAAATTTACACAAAACAAGGTTTCAACAAACCACTGGTAATTGTTCTTTCTTCCAATACCATTCACGGTGTCCTGTTCCGGCGACTTCGTAAGAAATTCGCAATCAAAGAACAAAAATGTTCACAAAAAGCCCAAACACACTTCCATCTTGGACGGCTCGAGGTCAAGGACGGTACGGAAATTGCCAGTTTGTCGCGTAAAATCACGATGTCGATATCGCCGTAAAGTCACGATGTTGATATCGCCGTCCATCCGTAATTCATCGGTAATTTCCGTACCGTCCTTGACCTCGAGCCGTCCAAGATGGAATTGTGTTTGGGCTTTTTGTGAACATTTTTGATCTTTGGCTGCGAATTTCTTACGAAGTCGCCGAAAGAGGACACCGTGAATGGTATTGGAAGAAAGAACAATTACCAATGGTTTGTTGAAACCTTGTTTTGTGTAAATTTACTGAGTTTTATGTTAGCTATAGGGGGCTGAAGTGAAGCACGCGTGGAATTTCTTGTCGGGAGTGTCATACCTTGTAGTATTATATGTAGTGTACTGGGGACGATAAGAAGCTGAGGACGCCTGTGGTGCATTCCACTCTCCAACCTGCAACTTGCCTCAGTTAGTGAGATGTGTGTGTACATGTAAATGGCTGCTTGACACCGATCAATTTGCTTCGTGTCAGTTGCGCCGGGCCAAAAGTTGATGTGTAAACAGAACACTACATGGTTCGGCGGTCACTTTCAAACTGATGTACGTTAAGTACTTGGACGTGTGACGTCAGGATAGAAGTAGGCGGAGCTAGAATTTTGATTCCTCCAAAGAATGGCGTTTTATTGTCCCACGCTCGTGCTCGTATTACCCATCCGTTTTGATACAAATAGATTCTCATACCTTCAAAGTAAAACTAAATGTCGTTGTCCATGATAAATTCATTTTCACCATCGACTGTTTTGTAAGGCATGGGACGTAACTGCTGAGTCCTTCAAGGAGATTTTAGACACCATCGGTTGACCACTTTTGAAGGGTTTGTCACTTTCTTGCTCTACTTCCTTGCCGTGGTCAGCAGTGGTAAATTTCCCTAGTGTGTTACCCATGAATGCACTTCTTTGATCGAAATGTATTTGTTTGTTAGGTGACAGGTGATAACAGTGAAGAATGCCTTGCCAAGAACTGTTCAGCGGGACCCGCTTATTGTCGTAAAGAGTGTGATAACAACACTGCTACGTGTCTCGGTATGTTCACTCAGATGCCATGCCAACTTGCGTTTAGGCACGAGCCAACCAGGCATTTCTGATGAAGTAACACTTCTGCCACACCGAAATCGGAGCAGCCATGCATTATGAAGGCAAAGGCACTATTGCATCTGTGATCGTTATTCGTTAAAAGGATACTGAACCATGCTGGCATCAATCTTCCATGTTCAACGTAGAAATCGATTAAAAACTCACACTTCCTATGTCATAGATTGGACATCATGGTCCTTGGTGGGTGGTCAGGGGAGGGTCCAGGATTTTGTGTTGGGGGGGGGGCAGGGCAGAGTATTAGCCAGGATTTGCCCTTCAGGCAGTCTCACCCCCGAAGTGCCAAATGGAATTTGAAAGACTTTTAGGGGGCCATGGTCCCCTTGGCCCCCCTCTAAATCCGCCACTGCTGGTCTATTCTCATAGTTGCACTGTAATTCGCTAAAACGGTAGGTCACGCTTGCTTCTTCAGCAGACTTTAAAAGGGTTTTTGAAATTTCCTACAATTTTTTAGGGTTGTTGAGGGTTACAGAGCATAATTTTGTTCCAGAGATCTGGGTGGGTATGTCGTTTTTAGTTTCTGTTGATAGGCCCAAACCTGGTTTGGTATCCTTTTAGGGATTTTAAAAGACTTACCATTTTCTTGTTTCCTGCATGTGAGTTCATTGTTAAGATCCCAAAAGTCCTATACATTGATTTGCTTGATAACAGTTCCTAAGTTTTAAACGTAATGTACATAGACCTTGAGGTGACTTAGCAACGAGCGTAAGAAAACCAGGCGGTTCTACAACAACGTACACATCCTGAACCTTTTCTAAAGAAAAGTCACGTGGGCACAATCAGAAATGTGATTTGCCCAACATTTAAGTTTCAAATGTAGAATGATTAAAGACTTTGCTTGGCGTGGCAATCTGTTACTGTACTTCCTTATTAAGAAGGAGGGTTAAATATCCTAGATTGAAAATAATTAGAAACATCCTCATGTTAACTGGATCAAACGTTTAAATCTAAAAGAAAACGGTAGTTAAAAATTATATCCCAAATATATAATTGCGAAGTTGAGCGGCGATCTGATTTCATTTTCAAATTTTCGCTTAAGGAATTTGAAAATACAAATAAAAAATCCTTTCTGTTTGGAACTGTTTGAAGTGGGACTTTTATTTTGTGAAGATTTTCTAGATAGTGAAAATAAAATTCTAAGTTATCAATTTATTAAAAGTAAATACAGTCTTAAGAATGTGTGCGTATTGTCATACAAAGCGGTTACCAATGAATTGACGAAGCATATGACGATCTATAATTGAGATCCATTTGCTGTAACAGCTTATATTTAATAGATTATGACAGTCGTAGTGAGGATTGAGTCAAAAAACTCCATTTTACATACATTTGCACAAAACCCGATAATTTTGTACCGTCAAGTTATTATAATAATGAAAAAAATTAAAGAACTTTACTATCATTATACAACGTTCACCCTTCCCATCAATCTAGAATTAAAGAGTTTTAAACGACTCTTTACACATGAGCTAATATTTATAAGTATGACTTTATACAAGATTGGAGTATTCCTACTTGTGAGAAGATACAGACATTTCAGTCTTCATCTCTGGGGTGTCATAGGTTTTTTCAGAACTCCAAGACAGATCACAAATTAGTTCTTAACACCATTTATACACTCGCACTTTTCTTCATCTGCCGAAATACAAAGGTGGAAAAAGTTCCCATTTTTAATAATTTCAAACTGAAGTTACACGCGTTTATAAGCACTACTCTAACGGATACCTCGGACAAAAACCTGAATAAGAGGAGAGGTCTGCGCTCACGTCTTTAGTTATTATCCTGGAAAGGCACAGGAATCTTCCGTTATATTGACATTTGAACAGTTAGTACCTGCTGTTGTTACACAACGTTATGCATTAGATCAGAATTTTCGTATCGATTTATTTATCATATATGTTCGAGTATGTATAAATTATTACATGGCGAAGTCGTTATCCCCAGTATTCTACAGCGTGAGTGGATTTTGGCGTTAGCCCCGAGGGCAATAATTCTCCTAAATCCACGAGGGCTCTAGATAAGGGGGGGGAGCGACTGAGAAGATGTAATAATCTGTTTATACCAAACTGAACGAGAAACATTGCAATGAATCGATCTACATTTGTCGACTCACCCCGACTTTGTAACTACTTTCCATGTCTGAGGCCCGGGGTCGGAGGTCGTGACCTTTTAAGAAAAGCCGAGCTATTTTTTCAAATAATGCTTTTACTCAAAATGAAAATTTAAACAAAATAGAAATAAGGTGAATCTATGAATTAAGGTTTAGCAACTATTATAGCTTACTACATATTTTATCACTCTAGGCTTCGACCAGGAAAATATCGTCTGCTAAAGCAGATTACTATTGGTAAATGAGTATAATGCTCAAGTCAAAGGATCCCGACGACACGATACCCGAATTCAAATTGGAGATCGGTGATTTATAAGTGAGAGAACATGAAAGAAGAATTTCAATGAGTCTTAGCGTATAAATGTAGGTACAATGCCCTTTGCTGAACATGCGATTGTCGTGCGTGCTCATTTAAGTATTCTATTTTTCCGTTCGATGACGTCAGCTGCTGAATGGTGTAGTGGTAAAGTTGACGACTCGAAACACTTGCGGACCGGATTCGAAACCGGCCTCGGTTCCCGCCAGGATTCGAACCCGGGCCTTAAAAGTTCCGAGTCACCGACTTTACCACAACACCACTCCGCGGCTGACGACACCAAACGAGAAAATAGAATACTTAATGAGCACACGCAACAATCACATGTTCAACAAAGGCCATTGTACCTACATTTATACCCTATGAAAAATAAGGCGTATAATTTCCATAAAAACGATATTTTAATTCAGTGAAATTTTTCTCCCGTGTTCTCTCACTTGTAAATCACCGATCTCCAATTTGAATGCGGGTATTCTGTCGTCGGGATCCTTTGACTTGAGCGTTATAGCAAGGAGTGTAGTAGTATAGGAGAGTTCACGTGTGAGTTCGCTGTTACCGCTACTACTAGCGCCGCCAAGTGGTGACTAAGCAAATGTCAACCAGGAAGCTCTAAAACAATGGGGAAGGACGCATTTTGCAGTGCGATAAATTGCATGAATTCATCCACGAAAACCTCAGACGTGTTATTTTTTAGGTTTCCTAAGGATCCAGAAAGGTAAGGATTATCAATAATATAATACATTGTCTTTCATTTTGTGTGTTCTGTTCACGGTTGTTAGACAAGTTGATCGCAATCCCGTTGCCATTGTTGTCTGCAGTGTAGGCTGGGCTGGACTGTACAGCCGGGCTGCCGGCGGAAGGACTATGACGAACGTACGGTGTGATCGTCAGCTTTTTGGATACTTGCAGTCCATGAATTCCAAATCAAAATTTAACCCGTACGATCGCAGGGATAATTTTAGGAAAACGTACCCATGCCCATGGCCACGGGTTATATGACTCGGTCATGACACGGCCATGGCACAATCACAGCCACAGGGCCACAAGTCTATCATGAGTCAGTTTAGAGAATCTGTGGGTCTCGGTGAAAAGGTGAAAAAATCAACATAATTTTAATGTGCCAGTTGGACCAATTAAGTTAAGCAGTGCATCTTTGAAAACTTAATTCTATTTGTCAATGATGCGGGGAGCGCGGCCCTGTTAAAATATCCGTGGATCAACATTTTAGTCCGAGCTTTTTTCAGTTGACACCAAAACACTTTTGTCTCTATCACAATCACAGTACGACAGGAATTCTGTAGCGTAGTGTACTTTAGTGTAGGCTACCAGTCTTCTGCGAACCCAGTGAGTATGAGGTTTTTTCCTGAGTCTCTCAGTCATTGATTTCTGTACAAGTGCAAGCGCTGGGAGCTAACCTTATGAATAGAGATGCAGCCTATTTGTCCAAGAACTGCAAGTTATGCTCTCATCACTTCGAGGAGTCCATGTTCATGAATGAAGAACAAGCTGGTATTGACTGCAGTGCCCGAACAATATTTGATTTCCCGAATTCACCAAAAATGAAGATGTCAGGGTCAAAAAGTTCTCCGGAAATTATATTACAGCTCTGGAATAGGCTTTTTGCATTTCTGATTATCGTCTCACAAAGCAAGTACCGGAAAATCACGTGTAGAAAGGACGATTAGCCAAAATCTGGTTTTTGTATTTTACTAAGGTTGATCAGATTGAAACATTTTATGAATGGTTAGCCTGTGATTTGGAGAGAGCCAAAGTGAAACTGATGGATAATTCAGACGGTCTGAGTGTTGGGCTGAATTTTTGTTAAACCCAAGCAATCCGTATCATTTTGCTTCTGATGACAAACACCTCTGTGAGTAAATTAGTTTTCAGCTTTATTTATAACGCATTTCTTTGGCGAAAAGTGCTGTTGTTTACTAGTGAATTAATAGAGAGTGACAAGATTGGTCAGATTTTCTTGCTGTATTGGTTGGTGTATGTGTTGCATATTGTGTACGTTTTTGGAGATTGTGATTAATTTAAGCCCCAGTAGTGGCTAGGTATCAGATATGATCTTGTGGTCTGGCTTTAACTTACCTGATATATTTACTGTTATTGATAATAGGAACAGTGGGTACATAAAATAAAATTTTGGTTTTATCATGCACGTCTTTTTAATTCAATTTTGTATGAAGCTATGTGGGTAGTGAATATTTTGATTGCTGTTCAGTACCTCTTAATTTTTTGTCATGTCATTTTGAACTTTGACTAGTTATGAGTGATGATATACTCAATGTTACTTCGTTTTGTAAGTTGTGAGCTATTCTACAGATTAGCAACTGACTGTGGGTGATTATAGTGAGAGAGTGGGATCGAGTTTACCCAAAACTGGTATGTCTAAAAAATAATGGAATGTTAAAAAATTGTGTTATGATTTTGTAGTAGTGATGAATTGCCTTGCTTTCTTCTTCTCACTTGTGTAACACCCACTGCACAAAACAATTGTCTGCATTGCTAGTAGCCTGGTGCATTGAATGGGGAACACATGCGAAATTGTTGGTTGGAGATGAAACCAGCAGTGAGCTGGGAGCAACATGTTTGTCAATGGTCAAATGTGTGACGATGGGAGGGGCTCAACACCCATGTGGCATACATACCCATTGGTTTTTACTTGTTTAGCACTCCTCCATGTAACCCCCCTGGGAGGGAGTCAGCACCCATTTGGCGCCCACCTGGTTTTTGCCTGGTACCCCATTATCTGGCACCTGGGGGAATTCCCCTCTGAACCCCCAGGAGCAATGATTTAAATTTTGTAGTCCATGGAGGTATGAACTGTTGTAAGGAACGATAATTGTCTTGTTAAGAACTCAAGCATGAAACAAAACCATGATGGATTTTGAAGGGAGCTTCAAGAGAATAAAAACAAATACACTTTAATATTGATTAAAATACACATTTTCGTTCTCATTCAATTATAAGTAGGTGTTAGTTTATGTATTTTAACCATTTTCAATCACACAGTAATTTTATTGCACGATGAATGTCATTAAATTTGGGAATTTATCAGTGTTTACATTGTTCGGACTGCGCTCCTAAGTAAGTGTTGATTATTCACCGCTTGGGGCGCCAGTGTTTCGACCGGTAACCATTGCGGCGAATGGTAAAATGGCGGAGTGAACTCTCCTGTACCAGTACACTCCTTGATTATAGTCAGTTACTAGTGGTAACCTACTTTAGCAGACGATATTTTCCCGGCCGAAGCTTAGCGTGATAAAATGTGTAGTAAGCTATAATAGTTGCTAAACCTTAATTTATAGATTCACTTTATTCCTATTTTGTTTAAATTTTCCATTGGTTTTGAGTAAAAGCATTATTTGCCAAGAAGCTCGACTTTTCTAAAAAGGTCACGACCTCCGACCCCGGGCCTCTGACATTGGGGCATAAGACATTCTCTTTCTATGCAGCAGGTGACCCATTCTCCACAATTTTCTTTGGCACTTTCGTTTAGTATTATTTTTTCATTAATAAACATGCAGTATATTTTACTTCTAGCTCGTGGAAAGATACTTGAGTACAAAACCTTACACATATCCTATATTGAATCAGGCAGCGTCTGCGGTCAACCGTCAAAGTGACAATTTGGTTTCATTTGAAAAGTCGTTTCTATGCGCTGTTTTACAACAAACATTTGTCTTGGTAACAAAGGGTTATAAAATGCTTAATTATTATATCTCTTTTGAGTCAGACGGACATAAAATGCATGGACAGCTGTGATAATTAGTAAAATTTATCTATATTAAACCGTTTATATTTGTTGCAGCTATATTACAGGACTGTGCTGAAATTCCAGTCTCGAACATTCGGCATTTTTACTGGCCAAATTTTGAAAGTCACGAACATTCGGGGACAGTGTTGGTATGTTCGCTGCACGTTAGTCCTTGTACTCTGTTGTAAAGAATTGTCTGTGAACGTTGTGAACATCATGTCTGTTTTCATTAAAAGCAACAGTTTATATCATAACAAAAGTACAATTTTCCGATTCCAAGAAATTTTGTGGGCGCCGACCGGAATGTAGTCGGAAGCTTTGGCAGGGAGTCGCTGTCAAAAATCATCAATTTAGATGCATAATCCGGCAAAGCTAGAAAACCCTTCTCTGCTCGGTTGATTACTCAATCACAGGACTTCGGCATACCATGGGGCTACGTTGTTTGATATCCGAAGGCGATCACTCAATGGCCTACACACTTCCGGCCGATTTCAAATAGTCGATTGACATCAACGGCCGTCGCTCGAAGTGTGGTTGATGCCTGGCAGATTTATACACCATAGTCTGCTGAATCATGTTGCAGCAGGCTAGCCCGGCATCAGTTTTAATTTTGTAGCCACTGCAATCTCTCCGATAGAAATTCCAGGAGATAGTACGTGGCCTTTCGGATATAGTTCGCACCATCGACTGGATCCACCAAACATCACACGATATGTGATTAATGACTTTGGCAAATATTGGAAGATGTTTGCCAACACGCCGACTTTGTATATCCCGAGGACGTATTGTGATTGAACGATCTGATCGGGTCAGCACAAACTGCGATGGCAGAGAGGTTCCGAGGTGGAATCGACGAGTTTGTGGAGAAAATGGTTAGTACTGCCGGTAGCTGAGCGATGATTACATAGAAGACTGTGAATGGTGTCGGCCTGGCCTCTATGTTTAAGTCAGCAATCGTTGCATTATCGGAAATTCCGACTTTTCAATCATAGTAGGACGACAGATCTTATTGATTTTGTCTAATATCGACTAGCGATCGCTCACAGATTACTCAGTAGATTTGATTAGTCGACTGACGTTAACAGCAAACTGCCGACTTCAAGCAAAGTCCCATGAATATCTCCCTGATTTGTTGGTCTACATGATACTCTGTTGCTTGTAGTCTTGGTGTGTGGAGTAGCATCAATTTCACATTGTTCATATGTGATCTCTGCTCTCGATCCGACCGAAAAGCTACTCAACAGGTGCGCGACAGGTACGCAACATGTTTGTACCAAGCAGGAAATTTTGCGACGCTCGCCGTGCGACATTTTGATACTTAACGGCGCTAAATATTCAATATTGGTAAAACTCCATATGCAATTTGATACGGCAGGTCTGTAACAAAAAATCGCCGAGTAATATTGTACGATAGTTACACGACGAAAGAAAGCCTGACGTAGAACAATTGAGGGTCTAAAACTGTTTAACATGTCGTGCGATAGTCTTACAACCGTCTTACGTTACACGCACGATAGTCGTTAGAACATTTCACCATCACACGCCCATCATGTGACTATTGTGCACTCACGTTAGGACTACAAATCCAAGGCAAATGCAAACACGACAATACCTTTGACGATCGTGTGACTGTCCGAACTTGCATCGTTTCTTCATTACCATCGCACGCCCAAAGTAACAAGGCCTTAAGGCAATAGCCAACTAAAAGTAGTTGTTGACTTCCGTATACATATTGGCTACCACATTAGGATTGCGCACGCCCGCAGTTAATGACCGCTGGTTTTGAGTCGCGAAGGAGAATACTAACACTTCGATAGTGCAGAATTGTGTAGAATGGCTCGCGGTTGACAGATTTTTCTTAGCTTTGCTCTGAGTTACCAAACTAATTTACAATTAACTACTCTGGTGCAAAAAACGTTTTCGCTACAAATTACTGGGCATTTAATCTAACCTTACCCTTGTTGCCCACGTTCAGGCATACCTGCATTGTAATGGCTGACACTAACAAATCTGGAGCGTTGCAGCGCGTTACACTTCGTCTTTAAATTCCTTGAACATGACACAGTGCACGTTTGACAGGATGTCTAGCTTTAAAATGTTCATATTTTGTTTTAGAGTGTACTCTACAGGAAAAAGTACAACTTTACTGGCCTGAGGGTTCAATTCCGCGGAGTTTTAGGAACTGGCAAACATGCGGATTCCAGTTGCAGCCGATGGCACTTCAGGTTTGACAACAAAGAGTGTCAAAATCCAGGAACTATAGAAGTGGTGTGGCTCAATGGCATGCCCTCGGATTATTACAGACCTTCACGGGGTAAGACATTCACTCGTTTGAAACTTTAGGTTTGTTACCTCCGCTAATAAAGTTGAGAGACGTAATAAAATAGAATAAAATAAAATAAGAAAATTTTTGTGGAACTTCGTGAAGTCGATTTGACTTTGTGGTTGTTTGTCCAGTGACGTCACTTTTTTCTCATTCGTTCTCAACATATCATTGTCTTGCATTGCAAGAACCCCAACTGTTGATGCGGGGGCAAAAAAGGAGGCCAGCATTTTGAAACTTGAGATGTTTTCTCCAGATGGAAGTGTTTCTTCCTTTGATAGAATGGTGTGTGTGTGTGTGTGTGTGTGTGTGTGTGTGTGTGTGTGTGTGTGGGCGCGCGTATCATTTCAATATTCCTGGCTATGGTAAACACTAGTAAGAGCGTTGTTGGGAAAATGAACCTAAACTATCGTTCAATGGAAAATTACGAATTGTTTCTTTTACAGAAGAACATTAAGTAGTTCAAGCAACCAAAACACAGTTGTTTTTACCTGTATATATTATAGTTGATGGCATTTGTGAAGGCCTGCTCGCCGGGGACATTAACATCTCGTTTGAAGTTGGAAATTGTAGAGGATATCCTGTATCGACTAGCTCAACTGGAATGACTGGAGTGGGAGTCTCGCTTACAGTAGAGGAAAACGACTTGAGTACTAGTTTGGGTAAAGATTTAAGTTTAAGTTAACAACTTGATGATTTCAAACCAACTCAGGGGAAATGTAGATTTTTAAAGGAAATTTCTAAGCGAACGGAAAAAATTTAAACAAATTAAAAAATAAAAGTCATTAATTTTGTGGCCCCGATTATTGTTGTGTAAGAAAAGAGATTAGTGGTAGGTTCATTGCAATCACTTTTCCAACAGATGGTTTGACTTACAAAAGATGTAAAGAAAATTTTCACCTTTTCATCTTCTATACCGTCCGTTCAGCTTCATTACTTGGTAAAAAATTTGTTTGCATTACATTTCGTTTCACTCAGTGTTCATTCATTAAGGCTGGAGAAGTATCTCAGTAAGTATTTTTTAATGTGCAGAAACTAATTTATGAAACAACAGTGACAGTTTATTCATGCAAAATGAACGAAAAAGATTTTAATATCGACATTCAAAAGTTGATAAACGTAGTCAAAACATAAATTGTCATAGATTGACAAATTTAAGCAGTTTTTGAATTGGTCCACTAGCAGAGCACGCTCTGCAGACCAAGTTTCTAGCAAACTCAAGCAAAACTACACGAGTGAAAGGCGAGTATTTCGCCAGTTGACCTTAAACTACTCCAAAATGGCGGCCACTGAAATGATTGTTCAGTGAAGTTGGAATGTTTAGTCATGAAATTAAACGCACGAATTATGGCATCTAATTCCTTGTTCAATTCCATGCAAGCGAAGGTTTTCGCCGCAAGTACATGACTTATGTCTTGGGATAAAGGAACGACAGCCACGCTACTTCAAAAGCCATTGAGTACTCCACGACCACTTGGTCATGACAATAAAAGCGTCGTGCGATAGTCTTCTAACTCCGAGCACACACGTATGGAAATCTTAGCAGCTTTTGTGCAGGATTATTGGCTAGGAGCGTGTCTCGTATCGCAATTACGAGGTACAGATCGCCTCATTATGCGTTATCTCCCTGCTTAAAACTTCTTACGTTGGAGTGCAAGAAGACCAGTGCTAACACCCGTCGGACGTCAGACGAACAGACTGGCGCACAAAGCTGAGGAGAGAAAGCAAGACTGTGAATCTGGTGCTTAGGGGAGCAGACTACTCAGTAAGACTGAGGCTGATGCGAGAAAGGCTGAGATACAGAGGAAGGGTGAAAGAAAGGAACATCAGAGGGCCCAAACAGCACTGAAATGTGAACAGTTTTCAGAAAACATTAACCCTAAAAGGGCTTCTGGTGGTTTCAAACTGAAGCTACACAAGTTCGATAAAAAGCATAATGGCACGGGCAACTTCCTGCAAAGGTTCGAAAAATTCGAGTCAGTCATGGAGCCAGTCTTAGAGTAAGTGGTTATTAGTCTGAGTTCTCTGTTAACGTATATTACGAAGATGGTCAGCCTGACAGCGAGATACATTATGGCCTTCAGACTGGACATAAAAGCACCCAATCCTCCATGAAGTGGCCCCAAGAATGTAGAAGGAAGCCAGACAATAAGAGAGCGGACCTGAAGAATACTGGCTTAGCAAAGGCCAGAGACTGTCAGAAGTAGACTCTTGGGGTACAACACCAGAAGTAAACGACAATAGTTAACCACCGAGGTTCCAAGGCGAGGACAGAGATTCATTGAAGTGTGCTAACCATAAACACGCGTTCAAAGCAAAGCTGCGTCTAAAAGGATGGATACGTCAGCACACAAAAGGTGCCAGTGGCGAGAGATACAGGCTGCACCACCATTGTGGTTTGATTCAGACTTGCCGAACCGGTAGATATGACCTATTGGAAGCGATTATGTGAGTTGAGAGACTCAACCTTTCGCCAAAAGCAACACAAGGACACTGTACTATACGGTTCAAGTGGTTGCCATGTGTATGTATCGTCCAGTGACTGATTTGCTTGTCAGGAACGTACCTGGGGCTTTATAACCAAGGGATGTCGTACGAGAGCAGACAGTGACTACCACCAACAAGGACAGCCCACGGGGCAGGCGATAGCCTGATGGAAGGTTCTGAAGATGGCAGTCCCCAAGAAAGGGCTCTGTGACTTCAACTCTAAAGGGGTTGAGGACAGTTGACCGATGAGAACTCATCTCCGAAGCAGTAGCTGTGTCTGCTAGAGTTCAAGCAGACCGACAAAAGGATTGGGAATAAGCCGTTTGGTATATCTACAGCCCTTGTAGTGTTCAAGGAAGCCCATCGAGACGATTCAACCCGAAAAGCTGTGGAATTTATCCCCAAAAAGATCGAATCACAGACCAAAGGCAAGGGCTTGTGCATGATAGAAATATTCAATTGGCTGGTGATGACGTGAAATAGGTTGATCACGCCGTGCAAGTAATTGAAGCCTGTGATGGGGATTTCCCACTAGACTATAGTTAGAAAAGTGACCGTATAGCCAAGAGCTTTTACTGACCAGGGGAGCATGAGAAGTTTTCCGATTCTGTAAATAATATGACAGAAGACGATTATAAAGGACGAGTGATAGAGGAGCCTTTCAAGAGGGTAACAATTGATCTGGTGGGTCATTAATTTCTATTGTTGGATAAGGGGAACAGGTATATCCTCGGGGTTGTAGATTTCGCTACCAGGTACCCTCAGACAGTGGTATTACCGGAGATAGAGGCAGGGCTCTTGGCCGAATAAATGTTAGAAGTGGGGTTCCGAAGCAAGAACCTGAATGATCATAGAGGAACTGATACAGGACGTCAATATGCTTGGGAGTTGGAAGAAGCTGGATACGATCCTTTACTATCCACGCTGTAATGGGTCTTTTTCGCTAACCGAAAAGTTCTGTACTCAAGTTCAGGACTTTCAGCCTTTGAGTTGCTCTACGGCAGGGCAGTTAGAGATCTTATGCAGAATCTGAAAAATCTCTGGACTGTGTAACACAATAAAACGGTTTAAAATACCTATTAGTATGTGTTCGAGCTAAGGAATTGTCAAGACGAAACATGTGACTTTAAATGATGGCATCAGCAAATTTAAATTAATTTATTTTCGAGCCTCAGACGTGGTCCAACTTGTGCTAATACAGATAACCCCCGTTTTTTCCAAATTCAGGTTGGGCACCTATAGTATCATAGACGGTCCCATTTTTGAAGCTCGAAAATTTCTTCCTGTTAAGAAGGATAAGTCAAAATTCTTATTAAAATAACATCAGTAAAAATTAACATTCGATCGTCACAATTGTTAACCTCCTTGTAATAAAAGTGGTCCCACCTTTTGCCACGTTAAGGTGGGACCCTCTATAGCAATATACAGGCCCCGACGTTTGGAAAGTTTCAGCCGGGTCACTGATATTAATTAAAGGCGCACCAAATTGGATCCACCTTCAGGCGGGGGTCTGTATATTAATGTAGGGGAAACGCTTTTGAAGCTCGAAAAAGATGATCAAAATGATTGCCAACGAAATTACCATGACTTTAACCAATCTGTTTAATAAACTTCTTCAGCTAGGTGTATATCCGTGTTCTTGGAAACACGTAATTATGGTCCCTATAAACAAACAAGACTCCAAAACTGATATTTCAAATTACCGCCCAATAACTTTACTTAACACCCTATCCAAAATCATCACATTTCTCAAACAAAACAACTTGATCTATCATCGTCAATTTGTTTTGTTTTTTTTTGTGTGGGAACAGCACCGTGGCACAACTTGTTGAAATAGTACATGACATTCATTTACATTTTGAGAAGGGCGAGAGTGTCAGATCCATTTTTCTAGATATAGCTTCTGCTTTCGATTGTGTCCCTCAAGGCCCTCTTCTCTTCTTGGTTTATATTAATGACCTTCCTGATAACCTGTCATGTAGCACATACCTTTATGCAGATGACACGGCGTTGTTTTAAAAAAGCATTGACCTCACCTTTTCCAAATCTCTTAATGCTCTCTTCCTTATTGACCCGTCTTATGACCTTAAATTTAATGATGAAATCATTCCTAGAAAACAGTCGCACAGACATCTTGGTATGCTGTTAGATGAAAAACCCATGATGAAAAACTCATTCACACCTCACGTTCGGGAGCTCATACAAAAAACTCAGGAACTAATTAACCTACTTCAACTTGTATCTCGTCATCTGAATTCTACATGTACACATCGATTATTGTGATATTATATATCAGTCTGCCAATACTGTTGCACTCCAGCATTTGGAGAAATTACAGTATCAAGCTTCCGGAGCTTACAGGGGATCCAATAGTGTTAACGTTTCGAATAGTCTCAAGCGGCACAAACTGTCTACTCGACGCTATCTTCACATGACCACCTTTTTTTCAAAGTAATAAAAAATGTCAACAACGCCTTTGTCAAAAAATATTTGATCTATACACTAGACAAGGGCACCGTAGTGATTTGAGATCCTCCACTTCATACTGAATTCCTCCGTCGTTCAGTCAGGCATTCAGAAGGTCTACAGTTATGATATGTATCAACAACTGGAATTCTTTTCCAGTCTCTTTTAAGGAAAGCAAATCTTTTACGAGTATAAAAAAATAATTGTATAACTGTTTTTCATAATTTTGATAGCTCAACCCCCTTGACTCAATTCTCCCTTCCCCGCGATAACGAAATTGTATTATACAGATCAAGATGCGGTCATTTCCTCAACTCCGACAAGTTCAGGCATAATTTAAGTAATGTCTCTCCAAACTGTAAATGTGGTGACCACCAATCTTATCCTCATGTTTTCTTCAAATGTCCCCTCATCGAATACCTGAGAGCCTCACTCTTTCGTGCTCTCAATGAAAACCAATCAATTGTTAAAGCTCTCCCTACTAAAGTTACATTATTATTGAATGGTAGTCCTAACACTGACCCTGTTCACAATGAATTGCCCCTAAGCAACGTTAGCAAATTTTTATGTACCGTTTATGAATATTGTTGCTTCTGATTTCCATACATGAATCTGTACATGTTTTTATTTTTATATATTCGTAATAGAATATCTAAATATTGGGATACTTACATTAGATACTACTTAAATGTATATACCTCTATGTATATTAGTTTCATTTATGAATTGTCTACAACCCAGATATAATGCTTCGCGATTTCTGGGTTTTTCATTATTTCTTTGTATGTTCTGTGTATTCTTCAATAAACATATATCACTTTAAAAAGAAAAAAAGCTCGAAAAAGGATTTTTTGCCTTTGTTGTATTTTATAAATAATAAGATATTTGAAATAATAAGCTATTATATGTGTTTGACAGAAAAAATGTTTAATGCTCAACACTGAAAGAAACATCACTACGACAACAAGGACAGGGACACGCAATTTCGAGCAGGACAGTGAATAATGGTTTTAATCGCTGCAGATCAAAACAACTTATTTATAAAGTGAAAGAGACCGTACATAGTAATGGGGTAGTCAATTAACTTGAACGGCAAGATCAAGATCTTCCATGGAAATGTGTTGAAATCACATCGCGAACGCAAAGTTGACTACACTGTAGACAAGGAACAAACTGTCGGTGTGGTGTTGACATAGGAATATCATCCTGATGAAGCGACCGTCCTCGACAAAGGCCACTTTGAGCTTTAACCTGATGGTGATATTTTGAAACATAAAACACTGGAAAAGTGTCTCTACCACACCAATTTACCCGTTTCCAATTTTCATAATTACGAAGCAAGAAAAAATGTACGAATTTCAAGATCAATTGTTTCAAAGTATCACAAAGTAGCAACGGAACTTGCTCAGGGCGACCTCCAATCTGGAATCGGCCACTGTAAAGTGACAAACAGGATAGATACCTGAGGACCTCCGAAGGCAAATAAAACAGTCATGAATTTACCACTTTTCTAATAATGGTGTAGACGGAGTCATTGGAATACATAACATTATAACATATCCAAGGATCTGACTGTCTGCTGGTGGAGGCTGCCCCTGTAGTGTTGAACAACGTTTTCCTCTCTAACAAAAATCAAATTAAGAGAAACATGAGAAAATAACCATAACTATATTATATTTATAATTCAACACAAATTCCAGTTACTACACCACTGTCACTCAACAAAAATATTTTTTATCTACGAAAGTAGGCTTTGTAATTCTCACTATATGTGGGAAGTTAGTGTAATGAAGAGACGATATCTTGTACTAATTTATGGCTCACGTCTGCACGATTCATTTCCAGAAACTGTGAGTGAATACAAAGTAACGTTGATCTTCAAAAAAATGGAACACCCCAAGTAAGGCATGATTATGACATCGCACGATTTAATACTAGTTAATGCAATGGTGAGTGAATCAAATACAGCCGCCACGAAAGGATCAATGATGTATTACAGTATTTAGAAACGCCAAACGGCGTGGAAGCTGTGAAAACACAAGAAATGTTTCATATTTCGTATTTGCTACACTTTGCCTTGCACCGCTGAATTCTACTTCTGTAGGCACGTGTCCCGGTTTGTCGAGATTTAACATAGCACAGGTCTCGTGGACGAATGAAAGTGATGTCACCGACGGATTCGTAAAAGTAAGTTGTTCATGACGAAATACTTATTGTTTTGATATTGGTTACAAAATGTGGTCACATTAGGGTGCTTATTGTGGTACATGTGAATATAAATTTATGAAGATTCTTTCAACCGGAACAACTAAGCTCAACTCAAACTGTCGCAGCCTTGTTAACAAAGACCCTTGTTGGCATAACCAATTACAATTGTTGACTCAAAAATCGTCCACTGGCTGCAATTCGAACTAGCAAACTGATTAGTTGTCTGACACTACAAAAAGAGATAGTTATTGGCAGTGTTTTGAGAAGATAAATCTCGGGAAGATGGAATTTAATGTGCAAAGTGATGGAGGTTGAACTTAAACGTGTACATTGAGTTAAATGGACTGTGAGTTTGTCATTTGTTGCGTTTCCCTTATTGACAATAATGTATTGAAAACTTGCAGTGTCGTTCACTGTTTAAGGTTGCACTCAAAAAAGTCATCAAAAGGTCCACTGTTTTAGAAATTCAAACCACTCCTTGCGTAATTCAGGCTACGGGCCTGAACGATCAAAACTCAGTTGAGCAGACAGCGAACACGAACAGTGTAAACTCTCGCTGCTTGTCTTGGAGTAGCAAGCTCTAAAAATACATAGGTCATTTGCAGGAGTTAGCATTCCAGGACTAGAGTTTGATGGTTAAACCCATCCCTGAGTCTATTTGTAAGGTCATAAAAGCACAAAGCTGGAGTGCATTCTAATAACTTGCTGCGACAATGGTGAAAGCCACTGAGAAGTGAATTTGGCGTACGCGATTTCTACTGCAAATTGAATTTGTCTTGAGCACCCTCTCCTCATTGATTTCCTTTTGCCAATGTTAAGACGAATATTTGATTGGCTAGTCTGCGTAAGACACAAATAAGTATTCATTGGTCTACATTGGCGTTATACTACACTCATATGGCGACAAGAAATTAGGCTCGATTTCGGACGTAACTAATGCGTCATTTGACCTGACTTTACCAAGAATAGTGTGTGAAGTAAAATTGTTTGTGAGTCAATGACGCGGGAAGCGGAGGCTTAAGATTTAAGAGTAACAACTGTTTTTAGGACCATTCTACCTAGAAGATACATGTCCCCATGCTTAGGAATGATGTCATGCCAAGAATTGAACGATGGCGCTTGGCTTACGTCAAAATCCAACTGCTGCCTGGTGGTTTGGTAATTTGTCCCAATTTGGCACAATCGGCATAATTTATGAGGAGGAGGATACTGATAAAATTGTTTATATAAGTTTTAGGTTTTAAAAGTCACATGGAATGAAATGGTACAAGAACACTACGCAGTGAGATTACCAATCAGCTGCGCCCCCACCCGAATAACCATCATTCCCCTATAAAATGGTATGCGACAATCGATCGTGTAGACAGCGAGCCGATTGTTGTTATGTATGATAGTCGTATTTGGCAATCGGGCAGTTTCAACCACAGATGTGATATCAGCCATAAATAGCTAACGTGTTGCTACGAACGAGAGAAAGACACATATCTTCGTAATTAGATTACTTCTCAATAACATGTTCAAGAAATGACCTTTTAATAATACCTGTGTTATATTTGTAGAAGTTCGTCTACTACAAACGCGACCCGAATACGACCATTCACGTGATTTTCGTTTCCAACATGCTAACTGCCGGCAATGTTATCGAATATCACATCAAATTCAACGACAACCTTTGTACCTCACCCGGGACAGTCGGTGTGCGCTTAGGATTGTATGCAGCTAATTTCAGGTCCAGAATTGGCACAAACGCAGGTAAAGTATGTATTGCCTAAGACTCCTGGGGGAAATGAACCAACCACCGAGTACTCAAGCGTTATTCTTGGTAAAAATTGCCGGCAGCGCAACCTCAGCGGTATGAAATTGAAGTTGACATTCCATGAATAGACTTCTTTGGTTTCAGAATGATAAATAATTGACGCAGCGAATAGAACTGATTGATACTCATCATTCTGGTTACCTATAATAACATGGCCATGACAAGTGAAATTTAAACCTCTAAACTCAACATCAGTTAAACTTGTGGTTTAATAACCTAGGTTAACATATATAGGAATTGGTCTCATTGGAGTCCAGTTTGTGTGCTTAAAGTAAACACATTGAATAGCATGGCTGTTACATGAAAAATTAAGTTTTGAATCTGGGCCATTGTTTGATGTCGAGACTGAATCTCCTGCCCTCTTCTTATACAATACGAACTCTCTAATATAAATTGATAGTGCTTCAGTGGGAACTTTAGAAAGATTTTCATTAACTCCGCAGTAATGCCTCCAAATAACTCTGACTTCGATGACATACCTCAGTCTCCCTGGATCCAACATAGCGAGTTCTACTGTAATTCAATGAGATATCAACTAACACGACACAGAATCTCACCCCATAAGCTCCAGTATGCAATAGCTTTAGATGTGTATGACATGGTATAAAAACACAAAAAGTATGCGCATGTGTATGAAGTGGGTGATCTGAAGGGCATTTTTGTAACACTCACTCAAAAATTCCCAAGAAAATGTTCGAATTCTGTGCAAGTGATTATTCTGTCGTACAATTTGGATGATATTGTTGACGGAAAGCCTGACGAGTGACGACCCAAACAGGTACCTTTTCAACCTCACTTAAGAAAGTCTTCATGTACCGACAGCATCAGTTTAGTGCAAATAAAATATACCTACAAAGCTATGCCATAGTCATTGTATTAAAGAAACATTGAATTATTTCCAGGGGTGGATCCAAAATTTTGAGTTAGGGGGGCCAGGGCACAGTATTAGCCAGGATTTTGCCTATCAGACATTCGCACCCCCGAAATGTCAAATGGAATCTGCCACTGGTTTCAATATAAGAACATAGTATACCACCGGGTTTATCTGTACAAACGGGACAGCCAAATGCCACCAGTACTGGTACTATAAACACTCTGGCATTGCTATCTGTACCACTATCAAAAATTTAATCTAAAACATTAGTTAAGACTGTCAAATTTGTGACGGAAAGAAATTCCACTGCTGTCCATTGACAAAGCAGCCAGTCTGAATTTATCTGGATAACGCATCATCAGTGCTACGGCATTCTCTTTGGACACATCTGGAGCTCCATCAGTCGGCATTTTTGGAGGGGCATCAATTAAGAAGCGAATTTCAAGATCACCAGCTTCTCTTCTGTTCTGCACTAAGTGCAAGGTTTTCTCCTTTACTTCATTTACAAACTCTGAAAAGCACAAGAGCAGCAATTCAAAAGTAAAAAAAAAACTTTTTGATTCCAGAGTAGTCCATGATTAAAGTAAAACACCACGATATCTAATTGCTAGTTTTCGTCTAATTTTATAAACTTCAAGCTAAAGCCAAAACTAGATTTTAATCCTATTTTTAAGCAGATTACTTTGATAATCAAAACGTGTTTTGCTTTATTCATAGTCTGCATTCTTTTCAAAATACATGCATCTTTTGAGATCAGCTTTCTTTGCTGTGGTTTTTAGTTTTACCCATTTATAACCAAATCTTTCACGAAAAACAACAGATTTTTAAATACTTTAGAACTATGGTGGTTGTGAAAAAAGATCGTTATTGTTCAGGCTCTGCGAAAGCGTCATGAATTCTTAGACAGAAAAATTATCGAGGTAACTCACCTTTTTACAAGACCAACTTCAACATTCGTGGTGTGTTTGTCGTCGAAGCAGCAGTCCTCAAAATGGTCGGAACATATTTCGGCTCCGACAGATGGCTGACTTGACATTCATTTTCCAAAGACGAGCAGTGCACATGAAAACGTGCCATTACGCTGCCAGATGCTTGTCTTTTGAGAATTTAAATGGGCCCACGCCTTCCACCTGGGTGGTGTTAGAACAGTTAGCACACACACACCCCTGCACCATTGCTCAAACACGCCAAGATTGAAGGTCTTTGTTCGTCGTGTACTGTGATATAATGGCGGTGAACTGCATTGTGGGATATGATCTAGTAGTTTGTGTTCCCGAACACCATGTAACTGAGTCAAAGGTCAACTTTTCGCGGATTTTTTATTTTCGCATTTTTAAAATAACCAAAGATACAATTGTACGATAATTTGAATAACATACATCCAAAGAGCAATACCTTGGAGATATTATTACAAATTACACTTTAACCTGATGGCCACCTCCATTTAAATACTCTCGCCATTTTTAATCTGGGGGACCTTGTTTTTTAAAATAGTGTTGGAAGGCACATGGATACAATTCACACTCCAAAAGAATTGAAGACAATTGACAAGTTCTTTTATACAAGTGCAACAACAAAATAAGTATTTATTTTCACAATTTTACTATATGGCATAACGTTTATTTGGACATCTACTTTGTGACGCCTGTCTTGCAAATAAAGGTTTTGTTAATAAAAGTTCTTCCTTCACTGTGACAAGTTTGGTAGCGTACAAGGAATTGCAGTTCATAGACGCCTTTTGCACATGAGGTTTTAATCCACCTCGAACCGGGTCCAACTGACGACAAAAAAAAAACCAAAAAAACACAAGAACGAAGTGTGTAAACAATATATTTAGCGTACCCTTTTGACTATAAAATCTCGGAAGGCGGCAGAAAAGTCCGATTTGAACACGACTTTATCCGAAGCTTAAGCCTTACATTGCAACCAATCATGGTAATTGTCATCCTGCCAGATCCGCATGCAAAACTTGTAGGACCTTTCCAACATTAGCGTTGTAGACGGAGGTTCGTGGTACTGTGACAGTCCGCTATACTCCCAAGAGGAACATGTATATATGGTGTTGAATCGCTAGTCACCCGCCATCAGTCGTCAATGAACACACATGATATCCGACAACAGCCAAAGTTAAACTTGCTTGTTTCTTATTTTCTGTAGCTTGACGGAAGGTTTCAAATAGACCGTGTCCAACCCCTATTACAGTGTGTAAAAACGCGTGTCCGTGTGGTTGAAATATCCGACATAACGCTTGTGTTTTACACAATCGTTGTCCGGCGTGAAACGCACGTAACCTGACAGACAGTGCCAACGTTAGACAACTTTATCCGGAGCTTATGTACTAACTAAACGTTTCGAAAGCAGAATGTCTGGTTGCTGTTTATTTAGTACGCGACCTTATTTCGTCGCATGTTTCCGTCATCTCTGTCCATCATATCTGCCTGGCGTCCCTCCGTCTGGCGTCTGTCAGTCCCGTATTATGAAAATTAACATATATGTTCTAACATGTACTGAGAAGAGAACGACTGACGATAAGTTATGGACGGGTTAGAGTACTTTAACCCCGGCCCCCACAATGTCAATTTTATTTTTGCCTGTGGCTCAGTACCTTCCGAGCTCCTTGGTGGATTTTTATCAAATTTGTCATTTTGCTATTGGGGAGAGTACAATGGCTTTAGCTGATTTTAGCATAAACTCGACTACTGCTGAGTCTCCCAGTGACAATGTTTGCTTCTGTCTCGATATTAAGTCATTTCTTGGTAAAAGCTTATGAATTTGGCGGATAAATTTCTTTCCTGAAGAAAGCGGTCTTTGCATCGTTTTTATTTCTGTTCTTTATCGACCGCTTCCTTGCCGGCTATAAACAACCCGAGGATCGTGGTGAAAGTTGTGAGTGATGACGTGCTTTTGTGCTCACTAGGGACTATGCTAAGTTACGTATTGCACCTTTAGTGGTAATAGACCGGCAGCCTAGAGCACTTAGCATAGATGAAAAATGTACCAACACCTGACCACGGGAGCATTTAGATTCTACCTCTGTATGTACAGAAATGGACTTCTGCCGTTGTCTGCACTCTAGGTGTGACCCCTGGAGGCCTTACAAAGGGGCCAAAATTGAGCTAGACTAGATGTTCGAGGTACCGGCCGAAACTGATTTAAAAAAACAACAGTACCCCACTGAACACCGAATGACCCATGACAGACAAATTGCACTCTGGAATAGGTCCGGCAGGACCCATAAAAATCCCCAAAATGACCTAGCACATACATACATTCGAGGTACCACAAAAACAATTCCATGTGATTCAATACATGTCAGGGGTCACTAAATGCCCTATCACAGACAAAATGCTCTGGATTATGCCCTGCAGAAACCCTAAAAATCACAACCACGGTATGCCATCGAAATTTAGAGCTACATTAGATACCCGAGGTACCGGCCAAAACTGACTCAAAATCAATAATCGTGCCGCACCAGATGACCCATGACAGACAATTTGTGCTCTGGAAAGCGCGCGCCAGAAACTAAAAACGACATCCTAAAAGGAGCTAGGTCATCATTCGAGGTACCACAATAAACAATGCAATGAGATTCAAATAGATGTTACTGAACCCACTCTAGGTTGTGCTCGCCAGACCAAGAAATATCAACCACGTAATTGTGAAAATGACATATTAGATAATGAAGATACCGGTTAAAGCTTAGTAGAGTTTCTCAGAATAAAGGATTTCAATAAGAAAGGTGTTGTGATCACGTGTTTCGGTGCATGGCAAATTAGTGTATTCCGTAAAACTTTTGCGTCTACTGAGCTGTCTCTGGCGGAAAGTAAGCATGTTGGAAAGTACCTGATAACAGTAAAATGTTTAAGACGCAGCTAGTGTAGTAGAATGAGCTACCAAAACTGCCAGCAGGAATGATGCTTCAATGGCAACAAATGTCCCCTAAATTTGCGCTAGATCGAGGAACCACGAAAATGATTTCCAAAGAGTCCTTTCATTCCATTGACTACAATACGTTGAAAGAAATGCAACAGACGTGTTTTCAAAATTCTTCTTTAATCAAAATGAACTAGAAATAACAAGACTTTCAAACAGCAACCCATAAACTTATAACAACATAATAACAGACAATTAAAGTCATTGCATCGGCGAGAACATCACATGGGCGGCTCACCATAGGGGGCTGGGGCCATAGCCCCCACTTTTTTCAGTGCTGCACCACCCATGGTCTATGGGCGGTGCACCACAGGGGGCTGGGGAGGGGGCACTTTTTCAGTGCTCCGCCGCCCATGCTTCACTCTAATATATGTTTAATGTCAATAGTAGTTTCCAGCTTGACTCGGGCTCGTTTTTTTCGGCATAGTCCTTTCCCTCTACCTCTTGATCGGCTTGGTTTTCTTGTAAAAGACCAGCAACTTCAAAAACGACATCAGGAACAGCAGATCTACAAAAGCATTCGGGAGTATAGTATCCATCTTGTATCTTCCAATTGTAGTTCAGAGGATCCAAACCGTTTCCCGGATCGGCCGAATCCGCTTGATTCCAGAGCATGGCAACATAATGGGCTCGTTCCAACTTGTTCAATAGTGTCTTTCGGCAAGGAGGAAGCAATGCGCGGTCGATCTTCTTGATGTTGGACATTGAATTTTCCTGAAATAAATAGTGAGAAAATTTAATTTACGAGGGACCAATGGTCTAACAGCTGACGAACAAAAACATAGAGCCTGAACGCCACTTATTGTCTTTTAAGTATCAACTGAGACGGCCTTTTAGTTTAATCAACTATGTTTTATCAATTACAGTCATTACCTTGTTTATTTCTCCGGTCATCTCGATTAATTTCAGATATCTCGCTTCATTGACGACTTTCACTCCTCCCTTCACTCCATATAGGATGCATATGAACTCTTCTAACTTTCTTTCATCTGGGACATCTACGCTTATTAACTATGAGAAGAAGCTGATAAGTGCCTCAGATGAGTCTTTCATCAGAATTTCCAGAGGCCTCTCTTTCCCTTTGCTATACAGTGCTACTGTGACGTCACACCCCATCATTGTCATTATATGCTTGGGTTTATCTGTTCCTCGATCGCAAATGACGTCACTCAATAATATATATAAGAAAACATAAAGGTTGGACACTTAAACTTTGCCAAGCCGAGGGTCCCAACTTCAACCGTCCAAAATCCAAATAAAATCTTCGCGCACCTCCCTCAGTCTGGTGTTGCATAAACCTTCGAAGCCTTATCTTTCCTAGATCCCATTAACTGTCTTCGTGAGTGGTGAATTGGCGATGGAATTTCCAAAACAATCTCAAAACTCTGAATTCAAGGACCTGAAATAGTAAACATGGCGGATTTCAGTTGTGCTTCAACTTGTACGCCTGTCGTAGGTGAAACTTCGAGTTTGAGCAAGCAACCTATATTTCAAATTCAATAATTCTAATCCAAAACTCAACTAATTGATGTTAAAGTTAGTATTTTAATGATTATTTGTAACTTTATTCCACTGACGGCTCATTTTAGCCCTTAACTTAAAAATTTATTACATAAACTGGCGTATCTTGTTTCTCAATTTGACATCACGCACTTTTTTGATTGAAGCACAACACACTCTCGGCCAGGAAACGCAGTCCGTACAAATATTACAATGCGCGTGGCCGACGAATTAACTCAATGCTTTTGGCCAAAAGTAAAACCTTCATAAGAAATCACAGTACACACAATTCTTCGCATATCAATACAGTATCAGGATAATTTTTATTTGACACAAATATGTGAGTAATTACATTTATTTGGCAATAAAGTGCTCTCTGCTTCTCATGATCAAGTAGTCGAGGGATTGACGATAAAAGCCGCGCGACATTAGACTTTCGGATTTAGCTCGGGAGCGTCCGTCAAAAACCCGGATGTGCGAAGACCGTCTGCCATGACATCACGGAATCACTTCCTTGAATTTGTGATTTTGGCATTCTTTTGGCATTTTTGTCGCCAAATCACCACTCGAAGGCAATTTGAAGAGATCAAATGAAAGAAAGTATTCTAAGAGTTGTCCGATGCTAGTTTCGTGGAGTTCCATACACATTTGAGTAGAAAATTCTGAGCAAACATATTTCGAGTGTCCAACCTTTATGTTTTCTTACATGTATTATTGAGTGACGTCATTTGCGATCGAGGAACAGATAAACCCAAGCGCCTGTGATGCAGACCAGGCAATGCTGCAGCGAGACCATGTTGTATACATGTAGACTCCAAAGTCGGAACAATTATAGCGGTGACGTATATACGTCTACGGCTATTACCAGATCCACAGTCCATTATTACACGCTGGAAAGACATTTCTCTGCCGCTCTTCACTTGCTATCATTCCGATGACAATTACATGCCAGAAACCTTGATTAATACATTGCCATTTGAGTTGGCTAAGTAGAGGGCAAGAAGGAAATGATAACGAGTAAACAATGAAAATGTCCCGAAGGCTCTCAGCTGTTGTCATGTCCTTGGCAAGAAGCTGCTTCTTGTTTATACTTTCTTTTGCAAAGTTGTGTACTTTTCGTTTTCTAATGGGCTTCAAAACCAGTTCTTAGCAGTTGAACACTGTTCTCGCAGTTTGCGTCCAACAGCAAGGCACCCGAATAAGTACTCTTTGGTTCCTTGTGCGGCTGCTTTGCTAGTTGCAATATTCAGCAAATAGTCGGATGCTGTTGCTGGATCATATTTTTCTGGGGGGGCGGGGGTCATTTTGTGTCTGTCATGGGTCATTCGGTGTTCAGTGCGGTACTATTTTTCGTTTTAAATCAGTTTTAGCTGGTACCTCGGAAATCTAGTCTAGCTCAAAACTTTGATGGGAAACAGTGGTTGAGATTTTTAGGGGTTTCTGCCTGGCACAACCCTGAGTGTATTTTGTCTTTCATAGGGCATTAAGTGACCAGTAACATGTATTGAATCACATAGAATTGTTTTTTGTTGTACTTCGAATGTAAATGCTAGCTCATTTTTGGGGGTCCTTTTTGGTTTCTGCCAGACCTATTCCAGAATGCAATTTGTCTGTCACGGGTCATTCGGTGTTCAGTGCGGTACTGTTGTTCTTTTTAAATCAATTTCGGCCGGTACCTCGAATATCTAGTCTAGCTCATTTTTTGGTCCTTTGTAAGGACCCCAGGGGCCACACCCAGAGTGCAGACAACGGCAGACGTCCATTTCTGTACATATTGAGGTAGACTCTTAATCCTACGTGGTCAGATGTTAGTACCTTGTTCATCTATGATAAGTTCTCTGGGCTACCGGTGTATAATGTTTTGGACATTCCCTTCACCGCGTGGTGTACATCTTGTATCTTGTTGACACGGCGGGTGCATGTCACTGCTCTGCGTTCCTCTTGTATAGGGGCTCTGCTTCAGAATGCTTTCCGTGTGGCTATGTGGTGTATCCGTGCTGTCTCCGACATTTCATGATGTAACTACAGAGTCAAATGCAATGTTAGATTTTCACTGTCTTACTGCTGTGCTTGACGAGGTTTTACACTGCGTTATCAAGGATCCCCCAGTGCCAACATGAAGTCTAAAATTATTTGACATTGTCATTGCGAGTGTTCACGGTCCGTTACAAACCGACAAGGCCGCCACGAAAAATCAACCGCGTTAAACTACCCGGTGTCCGCGGAATTGTGGCGGATGTGTGTCGGGTTGACTACGAAGCTGTTCCTCAGAGGAGTATGGCGTATTAACGAAAGGCGGTGAAGTGCCGTTTGAACCGCCAAGGCGAGAAATGAGCAATAGGACATGCCTCTTAAAACAAGCACTGGAGAAAATCGAGAGCTGAAATGCCACGCAAGGAAAAACACTTTAGGCCATGTCAGACAGTTTATGCTACACTTGGTCTTGCTTTTCTTGGCATATATTTTGCCGGACATTTAAAGCATTGGTAGTTTTTATCCTTAGGTCACCATCTGTACATGACTACAATAAACCTACAGAGCTGTCTGACATCTAAAATTTTTAATTTTGCGCACTTCATTCATTCTTCACCACCGTGACAGAATTGTGTCTGCTTTCAGTAACTGGCATGTGTGAGAACATAGAAGCCGGTAACGTGGTTATCGGAGTCCACGTACAAAATCTTACTGAGCCAGCGGCCTATACAGGTTGGAATTCCCGAAGTCGTTTGATTATTGAGGAACTGCGACTCCGCATGGACGTCAGCGCTGGTACGTGTCATTATATGACTTGGTATCGATAAGATTTTCAAACTAAATAGAGACGTTTCCTCAACCAATAAGGGTGCATGTATCTATAACTAGTTACACTTATGAGAACATGTACACGCGACCGTTGCACTCCCACTCATTTGCTGTGGGAGTTTGCGAAATTAATGATGACTCGGAATGAAAATTTCGAAACATGAGGCGATCGTCTGGGTTGGGGGTGGGGCAAAAGTGGCGGCAGGTTGTATTTCCAATCTTTTCGTCTGATGATCATGTCAGGGTGGTTACAAATTTTCACAAGGAGTTTGATAATAGGAAGATCACGCACATGCACGTGTTTGGCAAGAAAAATATTTTTTATTTCCTCTTGTTTGACCAAGAGGTGGTGTTATTTGCTGACTTTTAGCCAATCACATGCTCGGACATTGGGAAGATACAGAACTATTTCAAGATGGCTGTCGCGGATGAATGTGGTAAACATTATCATATAGATTATTCCTTGCAAATATCTTGGGACGAAATCAATGACTGTGTGAAGAGGGGCTTTCTTCAGAACACAAAGAGAGCGCTGAGCATGACGTGTAGCACCAGTGTTGATGTAGTAAATACACGGACTAAACTGGTCAAAAACCCGGATGTCCCAAGACATCCTACAAAATTAGGGTGCGCAAATCAACATAACGTTCTGCCGATACTCACTATGTCATATTCATTAACATGCTGAATGGCAAAAATGAAACTCATAATTCATACCAGGTAAATGCTCAGCCACTGTTCTTCCCATTGATTTCCTGTGAATATTCTTAAAAGTTATTACGCTTTTGAGACATGGATGCACCATCATCATCACCAATCATCCTTTCTACGGCACATACAATTTAGTCAACTTGTTGAGAAGCACTTTCAAAAAAGTGCATTTCGAAGATCCACTTTGACCGGTTTAGGGTATACATGTCACGTGTTGTAATTTGCCAGTCTTGCAAAATTTAGACCCTCGCGAGACTTCCGGCATATTTCTTTACGACTGAATAAGAGGCAGCAGAATCCACTTTATCGCATGTAAAGTGCATTTGTGCAAAGTGTGAGCTCTAAAAAGATCGAGATAAGCTGCCCGTACGTGGTTACAAACGGATTAGCGGCGCCACGCAAGAGAAAAGTTGAGTATTTTCACTGTTGCTTCGTTTGCTGTAAGCAGTTTAATGCTCAAAGTGGCAGTTATCTCGCCCCCGTGGGATTTTTAGGAATTATAACCTTAGGGACTAGTACCGTTCCGATAGTATTTCTTCCAAATCCCACCAGGATGGGGAATGACAGCCCCACTACGTAATAAACTGTATTATTTAATTTCAGTTATATCTCCCGATGGCGTCGTCCACCGACTTCCAGAACAAAACATTCACCACTGGTGGTGGTCCTCGGCAAGTGAGGGAACCAATGCCGGCCATATTAAATTTATTGTAAGCTCACATCCTGATAGCTGCATTATTGATTGCTTAATTACCCAAACCGTCCATCATCCCTTAACCGTTTTAAGTGTAGTGAAAGCGATGCGTTCGCATGCATGATCTCACCCTTGGTGTAGATTTATTGGATACGAGTCACCCAATCCAGAATCCATAAAGTGTCTGGATCGTCTTTCCGGTAAGTTGGCAGTTGATTTTTGGTCTATGTCACCTGCTTGCTCTTTTCGATGAAAAACTTCTTCTGGCTGCTTGAAATACTACCAAAATGAAACGATTTCTACAGATCGTTTACGTGTACTAGCGCTGCCGCTATCCCATAATCTTCTTTGGTACTTCTAATTCAAGCGCCGGACATTAAAATTAAAAGCAAGGCTCACTGCGATAAACAAAGCGGAATTTGACATTGCGTGGGTTAAATGTCTGGTCTTTCGAGTTCAACCTGGATATTGAATATTAAGAATGTGTCAACAATTAACCACAAAGACGCAGAATATTAGAGAACAAGTCAATGCACAAAAGAATTGTCTGACGAAAAGGTATACGTTTTTTCGGAAAAATGTGTTCGAAACACAAAAAGTAAATGTGACCAAGTTGCAACGATCGTGTTACGGTTTAGGTATATGCTGAATGCAGTGTTACTTTTCTTCTTGTAAATTGCTGAATGAATGCTTTTTTCACGAATCAGGTCATCTGCTCGTATTTTTGACAAGTGGAATATATATTCGGTAGTGATGGCTCATCGCATTTTGATGTCATGTGCAAGCCACATCTGTTTTAAATTGTTGATCAAGAATATTAACATCTAGCATAGTCTAGGTCCTGGTGGTGATGTAGGGACAACCGGGACTAAAAATTGACTTGTCATTGATCTGCAAGAATGATTGATGTTATTAAATATATTTTTATTGAAATATTAAACAGACTGAAAATTGAAACTAAAAATATTTAACCATCAATTTCGCTTTCTTGGTTTTAATATTTCATGTGATAGGTTTCAAATATCAATCTGGACTAAGTTGAATTTTAAAATTAAAACACCTAGTTCGTTCGTCCAAAGCATAACCAGAAGAAATAACCCATATCGTTTTAGGGCTCAATTTCAGTCAACTAGACAGAGCAGGCATAGTTATATTTCTTCAGTGGCCTCGTTCATCCTAAGGGAAAGGTGCCTGTGCCTTCCGAGAGGGTTATTTTTTCGCCAAGTGAGGGGGAATTCTGCCTCCCGATCAACATCAATAACACCCCCGCTTTTCTGAAAGCTCTCAGGCTCTGTTTCACATAACATTTTGGGCTCTTTCAAGTTGTCAACTGTGTAGTTTCAGGTGACTTGAACTTTGGGGGAAATTTTTAATCACTTTAGGCAATTGTTTAGGTCTCGTGGGGAAATTTTTCGTGATATTTCAATATTTTTGAGAGGGGAATAGGGCCGATATCGCGGGATTGAAAGAAAAATGCATCATGTTTCAACCCTTGAAAACAGCTTGGCTGTCCAATGATTCACCGGTCATTGCTATGATGCTCGGCAACCGAGATGGGATGAAATGTGATCAAGTTTCGAAAAATTTTATCAATTTTACCAGGAAATATTTTCTTTCGTCGCGGCGTCTTGCAACGACCCAACGCTACCGAATATCAACGTTGTTACGGATTGTAAAAAAGACAGTTGAATGTCCGTAACGCGGAACACAACTACGCCAATTAGCAATTTAACGGAGCAATCGTATTGAGCCTCGTTTTGGAGCCCACAGCTTATCTGCTTGAATTAGGCGTATGTAACGTGTGACTCTATCCGAAAAAGGGCAATGATTTTGCATTTGGCTTTGGGAAGCCGGCGGACAGTGAACATACTACACAGCCAGCACAAACCACCACCCACCCACATCCCCACGCCGTCCAATAACTGGCAGCATCAACAGGAAATGAGGACTTGATGACATTAGTTGGCGAGAACCAGCGGTGAAGTACTCAGGTTGAGAAAAATTTGACAGGAGACGATAAAAAAAATGATGATTGCGTTGGCAGAGGGAGAGTTGAACATATCTAAGCCCCACACTACGGCCTGAATCACAAACACCAAACCACTTGCGTCCGTATTCATTGTTTAGTAAATGGTGCATTAGAGATACAGAATGAAATGAAAAGAAATTCAGAATGAAAGTAATGTGTTATGCATTATTTTAGTCTTCATAGGGCTTCATGTGTGATCAAAACGAGTCCTACAAAGAAACTTTCGTAGAACAAACTCGCAAACTGCATTTTGAAATCACTTTCTAATACCCAAAACATTGCCACACACTGTGCCAAAAGTTGTCCACGTAACGGCACGTTGAAGGTACCTCTATTACCAAAACGTGGAAGATTAGACTTTTTCCGTTTCTGCAGTAGATTTTAAGAAAAAATATAGTATCGAATGTGGGTTTGAATGCATTCATGTACAGGAAAGTTGCCAATGAGATAATGCTCATTGTATCAAACCTTAATATCAAAACATCTTACTATAAAAGCAGGGCTCGACATAACGAGCTGCAGGTCGCATTTGCGACCTGAAATTTGGAAATGCGAGCTGAGATTTTTGTCAGCTCGTATAAAGTCGCAAAATGCGACCTGNGGTCGCAAAATGCGACCTGGCGATTTTATTAGCGTCGAGCCCTGAAAAGCTTACATTTTCACAAGCTAAATAGATTATCTGCATTTTATTTTCCTTGCTATTGTTTAACTAATGCATAGCCTACATATTATGTCAGTTTAACAGAATATATATGTCGACAAATTCTAGGAATTTGAAAGATGCCTTTTAAAGAATTGTCACAAGGAAGGTTTGAAAATGCAATTACAGCAAGAAATTGGAACTACCTGAGCTAACAGTTCCAACATGTTAATTGTATCCATAGAAACATACAGTGTATTTACATTCCAACAGTTTTCTGTTCTGTTGTGCTTCACAACGTGTGTAATATTCAAGTATAAAACACAAACATCACTGTTTAATTATTTTCCATAATATTTAAACTTAAGTGTGGGTTTGAGTTAAACCGAGTCCGTCCGTATTTGATTAGCTCAAAGCTGCTTTTGAGTTCTCGCCAAAAATACTAAAATTTAAGTATCAGTGAAAGCCATTGTTTCCATCAAAACACACTCAGTGATGAATTTGTTGCTACAATTCATGGTATTCCCACAAACTTGCAACCAATGAGATAAATTAAGGAGATTTGAAGTCGCATGGTTTAAGACTAGACGAGTGGTCCATCATGTCGGTATGGATGAAAGTGAGTCGACCTGCCTTTGTACTGCGCAGCATTTAACTACAAAAATAGTTGGACAAAAGAACCAAAGCGACAAAACATCACGTTTTAGATGTAATTATTTCACGGAGCTTGTCATCGTTAGTGTTTGAATTCTACCACTGTGCTTGAATGTTGGCAAAATGATTTATGTCGCTGATGATCCCGAATTGTGCGGTGTCTATTTGTGCAGTGAGAGGCGTGGTAATGCATTTCAGCCGGTGCAGGGGTAAACTTGTAGCTCCCAGCTCTCCTTTGAATTTAATTCACATTTCACAGGTCAGCGAGTCCCCCTAAGTTTTCAATGTCATGGCCAGTGTTTTGGACCCCCTCCCTGCTCAACCATTTTACATTGTTGTAATGAAGCAACATCCCCCTTTTCTAGTTTTAGACAATGGTACCGTCTATACTTAGTAGTAGAGACAGTGTTGTACTTCCATAGGGCCTTCACACGCCCGAAGCTTTTCGATGAATTATGCATCATACGGATTAAATCATCAAAGTCACATTACTATATTTTGCACATACATGTTTAGAGGGATACCTTAGGAGGCTGTGGTGTCTTTATTTCTTCCAAATGGTCGAAATACTTCTATAATCAAATTTTGTTTCGAACATTCCTTCGATCAGTTGCCCAAGTCGGCAACTGGTCATTTTTACACTGCACGCGCCAGGACATTTGATGGCCACAGTCTCTACTGTTAGTTGAGACTGTGGCAGTAACAGTCGCACCAGCCCCTGCCCTCATTTGGTGAAATGGACAAACAGGTCTGCCTCAGAGAAACAAAAAGTCCAAGAAAAGGAGACAAAAGTCCGTTAAAAAGGCAAAAGTGCAGGAATTCGGCGGGAATGTACCCTGTTTTTTCCTTAGTCCCCGTTTTTTTAGTAAAAGGTCCACATTCTCAAAAATTAGAGCCCCCTATATTTTAGGCTGGGTGCGTGCATGGTAACCATCTTCAAAAGGGATACTACTCTTGTGATACTACGGAAACATTATTTTATAACTAATCATCGGAAATAGTCCTTTTGTGTAATTCACAAATAGTGGTCTTCAAGTTCTTCAAAATTCCACCCTTTCGATGGTGGTCAATTCTTTTGTATTTTGTTCATTTTTTGGTTGCTTGGGTCAAATGTCTTGATACTGCTGTGCTGGGCACGAGTGTTTTGTATTTCTATGAATTTGGAATTCCCTCGGGAATACTTGGCAGTGTCGGATTTACATGTATAGAGGGACAAAAGGACATTTCCTCCGAACTGCTTCACCGACAGAGAGTCCCGTCTGAAATGGGACACCTTAAGATGAATGACTAAACATAATTAAGCTTGGAAAACGAGTGACAGTTCATTCCGCTGCCGTGTTGTCACAAAATGATGCAGGAAGTGTTCTTCAACATGAAAGCCGGTTGTGCCATTTCGAAAAAGCAGCAAAATGGAGATAATCTATTACAGCATTAGGCCCACAAAAAGTTGGCCACTTGAATATCATCATTGCCCTCTTTCAAGGGCAGGGCCCCTAAATATGAAAACATCTATATATTTTTCGAAAATCAGGTAATGCGCAGCAATTGATGTTACCTGTCAGATTATCAATTTTTCTCAAGCAATGTACAGTTTCGACAAAAAATAAAGAGAATGTTGTCTCGGATATCCCTTGCCAGATATTTGACTCAGGAAAAAAATAGTTTTGCATTCGCAAAACTGACTTATTGAGTTTAAAAATCCAATGAATTAGTACGCTCATCAAAGCTTCGCTTTACAAATTTTCTCGATTTTTTAACTATATGTACGAGTATGAATGATTACGTGCACATTATAAAATGCGTTCAGACGACCCGTACTGCAAAAGTGGAGACCCTAACAATGTACTGGCCGGGGTCGTCAAAAATTAAACCACGCGCTGTTGTCCACCCACTGTTGTTAAATGTTGTCTTAGAATTTTCTCTCTTGTCCGTATTTCGCAGTCTTTTTTTCTCTATTGTCCCCTGCTCCACGCCTATGTCGGCTGCCACGGTTTAACCCTGACGCCTGAAAATTTTTTGGGGACCTGTGTCCCCCCCACGGCCCCCGCTTCCTACGGCACTGCATTTCTGGTAACACTCACAGCACGACGACACCTTTATATATTTTGAAAGATTTTGTCAAATCGACGAAAGACGATTAAGTTGACAAAACTGATTAGCCGACATTGCATCAACGGAAGACTATTGAATTGACAGAGCGGAATGGACTGAACTAGTTTGAATTTGCGAATTGACATACATGAAATAGAATTGACTTAAAAAACACAATTGAACTAACAAAGTAACATTGTGTCTGTGACAAAGGACACAATAGGTAAAATGAAGTCCATACGGGCATAAAAAAGACGAAATGAAGCGTCGCATTCACGAAATAGCATTGGATGTGCAACATCATAAGATTGAGGTTATTTTCTTGAATTGAGTGTCCGATAGTAGCAATTTTTCCCTTTTGCCCCCCTCACCCCATCAATAACCATTCTTGGCGTTCATGTGATGCATCAGATCCTCATAGGAGGTATCTTTGGTTCATTTTTTATGTTAACATTTTATATCTAAATACACTAAGATATACAACAGTGAGATTTATGCAAATGAAACACAGGCACACACACACACACACACACACACACACACACACATACACACGCACACACGCACACACGCACATATCTACATAATAGAGCTTCACGGTTGATCTAATCCAAATAAGTATTGAGGATTTCCCAAAAGGCAGTTTTGAGGGGTTGAATATTTCTTACTTTACAATAATAACACAAGAAACATTGAAATTGTGAATATCTAGGAATAATCTGGTCTCTAGAACATTTATGGAATACTGGCAAATAGTTAATATGGTATTGATATCTTCAAAATTACATCCAAAATAAGTTTTCAAAATAACATTTGTATCTAAAATTACATCGTGTTGTGCAGTTACGTGAATTAAAAGTTTCTGAATTTCACATCACAAAGTTTTCAACTGAACTACATTCCACAAACATTTGATTAAAAGTCTCCACAGTTCCTTGGTTGATGAGCGCGTTTCGTGATTACCCGCTGACAACTTCTGTTTGTATATTTAAGGACGTGAACTACGTAAAACAGTCTTCGCTCAGTTACATACGCGTTTATTACCAAGGTGACATAAGACTACGTCCATCTTGGAAGAAAAACGAAGCCTGTGGCAGATGGTTCTTCACGTTCAATGGCACAGAATGCTCCAAGCCCGGTACAATAGCTGGTATTATTTCCATGCGTTCAGATGATGCTTTCGTGTACAACCACCATCATCCCTCCGTTGGTGAGTATTAACCCTTTAAATCATTCCTGTGGTTCATTTCTCTGCCTCTGATATGGTGTCCATACACAGGTTGATACAATAATATTCTAATTCAAAATCTCATTACTCTATGTAAATTGCTATCACATTTTCCCCAAAGCCCGTCCCAATAGCATCTAAGTTTTGTTTGATATAGTTTGTTCAGAGATAGTGACGTCATGGCTTACTGATAACAAAGAAACGACATGCTCACTCACAATTCCCACATGTCCACATGACGAGAAGAATTCATTTCTATTCTGCGACAACGCAATTTTTACGGCAACCCGTGCATGGCTTTTTATGTAATTTTTGGTACTTTCCAATCGTATGAAGAGTGACTCAACAACGATTGAAAAGCGCCTTTCACTCAATTGGAAACTGACTCTCCACCCAGATGAAAAGCCAGTTTTCATCCATGTGGAAAATGCTTTTTATCTGGGTTCAAAGTACCAAAAAGTTAAGAACATAGTCATGCACATGCCACTCTATTTTTGAGATTTTAGCTGTTTTAAAAAATATGACATATTGTTTATACCCGTTTACTTTTAGTTGAAGGGCTTTGCAAGTTAGATGCCGGGACATACAACATACGTCTCTATATTGAATCCTGCAGTGACACCTGCGACGCCTCCACGTGTTCTAACGCTGTCTGCCGTCTGGTGGTCGAAGAACTGTTTCTTACAGAATAGCTCGTACTACACATTTTGGTATCTTGTGATGCAGTATCATGTGTTGCTGAAAAAAGATTTATAAGAATGGCACAGAATTATGTTTCGGTCTATTAACATGCTACGATTACACTTGCATTTTTGAAGCAAAATGGTCTTTACCCTTGACAACTCTCAGAAGGAAGCTTTCTGAAGCATCCTGCTCCCTTCTTGAGAAATGGTGGAATGAATAAAAAAGGCAAGACATGTGGAGTTTCAGGCTATGCTCTCGCGAGATTTGACCAAAACTAGTGTTCTAAGCAGTAGACAGGACTAACCGGTTACCTCATTGTCTGTTGAGTGACGGATTCAATTCCGTTAACATGGCCTCTTTCGAACCAGTTCATGTCACTACAACACTGTCTTTGCCGAACCCGTAACCATTGGAATGCAGGTGTTTATGCATCGCAGACAAAACACTTTCACCAGCTTTGTTTTTTTTTTGGGGGGGGGGGCTTGTTGAACTTTACTATATACTCTTACATTGGAAGACTTTCAGAAAGCAAATGTGGACTGATCACGTGACTCCTATCAAACCACAGAGGTACTTTTCTTTACACAGGGTGGCATGGGGGAACTCTTGACTTTCACAAACAGTTAAAAAGATAAGTCACATTAAACAGTACACACCATGGAATTTTGCACATTTTGATTTACCGGTGGCCACAGACTAAATGTATGACGTAAAATTTAGCTAAACCTATGTTTATTTTGAGTAATTAGCTCGACATTTTGATTTTTCTTTCAATTTTGCCAATTATCCCATTTCCCGCCATGTGACGTCATGGGTTGAACACAAGAGATCAGTGACTAGCATTAAACAATGGCGGAGAGCAGGGAATTTGAAAGCGACGACGATTATGAGCAAGAATTGAACGAATACTATGAAAAAAAAAACATACGGGAATGGTGGCCAGGATGAGGAAATGGGGTTGCACGAAAGCGAGAACAAGTTTAATGTGCTTCCGGCTGCCTACTTTTTTACTTTGAGCCTTACGACCTGGATCCTCCCGCGAGAAAAGCGGCCTCGGGCTCGGCGAGTCAACCCAGTCATCCAACAGACGATCCTGAATTAAGAGCTGATGTTTCTGAATGATAAATATTGTCCTTTATTGAGCCAGGCCTTCATCGTAACGTCTCCTGTGAAACACGAGTCCTCAAAGTGGGCAGAACACCGAGTGGCCCCGGACCGAATCGCTTGGTCCACGATGGCGTCCCACACTCTCGTTCGGCGCACGAAGCCATGCCACTGCGCAACTATGGTGTCCTTCGGAACATCGAGACGTTCTCCGCCTGACTGCTATTGCTGCAGCCTCCGGAAACACATCTTTTGATGCCTCTACGAACCTTCTCGACGTTAAATGTACTTTGCTTTCTCTTCACTCTATACACTTTGTCTCTGATCCGAACAGTATGGCAAACGACTTGGGTTCAACCCATGACGTTGTATATAATTATTATTTTTTCAATTTTTGCGTGTTTCTTTATGAGTTGTGCACTAAAGGCACTAAAATCAAGTAAAATACAATAATAAAATTTATTTTGAGGTACTAGAGTCATGTTGTGTACACTTTAAGGTGAAGGATAAGAGAATTCGCGCCATCATCTATGTATTAGATATATCCTTGCTTAAGATTTAAGTGCAAGCCTAAGGCTACCCAGTGGCGGATCTAGGATATCACAAAGTTGGGACAACATTTTTTCTGTAAGTATTTTCGCAAATCACGATTGTAGATGCGCACAGCACCGAATGGGGGGAGGTCGGGAGGGGGGTTGCCACTACACCACCACGATTTAACTCCTAATCTGATATTAAGAGACCTATTTGTTTATGGTCCACAGCGTTTGCGCGAAACCTACTTCTTTTTGTAATGCTTATTACACGTTTTGTACTTTGCGCACTCGATTCGTAACAAATTTGTTTTATTCAAAATTGTGTTCAAATGCCCAAAAGACCAAATCCGTTTTTCGTGTTGGCAATAATGACGGGATTGCTTTGGAAATCGTCTTGAGTTAAGGTTTGACAAAGAGAGAATTATGAGTTTCTGAATGATTCACTGAAGTTTCGATTAAAATTCATATCTTACCAACAGCTTCTGTTTTTTCATCGTCACTCAGGTTCCATTTTCTTTAAAAAATGAAGTAAATTTTCTTCATTGCACAGTGGAGCAGACGACGGAAACGGAGTTGTAGTGCGCAGCGCCACTGCCGGTTGCCTGGGATATCGCGGGAGAGCCTATACTTAGCTATAGTTCTGTTATGATTGCGCCGTGTTCCGAATTTGACACTTGAAATTGGATCTGAGCCCCACCCCCCAAACACTAAAACTGCACACATTTAAATCTTGTTTCATCCGTATGATTTCAATTACCTGGGTTAAATGATAAACTCAACATTTCCCTACGCTCTTGCTGTTTTATTTTTTTGCGGCAGCCAAGGGGGGGGGGGGTCCCTGCATGTATGTAGATTTCCAGTTCATGAGGAAGGAGAGTTTGCGTGCTTATCTAATAAAGTGTGAAGTGTAGTTGATTATGTACTATTGTCCACTGGTTTGTTTGATTTTGTATCAGATTTTAAATTTGATTTGTCTGACCATCTTCCTCTTCTTTGTGTTTTTCACGGCTTCACTCAGTCACAGGATCACACTAATCATAGCACAAATCACGACGTCCGTGAATATGACCGACTTAGATGGAAAGCTGAAAGATGTAGTCAGTTCATGGACAATTTTTTTAGTCGGTACCAAGTGTTCTCTAGTGATATTGCGAATCTTACTGAGAGCAGTCGGGTGGAAGACGCAGTTCATTTGTTAAATGAAATTTGTAAATCAGCTGCGTGCGACATGATTGTACACTCCAGTTTCGAGGTTAAATCTGTAAAGACCAACCACTATGGTAGGATGAGGAGTTAGAGGCATTGAAAAGAGAGAGAAATTGTGCGTTGTCTGGTTTCCGAAACTATAATAATTAGTCAAATTTTGTTAAGTAGAAAAAGTTGCGACAAAACTTCAAAAGGGACTATCAAGTCAAAAAAAAATATTTAACGACGCCCTGAGAAAAAATAGCGTTTTGGCAGCTAGAAGAATCATGCTCTTGAAAAAAGACGTCAGACACTTCTACTTTCAGTCACTCCTAAGCCAAGACAATTCTAATAATCCACATATGCTTGGACAAGTAGAAAGACATTAGGCAAACCATGACGAGTATTGTAATGACTGTTTGGTAGATGACCCAAATCAACTGAAACATGATTTTAGGGAAAGTGAGATTTTTGTCGCTCATCGAGACCTACCAAACGGTAAAGCTTCCGGTGGTGAAAGACTCATTTATGAATTTTAAGTGCACCAAAGATTATAGAAAACCTGTTTTGACAAACATTTTTAATAGTGCTCTACGGTCAGGTGAATTTCTTCAATCCTGGTGTTATGCTATAGTATGTCCATGGCATAAGCAAGGGGACGTCAATGACGTAAATGATTATCGTGATATTTCACTTCGGCCTGTTCTCGAGAATTTTTTTACAAAACTTGTAACTACTCGTCTAACAACTTAGGCCAATGATAATAACTTATTTGATGGAACTCAGGCTGGTTTTAGAAAAGGGTAAATTGCAATAGACCAAATTTTTTCCTTACAAGGAATTGGTCATAAGTCTTGAGTAAGCGCAGGGGCAGATTTTATGTCATATACGTGGATTTTTCTCGGGCCTTTGACAACATTACACATGAATTTTTGTGGAATATGCTACAAAAAGTAGGAATTCATAGTAGTAGAAATTTGTAGGAGTTTAAAATTGATGAAAAGTATGTATTAAAGCTAAGAACGTGTGTAAAAACTGAGTGTTGGTTAACTGACTTTTTCAGTATTGGTACTTGCCAAGGGTGTACGCGTAGCCCCTTTTTATTCAGTATGTATTTGGACGCGTTTGTTGATTAATTCAAAGAATCTTTAAATAGCGGTATTTACGTAAATGACAACGTACCTCAAACTTGTATGTTGCCAAATGCTGATGATATGATTGGTTGTTGACAGGATTTAAACTACACCAACAAAGTAACGTTCAACATGAATACTGTCATAACTGGGGTATGAAAACCATCCTTAAAAAGCAAAAATAATATTATGTAGAAAAGGTGGAACATTGACAAAATACGAAAATGGCATTTTGGAAATAACAAAATTGATGTCGTCTTATCATATAAGTTCCTGGGTATTTGCCTTAATCCTAAGTTAATTGATCTTCAATGCGAGTCTGGATACTGCATATGGTCGCTTATAAAGCATATGACGGAATTGTTTCTGAATAAAGATTTTTTGGGGGTGTGGAGCTTGGTTGGACAAAAAAAAATCTTTTCAAAGTAGTCGCAAACTGAAGTGTGAAAAAACACGTTTTGATTTAGGCCACTATGAAATGGCTCTTATTTTGTTCCTTAGTCAGATGGAGGTGGTGGTGATGATGAAAATGGTGATAACAATGGGGTGACAAATGGAAATGTCGGAAATTAGAAAGAAATATAGTCTTGTTCGTTAGAGCCTAAAGCAACAAAATTTCATCAAAATACAATCAAGAAAGGAACAGCGTCACCAGAAAACCCCGAATAATTCGAAAAAGAACGTACTAGCGAAAATGGAAAACATCTTCTGAAAGCCTGTCCAAAATTTTACCTAACAAAGTAGTTTAACAAAAGTAAAAACATTTTTTGAACACAAAATCAAATTTTTAATTTTTTTGAAATTGAATATCAAATAACTCAAAAACGGTAACTCTCAGGCAGAAATTGTTAGAGTTCATTTGAACATGAAAAGTTTCAAAGCACTTGGTTATGCAATGCGCCCTGTACAGGACAAAACGTTTTTGTCCTGAAATCGAGGTGCCCAAACGCAATGGCCGATATTTCCGCTATCTTTCATTAAAAGTTCATATCTTACGCAAATCTGTACACGTCTGGCATAATAATCGTACGGATTTCCAGTCGTGTACGTCAAAAATCATGGCCTCTGGGCATTTGAGTGTGAATTCGAAAACAAAATGGCCGCCACGTCCACCATCGTCCACCATCCGATCAAGACAAAAAACAATAGGCTTCGAGGTATTCCGGATCAAGAGGTTGTGTGTGAATTTCGCTCGACCTGAAGAGTTCAAACAAACGTAAAAACTTAAAGGCGGAGGCAACCTTTTTTCATGTCATTTTTAGCAAAACTAAGGTTCGTTGACTATCCCAGACATTTCACTTATTTACTGCTTTTCGTAATTTAATTAATTACTCGTCGTCTACTCCGGAAGTGACGTTTTGAGAGGCAAGAATTTCGCGCCAATTTCTTTTCATATAGTCTGACTGTGAGAGCAGTCGAGTCAGTCATTGTTCTACCTCGGTTGTGATAAGTTCGGTCATCGTTTGCTTTTGCTTACGAGTAGAGGACGAGAAATTAATCAAATTACGAAAAGCTGTAATTAAGTGAAAAATGTGTCTGGGATAATCAACGAACCTTATTTTTGCTAAAAGTGACATGAAAAATGGTTGCCTTCGCCTTTAATGTCACAGCAACATACTTGGCGAAAACATTTCTTCAGGTAAAAACAAAGAAACTTGATGACAAAACAACATACTGGGCGAAATTTATTTCGCGAAGTATGTTACAGAATCATTGCGGAGTTAGAGTTGATGTTTTTCAGTTAAAGGTCCGCATACCGAAAAATTCGATCCCCCTATATTTCAGGCTGGGTGCGCACATGAATTATTGTTCATTAAAACGTAATGCAAACGGCAAATGCCGCGGGAAAGACCCAAGTGGACACCTATCAAACGGAGAATCAAGGATAGCAGCGTGCCCCTCCTGTCATATAATATAACAGAAAGTCATCCGTAACATGCATGGCACTTACCATGCTTAGTCTTATTGTCTCGAGAACAGGTGCATTTACATGAATTGGTTGTAAGTTGGCGATGTGACGGCTGATTTCCGAAACATGTTATTTACAGTGTCATTAGTCAGACGTCATTAGATGCATCTTCATGCAACTTTGTAGACCAAGCGCACCGCGAAAAATATTTTTCATCATGACTGGCTAGTCTTCAGTTGTCTGAGATTTTCAGACCACCGTTCTCTTGTAGATCGATCCCAAATGTAAAGGAATTGGTTTCTTTAATGATTTCGTTATCAGTGTTTGATGAAGATGATGATGATGATGGTGGTGGTGGTGATGATGGTGATAAATGGAAACATACACATTTTGAAAACGAATGACAACGTTTTTATAATAATCTCTGGCATTATAATTAAATAACATATGTAGCCTGTGTGTAAATGGTGTGAATATGTGTAAGTCCGTATTAACCGTAAAATTATCAGTATTGGGAGCGTTCACATATTACGTCATCACTCGCGGGGGTAGAGTTTTGGAAAAGTGACGATTTATGACAGGGGGTTAGACTCATGGTGACGTCATCATGGGGTTTATTAGAATATCTCCATCACAGTACATATGGTTGGGAAACTGATTCACCGCGAACGGTATGCTTCAAGGGGTGTTTTAGTGTCATGTAAATCACTATTACATGGCGCAGAATAGGTCAAGCCCGTCAGAACTAGGACTCCAAAGATACAAGTGAACACTGCGGGAGTCAGAGCCGTCCCGTCGTGCAGTCGGTATCACATTTAACAGACCTAAAGCCGTGGTGGAAAAATACAAAATCACCACAAGGGACCGCCAGAGTTGTCAGACACGTCCGGATATCAGTGTCACCCACGCTCTTTTTTCGTGAACACAACTGTTAAATTTAATCACGATCTTTTGAGCAGTGTGACGGATAAAGTGGCGGACGCCAAAAACGTACCTGAAGAAATAAAAACAGCCAGTTGTTTAGGTAAAATATGTCGAATACACCCACAAATGAAAAGGCCCTGTTGTCTCTTTAATAGAAACATGTGTGCCAAATTTCATAACTGAAAATCCACCCGTAACTCAAACAGAGGCAAACGTAAAAATATAAAAATGTCATTAACTAGAGGGCACAGCTCTAGTCGGATTGGTCTCTTGCCATCTCCATAAGGAGACAGCTCCCAAACTTCGAAAAGATCCTTCAAAGATTTAGCCTAAGGAGATACAGCTATGAACGCAAAAACAATTGCCACTAGGGGGCAACAAATATTCATTATTTTTGGTTTGTGTCAGAATATTGTCTGACAGTATTATTAGTTGTATTGTTTTGTTTGGTTATTCAGTTTGATTGGCATGACCCTTGAGTTAAGTACAATGATGATGTAATTTGTTTACTACAGTATAGTGAGGAACTTTCTAGAAGACTCTACCATGACAATGATTAATGCAGTCTGGAATATTCTAGAGACTAGTATATGTTTGTAGAACGATTGGGTAGATTCAGGAAAGTTCTAGGATGTGCTTGAATTGATGTTAAGTTCCAGAACAATACGTTTGGCTATAAATACACAAGCACGGGTTTGTGTTAGTCAGAGAGATCAAGTCAGTTCAAGAGAAGATCAAGTCAGTTCAAGAAAGTTTATCAGGAGAATTGCAGTTGAGTTGCAGTGAATAGAATCAACAGTTACGGCGATAGTCAATAGAGAGCCAGCTATAGAGACAACAGGTTATTGAATCGACAATTGTAACAGTTGCTGAACGTGTCTCAGAAGTTCATCACAAGTTAAGGCTTCGCAGCACGGGCTGGAGCATAAACAGACATTACGTCGGACGTTTTGTTTGAGTAGACTTGTGAACATACGGTCGGGATTAATAAAGGATTAACTCGAACCAGTCTTCAGTCTATCGTCGCACCGAAAGCTATTAGCACTGGTCTGTAACAACCTGCGCCCACCCTGGCACACACGGGTAAAAACGTGACAGTTTGATAGTTGAAATGATGTACTTTATTTCATTGATGAATACAGCACTGGCAAATGCAACTTACGATTATAAAGCGACATTGATTTGTCATTAGGATTATAAAGACGGAATCTCCAAAGAACTGTCGGTTCTTCTAAAAATAGGGGGTTGGTGCGATGACGTAGTTAAAGGCTGGACGGGTGTTATATCGTGATGAAAGAGGGGAAGGGGGGGGGATAAAAAGGCAAATTTTGGATTACGTAATATGTTGAACGCTCCCTATTGTAGTTGTTACTGTGATTTTCAGTGTTAACATGTTTGCATTTTCAATAAACTGTAAAAATAAAACATGTATCTATGAGTTGACCTACATTACTTAACATGAGTTGCAATAGGTGGCGCTATTTTTGTGAACGCATATCTACGTCGCTCATACTAAAACAGAAATTACTACGGTAATACGCAAAAGTGTGGACTTCAGTCAGCAGAAAGTGATACTCAACATTTACAGGACGCTTGAAGGTTGGTCAAACTTCATTAGACTAAGTGAAAACCTACTTTGAGACAGTTCCATAACCTGCTTTTGGGTTACCTACACTCAGTGAGGTATCAGATCTCTGTTTCAGTCTACAGTGTATATACAGGTTACGTAACAATAGTAAATCATGCCAGGAGGTAAAGGCACACCTAATGCAGGACCTGCGACCGGATTGCGCAACCGGACCTTACCGTCATACTGTATATGACTCAACCTGAAAGTAACCCACCTGATATATCGAATAGAGAACTACTAGAGCAAATGAATACAAAATTTGAGAAAATGAGAGAAGATTTGTCTGGTAAAATAGAATCCTTAACTCGTCAATGCAAGGAAATGAAGCAGGAAAATGTTGGTTTGAGACAACAGGTGGTGCACTTGGAAAGCAAGGTGGATGATTTAGAGAACAGGGGCCCGCTCCAAGAAACTGACTTAAGTTCATTTTTGACTTAAGTTTAAGACTTTTCTTAAGTTTTTGACTTAAGACAAATCCTAAGATTATTTTGCGTTCCAAGAAACAATCTTAGCTAAGACTGACTTAAGTTTTTGTATTAACTTTAAGTCAACTCTCACCTTGTCTTAACTCGATCTTACGTTTGTCAAAATGGCCGTATTCCACATTCGTCAGCGAAGAAATGAAAACCTAGGCAGAGTTTATCGAGAGCATCTTCAATACGACTCGTATGTTGACCGGTACCGGATGAACAAGGATGCAGTTGACTTATCATGCTCTTTTTTAAAAGACGACCTCGAGCCAGAAACTCGCAGAGGATATTCACTTACAACTAAGCAGCCAGTCTCAGTTGCGTTGCGGTTCTACGCCACTGGAAGCTTTCAAACGGTCGTAGGTGATAGCCAAGGGGTGACTAAGTCGACCTTTTCAAGAACGATCATCAGGGTTCATTTGCCAGAGTAAACGCAATGTAACGATCGATGTGTGCAGTGTAACTAAAAATATTAGTAGTAGTAGTAATACACTTTATTCACTTTAAGTCAAAAACCAAAAAATACAGTTGATACAAATTTACGCATATGGAGACTCCGTGAAGGACCAGAAAGGTCCGCTGACCACGGAGCCACCAGAGAATAAGAAAGAAAAAATACAGCGTTACAGATAAGCAGAACTATAAAAATTAGGTGATGATGTACTTTAAAACTACTTGTGTAAAGACTGGGAGAGATTATCGAAAATAGTTACATACAAAGCAGTTGGGAATAGTGCACTCAAGTTCATAATTTTCAAAACAAACATTCTTAAAATAATTTATAACAGAGGATAACGAATGGGTAAAAAGTTTTTGGTAGACACTTTCAGGAAGGTTATTAATGATATGAGGTAGGGCATTTCGAACTGAATCTTCAACAAATGATTTAGTACAACGGGGAGTATGTAAAAGATGTCGTTGCCTAGTGTAATGTTCATGAACAGACCCACGAGTAATTAAATTGAACGTGTTAAAAAATAAAGGTAAGTAATTATGAACATATTTGTAGAAAAATTTAATAATAGCAACAACATACAAGTCCTTTATTTTGAGTAACTGTGTAGTCTTAAATAAAGGATCTGTATGGGCATTAAAATGACTAGAGGTAATATTGCGAATAACCTTTTTCTGTAATTTAAATATTCTGTGATGTTCACACCCCCATAGCAGAATGCCATAATTAAAATGAGGAAGGACAAGGTCATGATATATAGTTTTCAAAGTTTTAAAGGGCAAGAAATGTTTTATGTTATTAAGAACACCACAGAATCTGCTTATCTTTCTCAACAAATTGTTTATGTGTGGACTCCATGGTAACAAGTTTTCGTTGATGGTAACACCAAGTAAATTGAGAGAACGAACTCTTTCAATTTCCAAATTATTAAACTTTAAATAAAAATCATCAATACGTTTTGGGGGTTTATGAAAAACCATGAATTTTGTTTTAGTTGCATTTAAAACCAGTCCATTTACGTTTAACCAAGACTGAATTTTCTCCAGCTCCGCACAAATGCAAGCAGTAAAGCAATACTTGTCTTTTTTAGCATTTGTTGATCTCATCTGCTAAAAACTTTCGAGAATTGTCTGGGTAAGGCCGATATTAAATGTCATTGAGTCGCCGGGTGACTGGATGCGTGACAGTCTAACAGTTATTTTCGGGGAGACTCAGGGGGTGTACAAGTGTGGAAGGGTCCACTAGCAGTGCGTCATTTTGACTTTAATAACACCAATTACGATTAAGTTAATAAATGCTCCTAAAAATAACGCGAACGTTTTTACGGTATGAGAAACTCGGAAATAAGTGCCAATATTCATTTCCTGCCGATGTTATGCTACCCGCTTCGTGAATAGATAGTTACTTGTATGTAGCGCGCGCTCTTGGGTTGCTGCTTTAGAAGCTGGCCAAGTGTTTATTAGTCTTCGGTTCGCGGTTTTCACGTGCACACAGAAATTTGGACTCCTGTTGAGGGAGTAGATCTGTACGTGAAAGATGCAATGCAATCCCTTTGACGAGTATGCTGTGCCTGTTCTGAAAGGCTACCACCGGCATAATCCGGAACACGTTCCTCGCAAGACCAGCCCAACTTATGGGTTCTTCATGAAGCACAGCAGAAGTTTGAAGTGTATAGTCACGGCTAAATACCAACATAGTTGCGAGGCTCGTGGTCTATGAATTCCGCGCACAATGATTTTTTTTAGGACTGTCGGATCTTATTGATGAATTGAAGACGTGACTGTAGAGTTTTAGAACTGTAGGTTAGGCATTTTTCACATGAACACGCATGGGCTGGGTGCTTATTTTGGCGAAGTGTGGAAACGCGTGAAGGGGGGGCTCTCATAGGGCGAATTTGGTATACAAAAATTGAAGACAGGAAAAATATCCATAATTTCTCCACTGATTTATTTTTTCATTTGTCTTTGAATTAAAATCAAGCCATGGCATATATGAANGGGGGAAATTTAACCAGTCAGGGGTTATTTTGACAGGTGACTTTAATTGAAGGGCAGATACACTCAGAGACTACATCCCAGATGACGATATCATGCATATCAGTGTCCTTGTCAAGAGCGACTGTTGTTATGTTCAAAATAATTTTGAAAAACCAAGAAACAACCAATATGCGAAATCTAGTTACTTCTGCAAAGAACTTGCCAAATTTTGCGCAGTATATGGTACGCACATAGTTAACGGTAGATACCCCTCAGACAGAGAAGGAAACTATTCGTTCGTCTCCACGCGAGGATGCACCACTATTGATTATGTTATTGCCGAGGAATCTATGTTCGAATATATTAATGATTTTGAAGTATTAAACTACGACCATTTCCCTATCATGTGTACTCTACGTTATCTAGAACATACGGAAGCTGATACAGACGGATCGAACACTAGTGTCAGAACGACCCCATTGCACCGACTCAAGTGGCAGCCACACAAATCTTCAAGTTTTAAGGATAGACTGGGCAGCGTTGACACCACCTAGAAATTATCCCAAATATCTTTAGCCATCGATATGGATATTAACAAAGCAGTTCAATTAATAAATGAATTATTCCATGCTTGCGGCGCTGACATGAAAATAAGCAATAAACCAGCAGTGAACAGGCAGCAGCCATGGTGGTTCGACAACGTTTGCGAGCAAAAGAAAATAGAAAAACATAATTTATTGAAACTTTTCAGATCCACAAAGTGTGTGGATACACTACGTAATTATATTGATACGAAAAGTCAATTTAAGGAAACCTGTCGTGAAAAAATGAAGAATAAAAACGAACAAATGGAAAAGAACTTATGTGATTCAGTGAGAGATCCAAGAATATTCTGGGCAAACGTGAAGTCAATCATAAATCCGAACAATATTCAACAAGCGGATATTTCGTCGAACGAATGGTATAACTATTTTGAAAAACTCTTGAACACTGAGCCTGTACGGGAAAACAGGGAATTCCTTAATAATTTGTTGGACGAAATGCGAGAGCACGACGAAAGCTGCAATGACTGTGCCAACACACCTGGTGATGAAATCCTGGTACAACTTAATAAAGAAATTGACATGTCCGAAATCAATCAGGAAATAAATAAACTTAAAAACAACAAATCCCCTGGAGAAGATGGTATTCCAAACGAACTCCTCAAAGCACTGACTGGTGACATCCTTGAAGTATTATGCAAACTATTCAACAAGGTACTGGCGACAAGAAAATTCCCGGAGAACTGGAGAAAGAGTATAATCGTTCCAATCTACAAGAAAGGAGACAAAAATAACCCAAATAATTACAAGGGAATTTCTTTACTTGATAGCATAAGCAAGCTGTTTACATCAATATTAAACAGAAGGCTGATTGAGTGGCCGTATGCAATGCAACGTATCTCTGAGGAACAAGCCGGACTTAGGGCAGGTTATTCGACCGTGGATAAAAATTTTGTTCTACAAGGTTTGGCCCACAGGAATTTATCAAAAAGAGGTGGAAAAATGTACTGTGCATTTGTGGACTTTAGCAAGGCGTTTGACAGTCTGGAAACTACACGTCTATTTTATTGTTTGTTAAAAAATAATCTCCACGGGAAAATGTTCAATCTCCTGAGGAATATTTATGCTGAAGTGAAATCTTGCGTGAGAATACAGAGTCAAATCACACTCTATTTTGATTGTACGAGAGGTGTGAAACAAGGGTGTATACTGAGTCCTTGGTTATTCTCTGTTTTTGTAAGCGGACTGGTGCCAGAGGTCAAAGAAAATGGAGGACGAGGTATCAAGTGTGATGATTGTGAATTAAGTTCGTTATTGTTTGCGGACGATTTGGTGCTTGTGGCGGACACAGTGCCTGGTCTACAGAGGAAATTAAATGTATTGCACAACTACTGTGTGGATTGGAGTCTTTGTGTTAATCTTGACAAAACAAATATTGTTGTCTTCAAGCGAGGTGGGACTCTGTCGGCACAAGAAAGGTGGTTCTACAATAAGAAATCGGTAAAAACGAAATCTTATTACAAGTATCTTGGTGTGACATTTTCTTGCAGATTAAAATGGAATGAAAATTGTAGAATATCAGCTTTACAAGCCAGAAAAGCAATGAACATGTTAAAAGCATGTTTAACCAAAGTGAAGTGTAGATCCCCGAATGTATGTTTTAAATTGTTTGATAGTATGGTAGTTCCTATATTGTTATATGGTGCGGAGATATGGGGTACAGTATATTCGAAAGACATAGACAGTGTTCACAATGAATTTGGTAAATGGGTTGTAACGTTATGGCCAGAGGAGAATGTGGCAGGCATTTATTATCTGTGAAATACTTGTGCAGACCAATAATCTACTGGACCAAAATTCAACAGATGAATAACCCCGATACCCAAAGAAAAGTTACAGGATGCTACGGGAAGACTGTGAAAAAGGACGAGCAAATTGGGCCAGTGCAGTTAAAGATATTTTATCCAGATACAGGTTCGGGGAGGTATGGATAAGTGGACCGGGTAACATTGATTTATTTATATCAGAATTTAAGCAAAGATTGTTAGATTGTGCTGCCCAAGAATGGAGGACATCAGTGCAGAGCTCTAGCAAGTGCTCATTTTACTCTATTATCAAAACAGATTTATCTTGTGAAGACTATCTTTACAGTCTACCACCAACTCTACGTAGAATGCTAGCCAAATTCAGGTGCTCTGGACACCAACTGAAAATAGAAACTGGTAGGCACCATGGCATTCCAAAGGAAGACAGAATTTGCGAAATTACAACCGTTCAGAAATTGAAGACGAAATACACTGTCTTATTACTTAACTGCCCCGTACTTAACGACATTAGAATGAATTTTAACCAGAAATATCCCGACAGCATACTGACATCGAAAACGTCAAATACTTATTCAAAACAATTTCTGGAAATCTTTTGAAAAGACTATCCTTATTTGTATTAAAGGATTATGGTATTAGACAGGAACCTCTAACATTGTAACGTGTAATGTATTGAATACCCGGACATGAAATTGCCACCTATACCAAATGTTGCAATGTAATATGTACAAATGAGCTTAGCTCCAACTGCAATAAACAACCTCTCTCTGCATTATGAGAGTGACTGGTTGAAAGAAATGTGGATCGCGTAATTTGGAAGTGGTCCTTTGGAACCAAGGACATTTGGGCTAGCAACGCCGAAACTGACGAGGGGGAATTGGTTTGGGATTCAAGGATATTGAATCGAAAGAAATCTGGTGTTAAAACCCATCTGTGGCTAAAAGTAATAAATACGTGAAGTAATATTTTTCCAAAACAATTGGCGACGAACGAGAAGGAGTTTAATAAGCGTAAAACTGTTTAGTTGGGAAAAACGTACGAGTCAATATATTGTTGCTTGAAGCAAGGACAACCGGAAGTTGGAGAGAATGAACAACCAGCACTTCCATTGGGCTAGATACGAACAAAATAAAAGTTGGATAAGAAGCCTGAAGGACTGTAGAATACTATCTGCCTAAATAATGGGATTTATGTTAGATGAATTTTCATGCAACTACGTCGATGCCTCCATCTTGTGACTAACCTAAGTCGGCAACGTGACACACCGGGAAGTAAACTGTCCTAACACGTACATGAATTGAATTTCCGAAAGGGTTTTCACACGTTCCTCAAGTTCACATATCCATGCATTAATTGCGTGACATTTACACACAGTAGTTCCATTTGAAGATAAGTATTGTGTTGTGCTACTCATCGATTGATTAGTTTCTCGATGTTAAAGATGAGAGTGCAGAAACTCTTCAATGGGAAAACATCATGATTAATCTGATCTCTATCAGGAAGTAATCTGTAATAATGTTGTGATTGTTACGATGGCAATGGAGCACTTTAACGTGTTCAATATCAGCTCTATCGGTGAAACTGTTTACATAAAGAGACCAATGAGCACATAGCTTTGACGTGTCCATCAAAGAAGAGCAACGCACCCGGGGACAGCAGATTTTATTGTGTATTCTGCCATCAAACAGTTAAGTTTACTAACTTAATGTTCTAACAACCGATGCGCAACCCCATCTGCACGAATGATGGTTCTTGGAAGCATCGTTTTAGCTTTTCTAGGCACTATAATTTTCCGTGTAGCCTCCGAACCTCTACCACTATTCGGTAATATAGTGAACTTGTGCCCGGCAGCGAAGACCTATGAGGCGCACGTCACGTCGGTATCGAACACATTTGTGCAGAACTTTTATAGTTTGAAATGGGCTAGAAGCGACATTGAATGCACCGTAATTTGCAAACGAGACTCAGAAAACTGTGTATCTGCTTTGTGGGACAATGCAGGCGGCACGTGTTATCTGTCCCGCTGTAATCTGAACTCCCAACGCCAGGCTCTTTCGGAAGCCTCGAACACTGAAGGTAGAAAACTGATATCACTGGAACACAAGATGGTAAGTCGATTTTGATCTTCAGAGTCCCGCTAAGAATCGCATGTACAGTCATGCTAGAGGTCTGCAGAAACGTTATTTTGTGAATTTTCATTGCCATGAGGTCAACAAGATTGGACCTGGGAAAACTCTTCAACCAGCGTACATTTATTTGGTGCATATTCTCGTCCTATGGCCCCCCTACCGATTACGATTTTCATTGACAGGCAAATCACTCAGTTATGCCTCGGACCTGCTAGATTTTTTTCTTTAGAGAAACGTCTATATTCTATAATTGACCATGCAAATCTCTCAATACCTTACCACGCCAAAAACACTGTGATTTTTCTGAAATATTATTTTGCTTCGTGTTATGTAATTTTTGCTGTGATTTTTTATTAAAGTTATACAATTCTATTTTATAGCCCCTCAGGCGAAAGGGCATTAAACAATCATAAAAGCCTTTTTGAGAAAAGCGCATAAAGCACTGTGTGTAAACGTTAGTATTAATCCAAGCTGCAGCATGATGTTCGAGCTGTTTCTAGGGAGATGGTTGTAGTGAAGTAGGCTGTACAGATAAAAATACTACAAAGATTCACCCGCCCATTCGTTATCTTGTTAACGCTTTCAACCTTCATGGTTTGGGGGTCATTTTCAAACTGAAGTATGTCCCGTACCTGGACGTGTTACGCCACCATAGAAGTAGATTGAGTTACAAATTTGATTCCTCCAAAGAATGGCGTTTCATGCTGTGTCCAGTTAATATTGTTCATGTCTCTGTTCAGCTCGAATTACCAATCATTTTGATACAGATACATTTTCGTATCCGCCGAATAAAACTGATGTTGTTGTTCATGATAAAACCATTTTCACAACCGACTGTTTGGTAATTGCTGAGTCCCACAAGAAGTTTCTATACGTCATCCGTTGAACACGGTTGAAGTGTTTGTTACTTTCCTGCCCTACCTCCTTGCCGTGTTCCGCAATGCTAAATGTTTTATCGGTTTACCGATGAACGCACTCCTTTGATCGAAATGAATTTGTTTGTTAGGTAACAGGTGATAACAGCGAAGAATGCATTGCCAAGAACTGTTCAGCGGGACCCGCTTATTGTCGTAAAGAGTGTGATAACAACACTGCCACGTGTCTCGGTAAGTTCACCCATACTCTTCCACTGTCTCTAGGTAAAGAGATGTCATGCCATCTTGCGTTTAGGCACGAGCCAACCAGGCATTTCTGATAAAGTAACCCTTCTGTCACACCAAAATGGAAGCAGTCATGCATCATAAAGGTAAGGACACTATTGCATCCGCGAAGATTATTTGTTAAAAGGATACTAGGCCATGTTTTGATGATTTCCATCAATCTCATTTTGCAATATGCTAAAGCATCATTGGTGTCAATCTGTCAAACTAAACGCAAGAATCGATAAAAAACTCATACTTTTTATTTCAGAGTTTGGACACTAGGTCCCTTCTGGATGTTCTATTCCTACAGTTGTCGTGTAATTCTCTAAAAGCGTTTGTTACGCTTGCTGCTTTAGCAGACTTTAAAAGGGGTTTTCAAAATTTCCTCGAAACTTTTGAGAGTTGTCTAGGCTTACGGAACATAATTTTGTTTCAAAAAACTTGGTGCGAAAGTCGTTTTTAGTTTTTGTTAATAGGCCTGATTTCCTTTTAAGCGTTTTAAAACGCCACCACTTTCGTATTTCCTCCATGTGAGCACACTGTTAAAACCCTAAAACATTACTTTGCCTAATAACAGTTCCTAATTTTCAAACGAAACATACTTGGACTTTCAGGTGACATAGCAACGAGCGTAAGAAAAACAAGCTATTTTGCATCCACGTATCTAACCTGTACCTTTTCTAAATTTTTCTTAATAAAAGTCACGTGGACATAATCAGAAATGTGTTTTGTTCAACATTGAAGTTACAAAATAGAATGATTAAAAATTTTGCTTGTTACTGTACTTCCTTATGAAGAAGGAGGGTTAAAATATCTTAATTTGGAAATAATTAGAAATATTCTCATGTTCAATTGGATCAAACGCTTATATCCAAAAGAAAACAGTAGTTAGAGATTATATCCCAAATCTGTAATTGCTAAGTTGAGCGATGTTGAATTTTTTTTTCAAATTTTCGCTGAAGAAATTTGAAAAGTAATAGAAAACAAATCATTTTTTGTCGGGAACTGTTTGAAGTGGGACTTTTATTTTGTGAAGATTTTCAAGATAGTGAAAATAAATTTTTGGTTGGCAATTTATTAAAAAAGTATTTTGGTTGGCAATTTATTAAAAAAGTACAATCTGAAGAATTTCTGCGTATTGTCGCACAGTGCGGTGATTAATGCAATGAAGAAACACATGGCGATCTATAATAAAGTTATATTGGCAGTAACAACTTTCATTTAATAAATTATGACAATTGTAACAATGTTAACACAACTCCAATTTGCATACATGTGCACAAAACCCCGATAATTATGTACAATTAAGTGATTATTACACGGAAAAAGAAATAAAAGAACTATATTATTATCATTATAGACCCTTCACCCTTCCCATTCATCCAGAATTAAAGAATTCTAGATAACTCTTTCAGACATAAAAGAATATTTATATGACTTTAGATAAGATTGGAGTTGTTTAAACTGATAAGTGTCTATATTGTGAGCAGACACGGACATTCCAGTCTTCATATCTGGGATAGTATACATTTTTTTCAGAACCCCAAATCAGATCACAAATTAGTTTGCAACACCATTTATACATTCGCATTTTCTTCATCTACTGGACAACACAGGTGGAAAAGTTTCCATTTTTAATAATTTCAAACTGAAGTTACACGTGTTTATAAGCACTATTCTAACAGATAACACGGAGAAAAATCTAGACAAATGGAGAGGTCTGCAAGCATGTCTTTAGTTATTTTCCTGGAAATGTACTGAAATCAACCGTTTTTATTTTTTAAGTTATATTGACATTTAAACTCTTAGTACAGAGATGTAACACAATGTTATGAATTGGATAATGATTTTCGTATCGATTTATTTTTATATGTGTTTGAGTATATACCAGTCCATTGTATATAAGCCTCTTTATCATTTAAGCTCGTTCATCGTGTACAAACGGCGTGAATGTGAGTATGAAAGGTGCACGAAAGATTGTCCCCTTTACCCTTTTCTCTGTTAATTTACATTTATAGCAACTTATGTGTTGAATACTTATTGTTTTGTGAAGGCTAGATCCGAGGCTTCCAGCCTCAGACTAGCCTTTATTTTTTGGGCAATTAATCTATTTAAAAAAAAGAATAAACGAGTTCAGCAATCCCAAAATTGTGAAACGTAAATAGGCAGTATCTTGGCAAAACACATCATATTTTCAAGCTGTCCTGTATACAGTAGTCCTTGACGTACGAAACGAGTCTATATATCATTGGCACATAACAGTGCATGCTTTAAATTATGGAGGGCATCAACTCTGATCATGGTTTTATTTAAGTGAATTGGCTATGGGTGCATGCGCTTCATTCCGTATAAATGCAGCACCTGTCGTTCCGAAGTTAGCGATTAACATCTTTCTAGTGGTTCTTCAAAATGCCGCCATTTCTGCAAAATTAAATATCTTTTCATTTCCTTAGCATAGTTAGGCGTTCAGGTGCATTTTTCTCAGAGCTTTTGTCGGAAATCAACGTAAGTGGCTCCTTGTCTGCGCTTAGATATATTAATATGGTTCATGCATATGAGTTTCCAATCCAAGTCCCCACTTAATGACTCTTTTCGATTAACCAGTCGAGATTTCGAGTACAAACTCGAAATTTCAGGTTAAGACTCGAACTTTTAACTTCAGTACTGCCGGTCCGGTAGTACAAGTAACAGAAGGCTATTTGTCTGTTAAATCGTTGATGTCAAATTTGTTATTTCACGTGAAATAAACACACACTTCATGTGTTCATTTTTTTCGCATTTCCGCAACAGATGCTGCCGCTTAGCCTTCTGAAGATTCGTGTAAATGGGCGTCTTAAAAATAGTTCACTCGTTATTTATGATAAATGTATTATACAGCGCACGCGGTGATATATCTCGATAAATGATATGCAAGTCGATTTAAACTCAGGCTTCGTCCTCCTTTAAAGCGGCTTGTACATCACGTATCTTGATCTAATAACCCACAGTTATCATTACGTAGGTTAGATACCATATGTGTACCGTCAATGAAAAACGTTAAAACCGTCCTGGCACAATTAATATTCTCATTCCTTACACTAGGTGGCGAATTCTGCCCAACTTTGACACTTCTTTCATCGGAGTTGCATGTCTTTGGTGTCATTTTTTCAAAAATAAACATGCAAATTATTTTACTTCTAGATGGCGGAAAGATAATTCAGTACGAAATATGACACATGCGTCAAGTTCAGTGTCATTCTAAATATCCTATATTGAAACGACCAGAATCTGCGGTCAATCAAGGTCAGAAAGAGGTCGCTGTACGCCAAAGTGACTTGAAAAGGCGTTTTGAGCTGTTTTACAGCAACCCTGTGTCTTGGCAATAATTGAAATAGCTTATAATATGCTTATCCATTATATCTGTTTTGAGTCACACGAACATAAAATGCATAAACAGCCGTGATAGTTAGTAAAATTTATCTATGCTCCACCGTGTACATTTTTGTTGCAGCTACATTACAGAACTGTGCTGAAATCCCTGTCTCGAACATGCGGCATTTCCATTGGCAAAATTTTGAAAATCACGAAGATTCAGGGACTTTGTTGGTATGTTCGCTCCATTTTGGTCATTGTACTCTGTTGTAAAGAATTGTCCGTGTACCGTTCTGAACACCCTGTCTGTTTTGTTTGACAACAACAATTTAGATCATGCCAAAATACACTTTTCCGGTACGATGAGATTTCTTGGCCGATAAAAGAAAGCTTTGACTGGGCGTCGCCGTCAAAAATCATCAATTTAAATGCACAGTCCGGCAAAGCCATAAAATTCTTCTCTGCTCAGTTGATTTCACAATCACAAGACGTCGGCATACTATAGGGCGACGTTGTTTGATATCCGCTCGATAACCTACACAATTCCGCCCAATTTCAAGTAGTCGATTGACGTCAACGGCCATCGCTCGATGTCTGATCGATGTCCGGCAGATTCATGCAGAATTGTCTGCTGAATCATGTTGCAACAGGCTAGACCAGCACCAGTTGTGCCTCTGTAGCCGCTAAAAGCTCTCCGATAAAAATTCCTCCCGGTAGTACGTGGCTTTTTGGATAAAGTATACGCCATCTGCTGTATCGGCCAAACATCACTCGGTATGTGACTTATGACTATAGCAAATGACGGACGATGTCCGCCAACACGCCGATTGAGTATATCCCGAGGACGTAGCATGACTGGGCGATTTCATCGGATCAGCAATGCATAGAAGTTCCGAGGTGGAATCGATAAGTTTCCAGAGAAAAGGGTTAGTACTGCCGATAATTGATCGATGATCAGATGGAAGATTTTCGATGGTATCGGCCTGGCGTCTAGGTCTAAATCAGCAATCGACGCATAATGGGGAATAATTAAAAAATTCCGAATTCGAAGTTGCAGGACGAAGACAGATCTTGTTGAATTTGGTTTGGTATCGATCGGTGATCGGCTGCAGATTACTCAGCCGATTTTGATTAGTCGACCGACGTCAACAGCAAACGGCCGATCTCAATCGAAGTCCGATGAATGTCTGCCCGATTTGTTAGCCTACATGATCTTCTGTTGGTTGTTGTCTCGGTATGCGGTGTTGCATTAATTTCACATCTTTCATATGTGAGCTCTGCTCGCAATCCGTGCCAATCATGCTAAGCCACCAGGACAGAACACGATCTGCGAGATTGGACAATGTCTCCGATGCCTGGACTTGAGTCATGTCAGATCAGAAACAGGTTGTTTCAAAAGACGTAATGTATCCTTATCTAATTGTTTTCATTCTGCATTGTGTAGCACCTTTCTGTAAAGACCGCACTTGTGACTCGTGGTAATAGCCGGTCCTTTTTCGCCAATGCCTGTCATTTTCAAGTCGGAGTTTGCTGTAGCGGAAGACACAGAAGAAGAAGATATCTTATCGATGACTGTGCGATAAATAAAGTTTAAATTTTGCCCAATAGTGTTCCAACCATTAGGGTTTCGTTTCGTTTTCTGTTGGCCGACATATCTTCCCTACATTTAAGTATTGCTACAACAACGTTTTGCTTCCCGGCAGTCGTGGAGGCATTTAGGACTATTACAAGGACGTCTTACATGTGGGATTTTCTTTCCAAAACATTATTAAGTGATAGTCATTTGAAAAATGTGAATTCATGCAAACACGACAATACCTTTGACGACCACGCAATTGTCCGAACTTGCATCGTTTCCTAGTTACCACCGCCCGCTCAATGGGACAACTGCTTATGGTAATAGGCAAGTGGATGTAGTTATTGACTTTCTTATACATACTGGCAACCACAATAGGATTGCTGTTTTGAGACGCGAAGGAAAATGCTAACACTTCGACAGAACAGAAGTGTGTAGAATGCCTGTTTTTTGACAAATAACTTTTCTCGCTTTATTACTAAACTAATTATCAATTAACTCCTCTCGTGCACAAAAATGCTTCGATATAAATTAATGGGTACTTTATCTAACCTAACCCCTGCTGCCAACGATCAAGCATACCTGCATTGTACTGGCTGACACTAACAAATCTGGTACGTTAATAATTGCAGCGCGTTGCACTTCATCTTTAAATTCATTGAACATGGCACAGTACCCGTTCGATAGGATGTCTAAATGTCTGTATGTTGTTATAGAGTGTAGTCTACAGGAAAAAGTACAACTCAACTGGCCTGAGAGTTCAGTTCCGCGGAGTTTTACGAAGTGGTAAAACTATGAATTCCAGCTGCAGCCGATGGTACTACAGGTTTGACAACAAAGAGTGTCAAAATCCAGGAACTATAGAAATGGTGTGGCTTAATGGTTTATCCTCGGACTATTATAGGCCTTCTCACGGTAAGACACTAGCTCGTTTGAAACGTTAGGTTTTTTACCTCTGCCAATAAAGTTGAGGGTTGCGTTATCAGTTTAGATATAATTTGATGCCGTATCAAAAAAAAATAAAGTAAAATAAGAAAATGTAAAACGTTATGAAGGTGAATTTATTTTACTTTGTTCTCGTTTTTCCTGATCATGACGTATGCTGAGTGCTTTTGTCAGCCGCAGGCACTGTTCCTCGTTCGTTCCCCATATATCAATGTTCTGCATTGCAAGTTGCCTACCCAACTTGTTTATACGGGTGCACAAAAGCGGGCTACTATTTTGAAACTTGAAATCTGTCTTCCATTGATTGAATGGTGTTTGTGTCATCTCGGTATTACTAGCTCTGGTATTAAAGAGGCTTGGAATGCGAAAGCGTGTCAAAATATCTTTTAAACAAAAAACGAAAGTACCATCTCGCAACGTCGAGCACAAATTAATTCACTTCCGCAATGAGGAAATTTCGAGAATTAAATCACCAAATCTACGGTTTTTGAAATATGCGGGAAGAAAAATTCTGTGGTTACCACAGACTTTTTAATCTCCCCCCAATAATGATAAATGCATGCATGTACTCACAGTTAGTTGCTTGAAGTCGCTTGAGCTAAAAGGTCGCTTTTACATAGAAGGAACATGGGCTACGTCTATGTCTTGCCAACCACATAAGGTTGCGTGCTTTGCCTTTTGGGAGAAAATTCGACGAAGTGACAAGCAGTTGACAGATCATTTTTTAAATTTGGAACTAAAAGAAATTGATTTGTTATGAACAGAAATTAAAAAATATTTACGAGCAAACTTTAAAAATACCTAGCGAGCAAGTTGAATCCTGTTTCAGTGGGAGAGAGCCAATTTCAATACTACAACTTATTTTGTTTATCGCGTTCCAGGCCTCTTTAAGGGAAAAAATAACACTAGTAATAGGATAATTGGTCGCCATTGTACTTTTAAGATGACTTCTTGGGAAAATGAACCTATAAAATCGCTAAATGGTAAATTATGAATTGTTTCTTTTAAAGGAACACAATAAGTAGTTCTGAAGTAGTGCAACCACATTTAAGATGTTTTTACGCGTTAATGTTGTAGTTGACGGCATTTGTGAAGGTCTGCTTGCCGGGGACATTAACATCACGTTTGACGTTGGAAATTGTGCGGGATACCTTGTATCGGATAGTGCAGTTGGATTGCCAGGAGTGGGAGTCTCGCTTACAGTCGAGGAAAACCACTTAGGTTCTAGTTTGGGTAAGGATTTTGCAACAAGAACAGTTTATGTTAACAACTTGATGATTTCAAACCAGGTTAGGGGGGAGGGAGATTTTTTAAGAAAATTTCTAAGGAAACTGACAATTTTTAAACAAGTTAAGGAATAAAAGTAATCAATTTTGGCCCCTATTGTGTAAGAAAAGAGACTAGTGGTAGATTTATTCTAATCACTTTTCCAGCAGATGAGTGGCCTTGCAAGAGATGTAAAGAAAATTTACACCTTTTGATCTTGAATTCGCTAAATTAAACTTGTGTTTTTCTAAGGTTTGTTTAACCTCATCATTTGGTAAAAAATTTGGTTTGCATTAAGTTTCGTTTCATTATGTTTTTATTCAAAAAGACTGGAGAAGAATCTCAAGTAAGTATTTTTAATGTGAGTAAACTAATTTACGAAGCAACAGGGACATTTTATTCGTGCGAAATAAACAACAAAGTTCTAATATCGATATTCAAACGTAGTAAAAACATTAATTGTCATAGACTGACAATTTTTTAATAACGCAATTTTTTAATTATGACCAATAACGCGAGAATATGTGAGACTTAAGTATGACGTCACCGGAAGTTTGGCAAAAGCTGGTCGTTTAGCCATTTGCCCTATACGGTAGCAGAGTGTATTCTGTTCAGTTTACTTCGATTTTTTGGAAACTGCCAAGTACGTACTGCTGTTATGGCAAATGTAAATCATATTCGTACTGAAATACGTTCCATCGCGTTCTGTACTAATTCCGTCCCTGTAATTTAGACGGGCGGTAGGCGAAATCTGATCACAGATTAAGTTTTCACCTCGTCAAAATACATTCTACACTTACATTGTCACTTAAAAAGGCACTTACTTTCTTCAATGATCTTTTGTGTTTCTAAACATATGTTTGATAAAGCATAGCTATGAGAATTCATGTGACTTTGGAGAAGAATTCCAGCTCCACTTTTTGGTTACGGTTAACTTTTTTATCGGGCGCACGCGTAATCCACGAAGTATTTCAACTTAATCAGGTGAGTATGAGGCAAAGGCTAACGCGAGACCGAGCAAAGCGCGTGACCTGGCGCGTGACACTTGCGAAATAGCATGGGAAGATATCAAGTGAAATATGTAATATTTGTGGTCCTTGGACTTTTAGTTCGTCAACAGACGTGATTTCACGTAATTTTCTCAAAATGGCGCCCGGTGAGAGAAACTCGAGCGAATCGCGAGTTTTTTATGAATACATGTATGTTTAAGTTATTTGTATCCAGAGTCGTGGTATGTGTTAATTATAACTCCATGTGCACATACGCATGTTTCATTTGATTTTATTTGCTGTATTTTGAAATTCGTAACTTGTGTATGTACTATCGCCCCAGTATGCCTGCGCCATTCAGGCCTAGCCCGGGTCGAGTTCCAATTTCAGTCCTTTCACAGCTTCGCACAACATAAGGAGTTCACATTTTCTTCTTCCATTCCAAGTTATTCCACGATCCATCTACCATCTCTTAAGTTAGGTTAACGTTTTAAGCCTAAAATTCTCCATAGGAACTCCAATAAGATTTAGCGTGTGTAGCAAGGACTCGGGGCAAAACAAGGGCAATATGGCGGGTTTTACCCTACATCTGGTGACGTCACAACTGGAAACTCGCAAGTGACCTATTGATCTACTAGCAGAGCAGGCTCTGCAGACCAAGTGTCTAGCATGAAAAAAGAAATCGTGCAAATCCAAGCAAAATTACACGAGTGAAAGGCGAGTATTTCGCGAGTACGCTCGAGACTGCTACCGCAAAATGGCCGCCACTGAAATGATTGGTCAGTGAGTTTAGAATGTTCAATTAGGAAACAAAATACATTAATTATGGGACCGAAATCAGTGCTTCAATTCCACACAAGCGAAGGTTTTCGCCGCAAGTGCATGACTAATGACTCGTTAGAACGGAACGACAACCACGCCTCAATATCAGCCAATGTAAAGTAAGTTGAGTGCTATACGACCTCTTGGTTATAGCAATAGAACCGCTCGCGATAGTCTTCCAACTCTAAGCATACACGTATATGAAAATCTTTGCAAAATTTATGTGTGATCATTTGAGGGGAGCTTGAGTATTTCACCCTTATGTAACTCATATCGCAATCACGAAGTACAGAGCGCCTCTTTATGCGTTATCTCCCAACTAAAAAATTGCGCTAGAGTGCAAGAAGTTGCAGTACAACAACGCATGGACGTCAGACGAACAGAGACGGGCGCACAAAGCTGAGGAGAGAGAGCAAGCCTGTGACGCTGATGCTTAGAGGAGCAGACTAGACCGTGAGACTGAGGGTCAGACGAAACAGGCTGAGACACAGAGGAAGGGTGAAAGAAAGGAACATCAGAGGGCCCAAACAGCACTGAAATGTGAACAGTTTTCACAAAGCGGTAACCCTTAAAGGACTTCTGGTGGTGTCAAACTGAAGCTACACAAGTTAGATGAAAAGCATAATGGCACGGGAAACTTTCTGGAAAGGTTTCAGATATTCGAGTCAGTCATGGAACCAGTAGGTCCTCTGTTAACGCCTCTACCGGAGATGGTCATCCTGGAAGTGAGAAACATTGAGGCCTTCGGAGTGGACATGAAAACACTCAATCATTTATGAAGTGGCCCGATGAACGTAGAGGGAAGCCAGACAACAAAAGGGTGGACCCGAAGAACACTGGTCTAGCAAAATCCAGAGGCTGTCGGAAGTGGACTCTTGGGAAACAACACCAGACGTCAGCCGTAGTTAACCGCCGAGGTCTCAAAGACGAGGAGAGAGATCCAATGAAGTGTACTAACCATGAACGCTCGTTCGAAGAAAAGGTACGTCTCAAAGGATGGACATGTCAGCACGCAGAAGGTGTCAGTGCTGAGAGATACAGTCATTCACCACCATTGTGGTTTGATTCAGTCTAGGCGAACCGGTAGTGGTCATATGAGTTGGCAGACTCAACCAAGAGAAGACTGTCTTTCGCCAACAGCAACACAGTGACACCGTAGTATACGGTACAAGTGTTTGCGATGTTTTTCTAGCGTCCAGTGACCGATTTGATCATCAGGGATTTGTAACCAAGAGATGTCAAACTAGAACAAACAGCGACTACCGCTAACAGGGACGGGCCACGGGGAGATGACGCTTCCCAAGAGTAGGGCTCTGTGACCTCAACTCCATAGGGGTTGAAGACAGTTGACAGCTCGGAAGCAGTTATGTGTCTACTAGAGCTCACGCAGATTGACGAAAGGATTGGCAATAAGCCGTTTGCTGTATCTAAAACCATACTGGAGTTCAAGGAAGCCCATCGAGAGGATTCATCCCAAAAAGCTGTGGGATTTATCCCAAAACAAGGTCGAACCAAAGACAAAAGGAAAGGGGTCATGCATGATGGACGTCTAGCAAGGGATGCGCTTTCGACTGGTGATGAGGTGAAATAGGTTGATTATGCCGTGCAAGTAATTGAAACCCGTGATGGGTGTTACCCACCTGTCTATACTTAAAAGAAATCTCGGGTGAGAGGAACAAATGACCGTATAACCAAGAGCTATCTACTGGCCATGGGGGCATCAGAAAGGTCCCGACTCTGCCAGGAGACGATTACAAAGGGCGAGTGATGAACTTTTCAAGATGGTAGCCATTGAACTGGTTGGTCATAAAGTTCCAGTGTCGGATAAGGGAAACATGTATATCCTTAGGGTTGTGGATTTCACTAGCAGATACCCTTAAGCAGTGGTACTACCAGAGACAGAGATATGGCACGTAGCCAATTAAATGTTAGGAGTGTTGCTCCGACTCAAGAGCCTAGGTGATCATAAAATGCAGGTCACAGAGCAGCTGATAAAGAACGTTTGTATGCTTGGGAGTGCAAAGTAGCTTCATGTGACCCACGCTTCGACGCGCTTTGAGAGAAGCAACCGTGCATTGAAGGCCAGCCGTCCTTTTCGCTTACCGAGAAGTCCTGGACTCAAGCACATTATTTTCAACCTTTGAGTTGCTCTACGACAGGGCAGTAAGAGGTCCTAGGCAGACTCTGGCGAATTCTGTACTGGATAAGACAATACGATGATTTAAAATGCTTACTAGTATGTGCTCGAGCTAAGGAATCGTCTGGAGGAAACATGTAACAGCTTATTACTTTAAATGACATTCTTTTTAATATGGCATCAGCAAAATTAATTTATTTTCGAGCGCCAGAAGTGGGCCGTCCAAATATTAATATCGGTGCCCCGCTTTTTGTAGGCTCCAGGTGGAGCACCTATAATAACATAGGTCAACTCACTTTTGAAGCTCAAAAGTAGAACTCTTGCCAATGTCATCTTAAGAAGAAGAAGGATAAGTCAAAACGACTTATTTTTATTGAAATGACATCAGCAAAAATTCAATTTCGAGCGTCACTTATGAAGCTCGAAATGTGATTTCTTGTTTATGTCCATGTGGTGTTATCTCCTTAGAGGTGGACTTGAAATGACCTGCATTTCTGCTCTACTCTTTGCCTTTCTGGTACATTCTTGCAGTGATAGATTCGTCCAGTCCTTGATGTCGTCCAGCCACATTCTGCGTTGTCTACCTCTTGCTATCACCCCTTCTGTTTTTCCTTCCGGTATGTTCTTGCAGATGGTGTCATGCCTTTCAATGCGACCAAAGTATTTCAGTTTTCTTGTTTGGATTGTATTTAGGAGCGATGGTTTAATTTTGAGCAAGTTACAAACATCTTTGTTGGTCTTTCTTTCTGTCCAGCTGACTCTTGCCATCCGTCTGAATGTCCACATTTCAAAGGCCTCTATTTTTGTCCAGGTTTTTATTCACTGTCCATGTCTCAGATCCATAAAGCAGTACAGAATGTATGTAGAATCTCACAAGTCTTGTTCTAAGAGTGAAGGAGATGTTCTTTGATGTTAGCAATCTTGCCCTAGAGATAAACCTTGGTTCTGCCATTCCGATGCGTATCTTTATTTCTTCATCACTTCCGCCATCCTGTGTAACATTTTGACCTAGGTATTTGAAACGCCCCACTTGCTCCAGTTTCTTTTCATTGATCTCTATGTTTGCCTTGAGACCATCCTATTTAATATCACCATCACTTTTGTTTTCTTAATGTTCATATCCAGTTCATTTTTGCTGCTGCTTTTGTTAATGGTGTTGACATGTTGTTGTAGGTCCTGTTTATTATTGGCCATAAGGACTGTGTCATCTGCATACCTCAAATTATTCATATTTCTGCCGCAAACAATGACACTCGTCTGATTGCTGCTCTCTCGGAATATCAATTCAGTGTAGATGTCAAAAAGATATGGTGACAAAATACAACCTTGTCTGACTCCTCTTTTGATTGACGTGTATGGAGAAAGCTCGTTCTGAATTCTGATGGCTGCTTTTGGTGCCAGTACATAGTTGTTATAATTCGTATGTCTTTGCCATCAATACCGATCTTTTCTAGGCATTCTATCATCTGCACATGATGGACCCTGTAAAAGGCCTTGGCATAGTTGCTAAAACTTGTTTACAAATCCACCTGGTTTCCTATACTTTTTGTGCTATGGTGTTGAAACAAAATATTCCTTCCCTCGTACCATTCTCTGCTCTGAATCCAAATTGTTCTTCTCCGACTTCGTTGTTGATCTTACGTTTAATGCGCTCTAATATGACCCTCAACAGCAGTTTGGTGGCATGTGGTGTGAGGCTTATTGTTCGAAAGTCTCCGCATTCGTTCGCCTTGGCTTTCTTTGGTAGTGTGATGTAAACGGATCTTGTTATACATGTAGTTCTTCTGGTATATGTCCTGAGTCATATATCTCATTGAATAAATCAGTTGGTGCTGTGGTGCTGAAATCGCCTAAAACTTTTAACATTTCGATTGTTATTCCGTCCTCAACCCGGGCTTTCGCTTCTTCTGTCTTTTTAATTTTTTCCACTTCTACTTTTAATATTGGTGAACCATTGTCGTTCTTTGGTTTTGGCATTTGAGGTCTTTCATTTTCAAATAGTTCCCCGATGTACTCACTCCAACGTATCGCTATTTAATAATAATAATGTGTATAAAGCTTTGTTATTCTCATTATATGTGGGAAGGGAGTGTAATGAAGAAACGATATCTTGTACAAGTTGGTGACACGTCTGCCTGATTCATTCAAAAACAGCGTACGTGGTCGTTGTAAAGAACAATGCAGGCCGTGATACTGTCGGCTGCCCGGCTGGTACATGAACAGCAACAGTATTGGCGCGAAAAATAATTGTACAGAAATCAGTAGCAGCGCAAAATCGAACCACCACTAGCAGCCGAACACTGCCGCTGAGCCCAAACGGCTTACTTATTAAATGACAGAGAATTTTAAATGTATTTAAATAGTAAAGACACCGGCGGAAATTGGCGATTTATGTTGCTTTATAGCTCTAGTCCTAACGAATCCCAAAAATAAGGTATGATTATGACAACGCACGATTTAATACTAGTTAATGCAATGGTGAGTGAATCAAGTACAGCCGCCACGAAAGGATCAATGATGTATTACAGTATTTAGAATCGCCAAACGGTGTGGAAGTTATGACAAAACACAAGAAATGTTTCATATTTCGTATTTGCTACACTTTGCCTTGCTTCGCTGAATTCTACTTCTGTAGGGACGTGTCCCGGTTTGTCAAGATTTAACATAGCACAGGTCTCGTGGACGAACGAAAGTGATGTCGACAACGGATTAATAAAAGTAAGTTTTTCTTTACAAAACATTTGTTTTAAAAATCAAGAGTGTAACCGAACTGCGAAACGAACAGGGAAATAATATCAAAGATTAAAAGTCGAAGATCTTAGAATATTGATCCCTAACAGTTCCAGTGGATAATTTATTCAGGCATTCATCCAAAATTATACATCTTTATTTATTACAATGAATTAGACTTTTGGAGTCGTTTGATACAATTACATTTTCAGGAATAATTCAGGATACGGTGACATTTACGAAAATTACCCCAAGTATCTATCTGAAATTTTCTGATAGATAAAAATGCGAAAACAATTGTAACGTAGCTTTGAAATGTACTGTAGACATCTAATTGCTAAAGACTTTCCACAAGAAATCAACTTATTTCTTCGGAAAGTGAAAATTAGTGATCCTGATACATGCTGTGTATGTCATCGAAAGGGAACAGATTTTTACGACTGGTATGTTAATAAAAAAAGTGGACTCTGGGGAAAACAATATTCATAACAAAGAGACAATGTTATTTTGAGCACTTGTTGCATAGTTTTCACGATCAGCATTCAAGACCGAGAATACTGAATAATCTGATTGAAACACGGGGCTTCGGATAAAAATCGGGACTTCTGGGTCTAAGCCAAAACGCTAGGGTGAAATGTTCGTTGCAAAACACGCCGTTTTTATTGGACAGGATATGTAACACCCAAAATTGACCGACTGCGTTGTTTTTGCTTTTTCAGTGGAATGGGAAATGGTAAATGCCGCAAAAACTCATGAAACCACGTGTTTTGATTTCATTTTAGTAGAGCGTGAAAATATGGCTATGTCGCGTGGGAAATTACAATACAATAGTATATAATAATATGTCAACTTGGCCACGTTTCAAAAAGCGGGACATTTTGAAGGTTTGGCAGGATGGCGGGAACAGTGAGACAATCCGCCAAGAGTGGGACAATTGGCGAAAACACTGTACGCTGTCAGCAACATAAAGTATTGGATTGTTTACAAGGCTAAATTTTCATTGTTTAACATGTTATAACAGGTACTAGAGATAACAATAGGCCAACTGCTTAGATATTAAACCGAATTAACAAAAAACGGCATCTGGACAACAGGCAAATGAGTTATTAAAGACACAACTGAAAAGAGTAATAACACACACATGCACGCACGCACGCACGCACGCACGCACAGACAGACAGACAGACAGACAGACGGGCAAGCAGACACACACACACTCAAACACACACACACACTCAAACACACACACACACACACTGACACTTAGTAATTTTTCGAAAGCCACGTAAACACACCTGATTTAGGGCCTAAACTTCTCATTTGGGCCTATAGTTGCAGAACAAACTCATGCTGTAAAATGCTGTAACACAATTCTACAACCAAAACTATCAACAATGACAAAATGAAAATGAAGCAATGAAATTAGGCTGGATTTGATAACCTCTATCAAAACTCATTCCAGCAGACAACAGAAATTAACAGTACAAACTCTCGTAGCTAGTCTCGGAGTCGCAAGCTATAATAATAAAATACATAGGTCATTTTCGGGAGTTACCATTCCAGAGTTTGATTGCTAAATCCTTCCCTGAGTCTATTTGTAAGGCCGTAAAAGTACAAAGCTGGAATGCAAGTGCATTCTAATAACTTCTGCGACAATGGTGAAAGCCACGGAGAAGGTTTTTGGCGTACGAGATTTCGACTGCAAACTGAATTTGTCTTGAGCAACCCCCTCCTCGTATTCTTTTCCTGTTGGACTGGTATGCTATATTTCCTATTGCCAATGTTCAGACAAGTATTGGATTGGCTATTCTGCATTAGGCACAAATAAGTCTTCATTGGTCTGCATCGACGTTGTAGTACACTACCGTAGCGAGAGGAGATGAGGCTTCATTTCGATCGTAATTTTAGAGGAGAAGGCAACCTTATTTCATGACATTTTTAGTGAAATACGGTTCGTTGGTTATCCCAGACATTTTTTCAGTTGATAACGCCCTCCGATAATGTTCTTAATTAGTCGTACCTTACACCGGAAGTGACGGTTAGGGTTAAGCATTTCCCGCCATTTTGTTTTCGTACAGTCCGACTGTGAGCTATCGAGTCAGTCATTGTTTTACCTCGGTTGTGACAAGTTCAGTCGTTGTTTGTGTTTTCGTTTGTTTACAAGTCAGTCAACACGACGCACGGCTGCTGCGTACCGGGATGTACTCATTATCGTCTCACACGCACTTTGGGTATGCCTTTACACCGCTTTCCGAAAGATGACACAATCCGCCGTACTTAGCTCGTTCGCGTGAAGAACGAAGCTTTACTAGTCCACGCAACGTACAAAGCAGAGGAGAATTACCGAGTATGTGGTAAGCATTTTCTGCCGTCGGATTACGCAAGAGATATGTACTCAGACTCAATGAAAGTTCCTGCATAGCAAGGCTGTTCATCCCCGGCAGTGCCCGTCGCCACCCCCAAGGCGTGCATTTTTGAGGCGAGAAGCGTCGCGAGATGTGACCTCTACAGTAACTGGAGCCCCTTCATCTAATGTAACATGTACCTCCGAACGTAACCACGGTGCCTGCAATTCTAGGAACTAGCAGTGATTTACCCTGTGCTGGTGATGCTTCCAGCCCAGAGCCTGTAAGCAGCCCGGCAAGTATGTCGAGTAGTGGGAGTGAAAACAGGTCCAGTTTGACAACCTGTGAGGAGGACAGTTCGTCGTCCAGTGAGCAGGTTGGTGAGCCAAACTTTGATACGTTTATTGTTGACGTGACTAAAGTATTGGAGCTATTTAGAAGATGCCAGGCGTGTGGCGAGGGAGTCACACGGCAGAATGTAAGCGGTTTGGGTGCTCAAGTCATCATCCAGTGGGAACCGCATAGAGGATTCCATCGAGGACGGCGTAACAGTGCACACCGTGCATTTGGACCAAGACGTCCCACCACGTCTTTCCCAGTCTCTGCCTCAAACCTCTCTACAGCAGTCTGTGCGCATTCTACTTCACTAAACTCGGGCTCAAACATATATCCACCCACTGACTGTTCATCAAAACTGAATAACTCGTCACCACGTCACTGTGTCTGTAATATGGGTCGCTGACTCCAGCCATTTTCAGGTTAGTACAAACTAAACGATCCCTAAATGCAACATAATTACGTTCTCTAACAGCCCAGCTTGTTGTATAATACTCTTCGGTATGAAATGGTAACAACAAAGTTAGGAAATCAGGGCGAAAACAAAAGGAGAACAGATCCTCACAGTAAACTCAGAAACAAAGTGGAGGGAAATGGTAAGCCCCTTAAACGTCACTTCCGGAGTAGAGCACGACTAATTAATAAAATTACGTGATGCCGTAATTAACTGGTGCATATATTTAATAAAAATGAGATGAAAAAGGTTGCCTTCTTCTTTAATGCGTCATTTGGCCTGACTTTAGCAAGATTAGTAGTGAAGTAAAAATGTTTATGCGGAATGACGCGGGACGCGGGGGCGCAAGATTTTAGTGTAACCACTGTTTTCAGGACCCAGCTTTCTATAAGCTACATGTCCCCATGCCTAGGATTGGTGTCATACCAAGAATTGAACGGTGACAATTGACTTATCTCAAAATCCAGCTATGCAAGGTTGTTTGGTAATTGGCCCAATTGTGTTACACAACAAACAGAATTCATTATGAGCAGGATACTGACAGAATTGTTAGAAAAGTTTTAGGTTTTAAAAGTCACAAGGAATGAAAAGGTAAATGTCGTATCAACAACACTGCGCACTGAGGTTACCATTCAGCTACGCCCCCACCTGAAATAGCCTCAGTCCCATAAAAAATATGCGACAATCGAGCGCGTAGACTTTGAGCCGATTGTTGTTAGGTATGATCGTCGTATACGGCAATCGGACAGTGCCAAACACAGATGTGATAGCAGCCCTAAATAGCTAACGTGTGGTTAGACCTACGACGAAAGGTATGTATCTCCGTAATTAGATTACTTTTCAATAATACCATAAAGAAATGAAACTTCTCAACCTTTTAACTATACCTATGTTGTATTTGTAGACGTTTAACTACTACAAACGCGACCCGAATACGATCATTCACGTGATTTTCGTTGCCAACATGCAGCTTTCCAGCAAAGGTGATATATGGTATCAAATCAAATTCAATGGCAACCGTTGTATCTCACCCGGGGAAATCAAAGTGCGGTTACCATCGCATTCAGCTGATGTAGAGTCCAGAATTGGTACAAGCGCAGGTGAAGTATAAGTTGCCAAAGACTCCTAGAGATAGAGCCATACACTGGGTACTCCAGCTAGCGATATTTTTGGTAAAAAAATTGTCGTTTTTAGGTCTGGATGCGATTAAGTAAACCATTTCTCTGAAGCTTCATTTGGTGATAATGTTTTGGACTCGAAATGGTGGCTTTTCACAGCTTTGACATCAAAACCGTGTTCAAGTCCTTTTACAGTGTGTAAACAACGCAAGTGTGCTTGCGGTTGAAATATCCGAGATAACGCTGTTTTACACCGTCGTTGTCTGACGTGAAACCTAACCTGATGGACAGTGACAATGTTAAGACGACTTCATCCGGAGCTAATGTACTAACGTGCCGAAAGCAGAATGACTGGTTGCTGTTTATTTAGTACGCGTCCACATATCGTCCGCATGTTGCCGTCATCTCTGTCCGTCATCTTCGTCCGGCGTCCGTCCGTCTGGCGTCTATCAGTCCGGTATTATGACATATGTGTTCTTACATGTACTGAGAAGAGCACGACTGACGATGACTTATGGACGCGTAGGAGTACTTTAACCCCGGCCCCTACAGTGGCAATTTTATTTTTGCCTGTGGTTCAGTATCTACATGTACTTATGTGTAACCGAAAGATACGAAATCGTGACAAATGGCAACTGCCATTCCTTCGTAACTCATCGGAAAATTCCGTATCGTCCTTGACCTTCAATTAACACTGGAATTGCTCTGGTCGGGCTTTTTGGGAAGATGTTTGTGCTTTGATCGCGAATTTCTTGCGAACTGGCTGAAGCAGGACACCGTTAATGGTATTGGAGAAAAAGCAATTCCTCATGGTTTGTTGAACCTCTGTTTTGTGTAAATTTATAGAGTTTTGTGTTTGCTATGGACGGCTGAAATGAAGCACCCGTGGAATTTCTAGTCCGGAGAGTCACACCTTGTAGTATTATATAGTGTATTGGGGACGATCAGAAGCTGAGGACGCCTGTGTGCCAATCCCCCGCTAAGGACCTAAATAAGTAAATTAACAAAACAACTTACATACCTTTGTTTAAAAATAGATGTTCCTTTTCAAAGGCTTCTGTTCGTTGTCTCCGAAATATAGGCTTTGACAACACATGTGCAGTGGATGGAAAGATCTTGCTGGTTAGCTGCAGTCAAATGCTTAAAATCAATTTTTGTCCATTCAGGGACGGTGCAGAAGCGATGCATATCTTCTCTGCACGGTACAAGCCCTCAAACCTTAAAACCAAAGATCACGTGAAAACAGACACGATAGATTTCCATTTCATTGTGTAATAGATTTCCGGAAGACATAGGATAGGGAGTAAACAAATAGTCTAATGGATATTTGTCACGTACCCTTTGCCATTGGGCTTGGATTGTAATCTTAACTCACTAACTAATATCCATCTGACAGCATGAACATTCAGCATTGATTGATGTAACTGTCACTGATAAACATGTTACAAATCCTTCCATACAAACATACTGCTTTGATGTATGAAAAGATCCCGAGTGCTACGTCAAGTATCGTAACACACATCACAACAAACAAAGATTAAGCCGACTGGCGACCGTTGCGAAGTCGACATCGGCGAGTACCTCAGTTAAAAGAATAAACATGGAATAATCGTTAAAATAATTACAAACCTTACCTTTGTATAAGGTCGTGCTTACTTCCTCTCATAGAAGCACCTTTTTCACACAATGTCAGCTTCAGTTGGCACGGGTGCAGCCATTTCACCATGTATTTAAAGGGCTCGCGAAATCGAGGCTGCTTATCTGTCACCACTACATGTAGTACACGCGCGTCCTATAGTTAATGTAAATTTTCCGAACGAAGAAACCTCAGCAGAGGTTACCGAACACTTAGCACAAGCGGAATCTTGACCTGGTGGCCACCACCTTTTATGTAATATAATATCCACTTTTAACGTTTGAGAGCAATTGGAAAATGAAGCCTAACAGTCCATCAAGAACGCCTTGGGCAAATGCTTTAAAAGATACCATGATTCCTATAGTAAATATATCTTTGGCTGCATTGAGCGCAACCGGAGAAATCGCATAAGGCGTCAATACTATCAAGCCTGCTCTATAATAACACGACTTTATACCACAAATGGCAGATACAACCGTGTAATAACCCATAAAGTTATCTCACTAGTGAGATAAAGATTTGGCGGGAAACCGAGGACAGAGTCGAACCCGGGACCCGGGAATTGCTGGTCGCCGACTTTACCACTACACCATGCAGCGACTGACGTCATCAAGAGTGAAAATAGAATACTTAAATGAGCACGCGCAATAATCGCATGTTCAACAAACCGCATTGCACTGTACTTATACGCTACGAAAAATAAAACACATAATTTCCATAAAAATGATATCTTAANAGCACAAGCGGAATCTTGACCTGGTGGCCACCACCTTTTATGTAATCTAATATCCACTTTTAACGTTTGAGCGCAGTTGGAAAATGAAGCCTAACAGTCCATCTTGTGAAGGAACTTTTAATAAGCAAATTATCATACTGCACCGCACTAAACATTATAATATTCCGAATCATTAAGTATGTTTAAACGGATTAATTTTTAAGACCACCTACTTATTTTGTACTACATTGCCGGTTCAGTACCTAGCTGTGTACCGTGTCCAAGTGGCTGCAAAAATACAAGAACGCCTTGGGCAAATGCTTTAAAAGATACCATGATTCCTATAGTAAATATATCTTTGGCTGCATTGAGCGCAACCGGAGAAATCGCATAAGGCGTCAAAACTATCAAGCCTGCTCTATAATAACACGACTTTATACCACAAATGGCAGATACAACCGTGTAATAACCCATAAAGTTATCTCACTAGTGAGATAAAGATTTGGCGGGAAACCGAGGACAGAGTCGAACCCGGGACCCGGGAATTGCTGGTCGCCGACTTTACCACTACACCATGCAGCGACTGACGTCATCAAGAGTGAAAATAGAATACTTAAATGAGCACGCGCAATAATCGCATGTTCAACAAACCGCATTGCACTGTACTTATACGCTACGAAAAATAAAACACATAATTTCCATAAAAATGATATCTTAATTTAGTGAAATTTTCTCTCATGTCCTCTTACTTGTAAAGCACCGATCTCCAGTTTGAATGCGGGTATCGTGTCGTCAGGATCTTTGACTTGAGAATTATATTCAGTTACCAGTGGTAACCTACATGTACTTTAGCAGACGATAATTTCCCGGTCGAAGCTTAGCGTGAAAAAAACGTGTTTTAAGCTATTATAGCTGGTAAACCTTAATGTATGAACTCAATTTATTTCTATTATATTTAAGTTTTCAATTGGTTTTGAATAAAAGCATTATTTGACAAAAATAGCCCGGCTTTTCTTAAAAGGTCACGACCTCCGACCCCGGGCCTCTGACATAGAAAGTAGTTACAAAGCCGTGGAGAGTCAGAAAAGGTAAATCGATTCATTGCAATGTTTCTCGTTTAGTATGTGGTATAAATAGATTATTACATGTTCTCAGCCTCGTGGATTTTGGACAATTATCACCCTCGGGGCTAACGCCCCTCGGACGATAAGTCTCCAAAAATCCACTCGGGCTCTAGATAACAGGGGATAATGACTTCGCCATGTAATAATCTATATTTATCTGAAACTAACGGGTTTCACTAAGACCGGTCGTTGTGTGCTGTCTTCCCAGATCTGCATATATACTTAGCTTAGGACCTTTCCCACATTGCCGGTGTAGACGGGGGTACTTGGTACCATGACAATTCGCCATACGCCAAAGGTAACGTGTTTACTTTGTGTGCAATCCAGCACAAATCCTCAATATCAACCGAAAGGACCGCGGGCAACCGCCAAAATTAAAAATGTTTAATTCTAATTTGTGGCGTTTTGGCGAGTTGAAATGGACTGTGTTCTACCGCTTTTAGGGTGGGTTGGAAGGCCAGCGTGCGTCTTGGCATCGGAATACCCGTGATAACACTGTTTCACACCGTGGTTGATTGGCGTGAAACATACCCGGAGTGCATCTGGATCAAGACAACTTCACCCGGAGTTAATTTACAGGCGTGAAAACTGAATGACTGGTTGCTGCTCCTTCATTATGCGCCCATATATTCGTGGTCGTTTGTTGTCATCATCTCTGTCCGGCGCCCGTCTGCTGTCCGTCTGTCTGGTTTTCGTCTGTCGTGCATTTTGAAAATTCCTTCTTAGAAGAGTGTGACTGGCGATAACATTTGGACGGGTCTGGGTACTTTGACCCGACCCTGCAGTGGCAATTATGTCTGTGTCTAAGGTTCAGTATTTACCGAATTCCTTGATGGATCTTTATGAAATTTATCATCATGATGCAATTGAACCGAGTGCAATTGGATTTGATTTTGGGTATAAATCCGATTACTGTATAGTCTCCCAGGGACAAGTTTAGCTTCCTTTGCGTTTGTCTCGATACTTATCAAGTCATTTTTGATAGAGGAATGTTGATAAATTAAAGAAGAATGCCACCCGATTTATTAAGTCTTTTTTACCGTCTTAATTGGTTTATATCCACATCGCTAGCTCTTATACGATCGACCTCACCTTGTCACGTTAACCTGTGAGGAAGGTGAGAAACGACGCAGCAACGTCAGTGGTTCATCTGCAGAGTGAATGCCGCTATATTGCGGTGCAGGGTTCCCGCTTGTCCGAACTATGAAGCTGCAAAGAAAGCAAGTATACCGTTTTTTCGACTTCCTAGAGAGCCCGAAATGATTAGGAAGTGGTTCGCGGCAGTGAAGAATGAAAAGTACGCTGTTAATAGCAAGCATGAGGCCGTGAAACATCTCCGTGTCTGTGGCCGGCATTTCGTCCACAGGTGATTTCTCTGACGAATTCCGGCTTACCAACTTACCAAAGAACTATCCATACGTACGTTCCTTTGCCGGCGCCTCTCTAGTATTTCTTGATCAGTATATTCCGGTTCGAACTGATAGCCTGTGAAACCTAACGATCCGAAGGGAAGTCTTCGTCGGATGAGCTCTCGACAAAGTCGTGATTGGCGCCGGACGAGTTGCCATCAGTAGGCATTTATTATTCTACGTTCTGTTTCAAAATGAATTATTCTCACCCTAACCAACGCTTATATAAAACTGAGACAAAGTCTGTCTCATTAGATACAATTTGTAATGCATTTGGAATATTCATGAGTGCAAAATATTTTGAGAAGCCAGCAATGGGTGAACCACTGCGTTACCGGCTTTAGATGCAATAAAGGAAATTGATCGGGTACCGAGGCCGTGTGAGCGCATGCTAGTTCAGTGTTTGCTGACAGAAAGCTGTTGTGAAACACTCACTCGATTTTATATGCTATGGTCACATGTTAGGGGTATCTTCATTTAGATATACAAATACATTATTTAAATCACTGGTATTGTACAACCTTTGCCCTGACGTTTCAATCTGTGCCGGGAAGGGGAACCTGACTTCGCGGACTCCGCGTAGGTAGATTTTCAATTCCGTGTCTAATTAATCTAAACAATTACGTGCACATTATTTCTTTGGCTCACTATAATAGACTTTTCGTGACTGCAGATTTAGTTTTCAACTTAAGCTCGTTTATGTTCGTGATGTCCAGTCCTGGCGGCCGCGACGGGTGTGATCAGGTTTCGAGCCACTGGCGGGGAGTAACAAAGAAAGAAATGCAAGTCTAAAAGTGCGACACACAGCTATATTCCCCCGTCTGTGTTTCCCAGAAGAATGATTCGAATTTACAGTATCACCAAACAGACCCAAACTCCCGCGATCGACCATGGTTTGGCCTACCGAACTCTGTAGGCTACGGTACGTTTAAATACCTATAAATCCGTATCAGTGAAATTTAACAACACGCTTGTTCAAGAACTCTATGTATTTGTAAGGGGTTTACATCGAATTTTGATGATTTTTTTGTTGTAAAACGATGAATTCAAGCGATAATTTGACACTAGTAAGCGTGTTGTGAACGGCTGAACAGACTGCGTTCGAACCGATTACGTCATTGGTTAATTTCGACACCTCCGTGTGCCGTTTGGTGCCAGGTAAAACAACTGAACTTGTTATTGTCAAGTAGAACTACTCGATCTAAATTGATTCAAAGTAGGTTGTTTTTGGATGGCATTCTCTTTTAAGTAAGTCCTGCCTCATACTGTTTGGACTTACGCTGTGCCTCCTAGTGGTCTTTTCTTGGTTTTTGAGTCTGTTAATCACTGACTGCCTCCCTATCTGTCAACTGTCTGAAGATCATAATGTAAGTTGTCAGGGAATGTCTTCCTACTGAGTATACTATTGCTGGCATGATTTTGCGACTAGACGCTATCTTAAGTTCATTAATATTGTTCCATTTAGCTGGAATGCTTAAAATTATGACCTATGGTGTATGCGATACACGGGGTGGGCGCTTATTAACGCTATGGGTTGTTCTTGTACTGGCAGCTGCGAGCCTCATCTCAGGAATGCGTCCCGTCAATACATCTCCGTGATGTTACAACTCCTTGCTGACGACGGTTATCACGGTCCTCCCTGTGCCAGGCTAACATTATTTGACGGTTAATTTAGCTAGAGAATACAGTCCAATACAGACCACCAAGACCGCCACCAAAAATCCAACACGTTAAACTTTCTTTATCTATCTTCGGTTTTCCGGATTTATGGGCGGATTCGTGTTGGATTGTCTACAAGCTAGCAAGTTGAACAGCGGAGTATGTTAGGTTACCAAGCTCAGTTTGAACTGCTAGAAAGTGTCCAAAGGACATAACTCTGAGAGTAAGCACTTGGGAAAATATCGCCCTGAAATGCCCCGCACAGAAAATCCCTGTGGGCCATCTCTGACAGTTTGTAGTAGTCTATCGCTCTTTTTTCTTCCCGTAAAAGCTTGTGCTGCCTGGTACTTTTACTGTAACTAATTTTAAGCATCGGTAGTTTTCATCCTAGGTCGCCATTGTGATACGATTGGAATGAATTGACAAAATCTGACCTCCAATTCCAAAGCTCTCGTAAACTTTGCGCACTTTAGCCATTCTCCAGGGTCGTACCAGAATTGTATGTGTCTATTTTATTCCTTACTTGCAAATAAATATTAAAGTTTATTCATGCTAATTCATTATAAGCCTTTCTTTCGTCAAGCAAGATCAATTATTTGATTGCAAAATTTATTGTGAATACGAATGGATTAATATAACATGACTGCTGTTGTTTTGATGCTCAAACATCTTCTCGTTTCAGTAACTGGCGTGTGTGAGAACATCGGAGCTGGTAACGTGGCAATCACCGTTCACGTAAACAGCAGTCATTCCGAGACAGACGCCTATACAGGCTGGAATTCCCGAAGCCGAATTATTGTTGAGGAACTGCGATTCGACATGGACGTCAGCGCTGGTATTTTATGATTACTATTGCCAAAATTTTCAAAGTAAACAGAGGTGTTTCCCAAACATACAATATAATTGTACGCGTACGTATAACTAGTTATACTCATACGAACACCGGTGTCCTCCCCATTAATTTGTTGTGGGAGTCAGTGAAATTGGTGACGACTGCACCGATCGGTCGGATTGGAGGTGACAAAAAAGTGCCAATGTGGTATAAAATAAGTTCTTCAAACATGTTTTTTGAATGTCTAGACACAAAAATACACACCCATTAACCTGATGCAGTATGTGAGAAAAAGATTACATAACTGCGGCAACAAATGAAAGATATTTTGACACAAATTTGTAACAAAATCTCATTTAAAATGTAACATTTTCAAAGTATGTCTACGGATCTTGGTATGAAATATGTTCTTAAAAGTCTTGAGACAAAGAATGAGAACAGCTATTCTGAATAAGTTGTCTGTTTATTTCTTTTGATGCTGGCGAGCATGTTATCCTTGTCTTTGAAGTCAATAGTGAGCTTGTGAAGAATTTTGGCTGCAAGGAAACAAAATAGGTTTAAAATCCCACAAAAGGATAGATGTACAAAGCACTTCCGGGACAGGTGACTTATTGTACACGACAAGTCACCTATCCAGGAGGAAATTGTTTGCGCTGGTTTGAGGTTTCTAGGCTGTAATTTCCACAACACTGCTCCTACGTACAGTGTATTCACTTGTCATGAATTCCATTTTAGTTCATCCCATGACACATACAAGCACATATTAAAATCTCCAATTTAATGTCAATATTCGACAATTCTCATATCAGAGTTCAGTTAGACAGTGTTACTGTCTTTGAACAGAACCCAGACACGAAATCCGTTCCGTTGGCCATATGTCAAAGCCTTTTGGAAATTTTTGCCTCCCAGAGGACAAACCATTGAAGTCACGTTGCTAAAAGCACCTTTCAGATATAAAGGCGTCCCTTTGGAGGCGATCGAGTTCTTTTAAATGCTTCTAACAATTACGTTAAGTACAGATCTCGCTAAGTAATTTCATCCGATTGACATGTGAACTAGCAGGTAAATTTCGTGAGACAAAACTTGTAATAAATTGAATGCCAAATTCAGCCTTTCACATGGTATTTGAAAGACTACGCCATCTCTAAGTTATTTAGGCATTTCAAGAGTTATAGATCAACGTGTTGTTCATCTTCATCATCATATCACACAAAGCATAGCAATAATCTAATAACTGTTAACCAATGAGTACTCAACGTCGGGTTCACTACCAATTTCATAACGGCATGTGGTCTAAATCAGAAGTTATTTGTTGTGAAAGAAGGTTGGCTTATAGCCGCTATACCTGGTGTCACTCATTCAGGTGTCAGTGTTCGTTAGCTCAGTCTTGAGGTAATTTTGACATGAGCTACAAATACAATAACAATTTGTTTTTATCACGGACAATCAGCCAAGTTGACTTTTTGCATGAAATATATATGCAAATGCGCAAGTTACCTCTGGACGGCTTCCAGCGGTGAGGACTTTCTGTGCATTGTGATGGTTGTTTCAGTTTCATTCTAAATTTGAAATCTGTTTCTTTGTCAAATATAATCTTAAAAATGGGTATTCATGAATAAGCCAGTTCTGGTAACTTCTAGGACAAATGAATAAAGGTGCACCAAAAATATTCGTCCTAGAAACACCTGTAAGTGGCTTGTGGATGTACAAGGTTTGTTTTGCACTGCTTGGTAAACAATCCATAGGAAACTGCATGTGTAGTTTTTAGTATTTACAGTAATTACTCAATTGGTGCTGAAATCAGCAAAATTTGAGTCGAATTCCAGGCAATTTCCCATGATGTGCTATAAAATTAGGGTTGCCAAAGCAACATAACAGAAATTATGTCAATATCTGCAAGGTTATAGGCGTTATTGGGTATTCTTAAAAACTAAAGTTAATCTGTTACGTGGAGTTTTTACACATGGTTTTGCTTTTAGTGGGTTTCAAACACTCTGGTACCAAGTTATCGTTTCTGAAACGACTTTTATGATACATACGCCATACCATGTTTTTTAAATTCTGCTTTCAAACCTAAGTGTACACTAATGAGATATGCATACTCAGTGTCATAATAATCATTCGTCAATTCTACAGACCCTTACAAGTTTGCCAACTTAATAAAGCACGTCCCGTTGAGGAACATTGTCCAAAATGTGGACTTATTCTTTTTGAAGATTAATATTCACCTTTTCAGAGTTCTAAGACTCACTAAGCCAGTAGACAACTTCTCTAAAATACAAAATTGCCAAATTTACAATATATTTCGAGTCCATTTTGACTTCGGATTCAAAGTCAGAAGTAACGGTTTTGTTTCAGTCAAAAATGCTTTATTACCACTTTTCGGACTTATACCGGTATTTCCAGGTACCTACATTTCTTCGAAGACAGAAGTAACGTTTTTTGTTTCAGTCAAAAAGTTTTTGTTGCCACTTTTCGGGCTCATATCGGTATTTGCAGGACGGTACCATTATTTTGCGCACCCACAGTTTCCCAGCCGATGTTCACAGTTCCAATATTCCCAGATAGCCGGCTGCTGTTGTATTCCGTGCACAATGTTTTCAGAACCCTATTATTCTGCCGTCTCAATGTTCCCTTGCTCAAAATTCTTGAGCTCTGATGTTCCCATTTTCCGATGTCTCCAATTTTGTTAGAAAATTATTGTCGTTACACGTTTTCTTAATCGTCAATTAAATGCCGCAGCAAAACGTTCCCCAATAAACGTGTATTCGGACCACATTTTTTACATTTATTACGACACGCAAAGTGCAATAAATTTTTGTTTTTACTGAGTGAGTTCTATATATTGTAATGCTCAGAAAGACAGTTGTTTCCCACATTTAGACCCTTTGTGGGATTAGGAAGAACTTTCACTCCCACGGTTTAGTGCCGCTCTGGCGGCAAATCCTCCAAATACCTCATGGAACAGGAATTACAGCCTCGTCATCTAATAACGTATATTTTAATTTCAGTTATATCTGACGATGGTGTTGTCCACCGACTTCCAATACACAATATTCACCAGTGGCGGTGGTTGGCAGGAAATTCTGGAACCGATGACGGTCATATTACATTTATTGTAAGTTCACATCCCGTCAGCTGCGTTGATATCTTAGATACACAAGCCAACCTTTCAAATGTACATCCATTGACCGTTTTACTGATAGCGAAATCGATGGGTGCGCATGCATTTCACCCGGAGAGTAGATTTGTTGGATACGACTCATCCAGTTCAGAATCCAGAAACCGTCACACAGACGACCGTTTGGTCGATAAGCTGGTAGTTGATTTTGGATCTACAAAATGGCTAGGGATCTATGCCACACCAATGATATACTGAGCTTCTAGTCCTGTCTCCTTGAAGCACTACTAAAGTGAAGTATTTTCTATAAGTCCTTTATGGCTACTAGCAGTGCTGGATGGGATGACTGTTCTCTCACAATCCTCGGGGTATTTGACGGCTAACAATAGCCTTAAAAATCATTGGGCTTGCAATTGGAAAAAAATCAAGTATAGACTCGTGGGCCTATACGAATGGAGACCTTATTGCAATCATCTGTGGTGTGTAGAATTTCACAAAATCAACCACTGTGAGACAAGTCAGACTTTCTGTGAAATTTAACGTCGGTACAAAGAGTCTTCATTACACATTGGTAAACTAGTCACATCTAAAAGAATTGGTAGACAAACGCCGTTTCAGTAAACGCGCAGATCTCGAGCTGGATTGGTGTGATGAAAGTGTTGTAAAGACTGCATAATGAAACTGATAATTGTCGGGATATAACTCCAAACGTTCAAGAAGCACCGTTGGCAAGTAATCTTAGTTGTTTTTGGCAGGACTAATTTAGAACTATACACTACTCGTATCAACGTGAAGTTCCGGTAGGTAATTACAGCGTCTTGGATGTAGCGCGTCACAAATTTGGAGACTCGCTGCAATTTTGTGAAGATGCCTTGCTGAAGTAAAGGTTTTTGTCAAAATATTGCAAAAATTAACAGCATCTTTCGCTTTTTTGCCACTGTATCCTCTTTCATCTTTCGATGATATCTGAAACCTGTGAGTTTTATCAGTCTTCGTTCGAATGTCTATATTGTTTAATCAGGTCATTATCGATCCACATCTGTCAAACATATGTAGATAGGAGTTCCGAACGTCTTGCGCCCAAAATCACTGTTGAAGGAATGATGCATTAAAGATACAGGTTGAAGTGGAAAGAAAATCAGAATAAAAATACTGTTTTGTCCAGTCAAAGCCACACTAACTAAGTTAGACCGGCACTGTCTCTGTGACACCCATATCAATCCAGTTGGTTTTTGCTGTTTTGCATCATCTACAATCTTGACATTCCTCTCTATCCTGTGAATGGCTCTGTTCGTAGTCATCATGTACATACACTGCAATGCAATGAATGGGTCAACTTGTCTTACAGTTGTAAGAGGTTAATGTCTAAAGTCCAAAGTTTCTATAGTCCGAAGATTATAGTCCGAAGGCTCTGTAGTCCGAAGCTTCGATAGTACGACAACACTCGATGTATCTATAATCGGATGGTTCTATTTTCGGTTCTATACAACCTTTGGACTTATAACCTTAGATCTACGTAATGATTTTCGTACTATCGAAACTTTGGCTAAAGGAGCCTTCAGATTATAGAGGCCCAACCTTTGTAATTTGGTGGTGTCAAAGGCATGCTGGACAGCAACCCTACAATCATTGACCATTGGTGGTCATATGGACAACTGCTAATGGGTGGACCGTGCCCCTTCTGAGAATTGTCCTTGAGTGATACACGCGCTACATGATTGTGAGCTGTCAACTTCTGTTTGTATATTTCAGGACGTTAACTATGTAAAAAAGTCTTCGCTCAGTTACATACGCGTTTATTACCAAGGTGACATGAGACAACGCACAAACGGAAATTTGCGTGTCAGAGCCTGTGCAAGATGGTTCTTCAAATTCAATGGTAACGAATGCTCCAAACCTGGTACAATAGCTGGAATTATTTCTGTCCGTTCCTATGATGCTGTCGATTACAACCATCATCATCCCTCCGTTGGTGGGTATTTACCATTTACATCATTCTTTTGGTTGATTACTTTGTCTTTTTGTAGTGTCTATGTACAAGGTGATCCAAGAATATTACGATTAAATACGACTTATTTTGGGTAAATTGTTTTCCAAATTTTTCAAAAGCGTGTCCCTATGACATTGAAATTTTGTTTGATAGAGTTTATTAAGAGATGATGATGTCACTGAAAACACGAAGTAAGGACATGCGCAATCACAGTTCCTACATGTCCAAAACCGAACCACATGTTGAACTGAGGCGACAGCAACTTATTTCGTTCACCTCTCGATTTTTGTATGGTGGTCTGTTTTTTAACACTTTTTAATTTTTGGTACTTTCCATAAGGGCGAAAAGTACTTTACTGGTCAAAATTTCTTTTCACCCCATGGAGAAAACTGAACACACTTTTCGCAGAGGTAAACATTACTTTCCAATTGGATACATAGTCATTTTTCACCTTGAAGGAAAGTGTATTTCACCCTGGTGAAAAGAAATCTTCATCTTGGTGTGAAGTACTTTTCATTGTGTTTGAAAGTACCAAGAAACATAAAAATGTCAGTTGTAGATCACCTTAGTTTAAGCCATTCAGAACAAATGACTACCTATTTAAACCTGTTTGATTTTCAGTGGAAGGGCTTTGCAAGTTAGATGCTGGAACATACAACATACGTCTCTATGTTGAATCCTGCAGTGAGTACAACGACGCCGCCACGTGCTACGCGTCTCCCTGCCGTCTGGTGGCCGAGGAAGTGTATTTAACAGAATAGAATGTCAAAGAAGCGTATTACACATTTTGGAGTTATTTGATGGACAGTTTTGTGTTGAATGTGAAGCTGTAGCATATATATATCAGAAAATATGTAAGACTTTTACAAAGTGAAACCCTGTTTCAACTTGTTAAAGTTCTATGTCTCATGACTCTGGTGGTCGAGGAATGTTTCTAACGGAATAGAGACAAAAAATTGTCCATTACCCTTACCTTATTCAAAAGATTAGCGAATGTTTGAAAACTATGGTACATGCAAAAATGCAGCTGTAATTGACAAGCGTCACGATTCATGGGTGAACGACTGCCCGCCTCAAACCACAGAGTCTACTTTGTGACCTTCATGAGGACTGTGTGTTTTATTAAATGTTGTCATCTCTCTGGGCATGTAACCTTATAAGTCGTGCGTGTTGCAAATAATTTGCTTGGTATATCCAAAACAGGATGGCTACCATTAAAAGCGGTTATAAACCAAACTTCCCATTTCTGCCCACAAGAAAACACTTCGTCTGTACTCTTTTGCATATGACACATCGCCTTGACCAAAAACGTGAGAAATGGGTGATAGGTGAGACCTTGCGAGACGTTTGTGAATCAGAGGCATTATAGGAAATTCGTACATGGTACTCAATTTCCTTAAGCATACCTCATACAATTACCGTAGATGGACAGAGGTGTTACGAAAAACAGTAATTTATGCGAAAAATCCCAGTTACGGAGCTTTCAAAGTATAGTGCGGACCACGCGATGTTACATTGATGGCCTAATAAGAGAGGGAGAAAGCTCTCTAAAAGCGTAGGAATTCTTGGTTATGGGCCTGGATATTTTAGTCGTGGCCCTCATGTTTTAAAGCACATGCTCGAACCAAGCAAGTTCATGATTTTGGCGTCCTCCGTTCTTTTTTAGCGCTCAGTTTTGTCCAAAAAGAATACTTGTCAGTGTCAAAAATACACGACTCCGTGGTTTCTTTTACCCTTTTGAATATTTTGGTGGAGTAAACAAACCAATTCACGTGCCTTTTCCATGTAAATGGATGCAAGAGCAAGGACAGTTAAAACCAATATTTTTCGAAAGATATCGACTAGACTGTCAAATGTTTGCAATTATGCCAATCCCGGCGTATGATTCCATATGTACTTTTGTTCCGTTGTAATAAATAATGTGCACTATCCACAACTGTCATGATTTTCATGTAGTACTGTTATCCACTTTGGTTTTCAATGAACATTTAATTTATTGATGTATAGATTCCATTCTAACAACTTGTAACTATGGACGTGTTAGCTGTTGATATGCATTTGTCTTTTATAAGCCCCAAACACTAGTGGTATGTTACCTGTTATTGTGAAGGTGTCCATTCCAACAACCTGCATGCTATTTACACGTTAGCTATTGATATACAAATATCCATTCTATTGGCCCATTAGCTAGTGATTGATATGCAGATATCTGTTTTGGCAACATAACTAAGAACATCGTCTTGGGGGCCTTTTTGAGAGAAACAGGTTATAATGAGCTGTTATGTACATGTACGTGTCTGTCATTGTGCGAAGCCTGGACATTAATACGGCGTATTCGTTTCTCTATACCCAGAACCCGTGACAAATAGCGCCCAGGGTATGGTCAGTTATTGCTACTAAATTAAATGAGAAAATCTTATAAGTTACACCCTGTCGATTTCCTGGACTTAGTCAACCCCTAACTTTTCCGGCGCCTCTGGCGCACCTATCGTTTTTATCGTGACAAGCAGAAAGGCTTCCGATAGAGTGAAGCCACGGGTAACACTGACACTTAAATTCATAGGGCGTTACCGTGTGCCACTATTATCACGTTTTCTTCCGTAGATGGCTGGATGCAGGCCGTCACTTAACCGTTACCGCAAAGCGTTCTACACACAGTACGAATGACTGATTTTGACCTTATCATTAGCCTTAGTCAACCAAAGCCCTTGTTTGCACATGAGTCGCTGACAACTGAAAAACGCCATAATTGGCAGAATTATACACTAAGGGATTTCTCAAAAGTGGAGATTTTTAATAAAGCCATGTCTTTTATCCGTGCTACATTCACAGTGAAAAACGAATTACAAAAAAGTCGGATGTTGGCATATTCTTACCCAAGATCACAAATTCACGACTGCCACAATGCAAAAAAGATCATCACCTGAATGCTCTTTTACTCTAGATTCCAGAAAATTAGGTTGAAATATGTCAATACCAACCAGATTTCTGACAATTTCCACTTGTCAGAAGGGTACCTGGATTCGCGCCAGTCGCACCAAGAATTCAACACTCAACAAGTATGTGCTGTTAAAGTGCCGTACCTTTGTAGACAAGAGAAGAGGCCAAATTTTTAGATTCAGTTCACTCAAAACAACTTCAAGGGCTCCTGAATACCATTCGTGGCAATCACTTCCCATTTAATCCACAAAACTGCCGCCAAACCCCACCCACCTCATTTTCTTCATTTTGGGGGAACTACAAAAGCCTCTACTGTGGTCTTAGACATTACGCGATTGTTACAAATGACTTACATGTACCATGGGTGTTTCACGTATGACATGGCAAAGTGTCTGAACTATCTGTTATAGGGTATGATGTATTCATTGTGGTGGCTATGTGTTAATAAAAGCTATATGTGTAGTTCCAATAGTAGACCAGTTTTACATACAAGTTAGCGTGAAGGTAAACTGCTTCATTTTTGGAGTGCTGCAAGGTGATTTCGGTGACAATTTTTGTTATTGTTTGTTATTATTTTCGGTGTTGTATTTTCATAGTCTGGCATTGAGTTATGTTCATGCAAACCAAAATGCTGTTTAACTTGTAATTTATCCCATACGTGTTGAACAAGTCGAGTGCAATACGGCCATGTGATATTGTTTCCCGTATGGCCTTCCCGAGATTACTACAAAAGTGAGCTTTGATATGAAAAGGTGGGTCAATGTAGACTTGACGTCGTTAGCCGGTTCGATCATCAAACTTTCCCAAGATAGGTTAAAGTATTAGAATTGTAACAACATTATTAGCACTCAATAATGAGGTCCCAAACGTAACATCTGGTACAAAACTGTTAATTATGTCTCAGTCTTACTTGCTAAATATTATATCGTCTGCAACTCAGGCGCCGATTCCTCGGTAAGTACAATATTAAATATAGCTATTTGATTATTTTCAAGAAGTGTTACAATTTCAATGCTTCACCGTTGCTTTCATCTTTGTTGTACCTTTTCAAGTAATAAATGGTTCTATTTAAAACTGTTTCTTTTACTAGAGAAAACTGGTAACCAAGCGCGCAAGTACATACGCATATGATGTGATCCACTACTTGAACAGTCTGAATGAAGTATTTAAAAATCTGCTGAAAAATGAAAGAAACTTTGGAACTTGAAGCGTATGGGATAAATACAAAACGTACCTCGATTGGCGTAGATAAAGTAATGTCCCACGTATCGGCCTCGACCTTCGGTCTTGTGGGATATTACTTCATTTACAGCACTCTTGGTACGTTTTGTGCATGTCTTCGTGAAGAATTTGGTGGAATAGACTATCGCTAGCGGTGTTAAATATTGATATACAGATCCATTCTGACAAACTGAACACTATTGATAAAACAGATTGGCATCTCTTCTGGCACCTGAGTGCAAACCTCGTGTTGGGTGCAGTCGTTAGAGTGATTTTGCGATCGGTGGTTGTGTGGTTGAAGGTCTGTGTGTAAAGTTCCAATATTCCAAATAACTCCAGTCCTGGCCTGGTTTGTGTTTACTCTGAACCCGTGTCTATAGTAATGGATATTATCAGTCATCCATCGGTGAAATAGATAAAGAGAAAATTAGAAATCTTTACTGGATTTACTTGAAAAAATTAAGTAACGTTTCGTCCACCACGGTGACTTAACATACTTCTGCAACATCTGTTGGTCTGTGTTAATCTTGACATAAACGGCGAGAGACTTTGAATGAAACCGCGTCCCAGGTTTGTGATAGGTTGATTTCCTTTGTTCCTCTTCAATTTAAGCTAGGATGGGTGCTTGATGCATTGTTCTAAAACCCCTCGACCCACGACCCCCTTGACCCACGACATACAACCTCCTCGACCCAGTCTAGACACAAGCTCGACTCGATCTGAACATAGAACAAGCGTTGACTTGCAGGACCAGTACGTTGGGCCGTGAGCTTGACTGGCTTTTCCCTGTTTTTGCAATTAAGATAGTTGATTGGGCAAGTTTGAAAGCCAAACACAAAAACCCAACCAAATCAAACTAAAGAACTAATAACGTTAAAAATGTCTTTCCGGCAGAGTCTCGTCTACTCTTCAGTGAATGATAGATTCAACTTTTTTTGCAGAGACTGCGAGGAACCGAAAAAACTATAATTTCAACAGTAAATACAGTTTGAAAAAGCAAACTTCATTAAAAAGTATTTCAACGTTATGTGTTGTATATTGTAAACGAGTGTACAACAGAAAGCAAATATTAAAATATGAAAATAACCTACTCTCCCCTTAAGTTTTGTAGAACTGGGCCCTTGGTAGCCGCTCGTAGAACAATATTCGTGACGACGATTGCGCGCTCACAATGTGCTATTTCAAATGACGTTCTCACGCCACTTTCTGTTATTAAATCACTAAGTTTGAGCCAGAGCAGACTCGCGTGTAGGTATGGGAAAGTCACTCAATGACGTAGGAAGATTATGAAATATGTAAAAAACGCAAAAATATCTCCATTGCCACAGGTCGTGGGTCGAGGGGGTCGTGGGGTTTTGGGGTCGAGGGGTTTTTATAACAATCCGTGCTCGACTCTTTTATGGTGTTGTCCTCCAAGCACAGAAATGACATTTATGAAACTGAAAACTGTTTTACTCCCGAAGACAAAATCTCTTCTGACTGAAGAGCACAAGTCAACCAAGAAGATCAGCACAAGTCATTAGAGTCATTTCTGGTGCAACTCTTGATCTCAATAAGACTGAAATTTGTGCCACGACATGGGTACACACACCATGTAACGATAAAGACCGATGGCCAAGTGAATTTTGTAGGCATACGTAGAACAAAAACCCCGAAATTGAGATTTGCCATGGGCCCATCCTATAGTTCATCCGCCTTTAACGGGTACATGTGTACAAAGTGCAATTGATGACACGTTCCTGTGTATGCATTTAGGTTTTGGTCTCAAAATGCGTAATCAAAAAGTGGGGACCTAGCGTTGGCCGGGGAAAGTTCTATGTTATCCTTAGTGCTTTTTGTTTTTTGTGTAAAGTTACAGACAACTTAAAGTGTTTGGAGCAAATGCAAAACATCAATTTGCGCTGACATAACTCATACGAAACCTGCATTTGCAAACAAAACAATTTTTAAAGACAGCTGCGAAATCTATCGTGATAAGTCCATTCACGAGATACAGAAAATTAACCAACTGGTGGACTGCCATTTGATAGACTGCAACAATTGAACGGAACATCGTTGAGTTCTGTATCGTCTCCGTTTCCTTAGTGTTCTCCAGTGCGCGTCTGGGTATCACCTATGGCCGCCCCTAAAACACATAACGGAATTGTTGATGAATAAGATTTTCTTTGGTATGTGGAGCTTGGCTGGACAAGTAGTTGCAAACTGATTTATGGAAATACAAGTTTTGATTTATCGTAAAACATGGTCTTGCTTTGTTCCTTACTCTGTTCAGAAGTCATCTCTGAACTTGGAAGAACTGAAGATTCTGAACAATAAAAGGTTTACTGAAATCGGGTAATCTCAGTATGGGTACTCTCGTCAGCAGGTATCGAAGCGTGTCGAACGCATGCTGCTGAGCTTCTTCCCATTGCACGGTGTAGGGCTGTTTCTTCTTTGTGAGCTCAGTAAGCGGGACGGCGATTTCAGCAAAGTTTGGGATGGACGTCCTGTAGTATCCAGCCAACCCAAGAAAAGAACGAAATTGTTTCTTCGTTCTGAGTCGTGGTACATCTCGGATGCGTCCCAACTTTTCTTCATCCATTGCCAGGTGCCCTTCACCGACCACATGTCCAACGAATTCGATGGAACGAGATCCAACCGAACACTTGGTGGGTCAAATCGTTAGGCCAGCCTCTCGCACACGTTGGAATGTGTCTCGCAAAGTGGCAAGGTGTTCAGTCCAAGTCTTACTATGGCACAGAGTGTCATCCACATAATGTTCTGTATTATGTGCACCTGCCAACATCTTCCTCATCATGCGGTTAAAGGTCGCTGCCGAAATTACCAGACCAAATGGCATCTTTACAAATTGGAGCAACCACTTGGTACTACAAAAGAGGCCTTGGGTCGTGATTCTTCGGTGACAATGACTTGCCTGTATCATTTACTTAGATCAATCTTCGTAAAATACTGGACTTTACTGATATCTGCCATGATGTCATCGGTATTGCCCATCGGTTCCGAGTCAAACTTGGTGATGGCGTTCAAATGACGAAAATCGATGCAGAATCGATTTAAACCGTCCTTCTTCACTAAGACCACCGGAGAGTTGTAGGGAGCATCGGATGGTCCTATGACTCCACACTTTAACATGTTGTCGACTTCTTCCTGCACAACGGTCCGTGTGGGTTTTGGCAGGGGATATGGCTTGACTCTCACCGGCTCTTTAATAATGGTCTCAATCTTGTGTTCAACCAGATGGGTTGTACCTGGTACTTCACTAAAGATGTCAGAGTACTCTTCCAACAGACTTGTCACCTCCCTTCGTTAGCTAGTAGTGAGCTCGTCTGACATCTTGACATCTGTGTACGTTTCTTTTTGATTTGTAGATCCTTGCACTAGTACATGTTCATCATCGACAACACGAACTCCATTGTCCATTTCAGGGTGCAGTACAGCTATGGCTGCGATGTCAGATTTCTGATCTGCATCATCTTTACTTACAGCCCCACTTTGGTCACGAGATATGTAGAGTTTCAACAGGTTGGCATGGTATGTTTTGGTCTTTCCACCAACCCTTACTCGGTAGTCCATTTTGTTGAGTACCTCGGTCACTTCATAGGGACCCCTCCACTGCAGTAGCAACTTTTTACTGTCTGTTGGTAACAATATTAACGATCTCATGTCTTTTTGTCATAATGATGTTTCTATGCTTCACCAGAATTTCGTAAGTTTTCCCGCACCAGTTCACCTGTCTCTTCTAGACGATGTCGCAAGTCGAGGACATACTGTAATCATAAGTATTCCGTACGTCTGGTTTTTCATTGCCAGTCTACAACTCTTTAAGCACCTGCATGGGCCCTCGCACGGTCCTACCATACAATAGTTCAAATGGCGAGAAACCTGTGCTCACTTGTGGTACCTCTCAGTAGGCGAACAGTACTGCTGGTAAGTACCGGTCCCAATCTTGTGGACGCTCTTGGCACATTTTCTTTAACATACTATTCATTACATCGTTAGTACGGAGTGGTGAACAGTTGCTTCATGGATATCAACCGTGCAACTTCTTTCAATACTTCTGAGGTCACTAAGCACCTCTCTTGGGAAGCCAATTCTACAGAAGGTTTCAAACAATGCTTCTGCGACTCGCCCAGCTTCTATTCTGGGTAAAGGGACTGCGTCTGGGCATCTTGTTGCATAGTCTACGATGGTTAGAATGTACCGGTTGCCTTTGTTTGTTATCGGTGATACAGGACCAATCAAATCAAGAACGATACGCTGGAACGGTTCTTCCATAAGTGGCATCTCGCCCAATGACACTTTAGAGACCCTGCCCTTAGGAGTTGTTCGCTGGCAGATGTCACATGCTCTGCAGCAACGATTTATGTCACTGCCAACTCCTGACCAATTAAACCTACTGGCTATTCTCTCACTGGTCTTCTTCACACCAAGGTGCCCACCAACGATTGACTCGTTAGCTAGCGTCATAACCTGTTGTCGATATTTGACAGGGACAACTATCTGACGCAATTCTTTGGTGTTATTGGTATTCCCTCGGTACAGGACCCGCTTCTGCTTCTCATGCCAGTATTGTCCTCTACCACGTGTCCTTGCTAGTTTGTCTTTCTCAACAAGTTCTATGAGCTTACGTAGGGAAGAATCATGTTGTTGCTCGTCCTTCAATTTGCTGACGTCGAGACTTTCCACTGCGGATGGAGTCACCAACAAAGGCTTCATAGGTTTCTCTCTCTTCTCAGCGTGTGCTCTAGTAGTGACTGCGGACATGACACTACATTGTGGCTGCCACTTGGGATCTGGATCCTTGCTGACGCCAACAGCATTCCCTATGATGAGGTCGTATAAGGGTGTTCGCATACATATCACCTCGATTTCACCAACGAAGTATGGAGCGTCTACCTCAATCTTCGCTATGGGGAAGGATCGTGTTTTCCCATCTATTAACACACAGATGTGTTGTTTCCCCGACAGTTTACTTTCTTTGAGTAGGGACGTCTTCACCGCTGTACTACTGCAACCAGTGTCACGCATCTCGTTGACGTAACTCTCACAAACGGGCATATTGTGGTCAGCTGGAGGTTCTCTGTGCTTGTCACAGGCTCCTGTCTCTACGGGTATGGATGTCCCATCGACTAACTACAGACAGCCATCAACTATGTGCTGCTCTACCGGGCTACCCGTCGCTACCACAGCTTGACATATTCCCGCCTTCTTGGTGTCTTCTTTCTTAGTCTATTCTTGCTGAATGGAGGACGACTGCTCACTTGCAGCGGACCTTTTGGACTGTGATTGTTTCATCCAGCAGTCCCTGGTTAAATGACCTATGCGATGACAATTTAAACATTCCATGTCACCCTTGTTTCTAGTCATTGACGAATGAGGAGTCTCTGTCCTTTGTTCTTCTGTGTTGCTTGGCGGTGCCTGTCTTCTGGCTACCTGTCCCAAGTATTTCTTTGCGAACCCTTTGCCCAACAAACCAGTACAGTGGGCGTCCATGTACTGTTGAGCAATGGCCGACATCTCGTCTAAGGTCTTCGGTTTACTTTCCCTAAGGAAAACAGACATCTCAGGATGGCATACTCCCAGAAACTGCTCTTGTATCAGTAAGTCTCTGAGTCCATCATACGTCGTCTCGACCTCCACCAGTTGTGTCCATCGGTCGAAGTACCTTTTCAGTCGTGCCCCGAATTGGAACACGTTTTCATCCTTTTCAGGCTTGGATTCTCTGAACTTCGGTCGGAACCCGTCTTCGGTTAATTCATACCTGTGCAGTAGCGCCACCTTTAGTTGGTCATAGTTGTTAATTTGGTCGACGGCATGTTGTTGAATACATGTAAGCCTTTACCTATCAACAACGGACTCGAGTCCACAGCCCACTCCGATTTATCCCACTTCTGGCTTGTGGCGAACGTCTCAAATCGGGCTAGGAAGACATCCATGTCGTCGACTCGCTCGTCGAGCCTCGGCAGGTTGGGACGACTGGTACGTACACCGCTACTTGGAGCCCCAACACTAGGTGTCGCCTTGAGCTCAATCTGAAGTTGCAGTGTCTTCTGCTTCTCAATCTCAATCGCTTGGGCCCGCTCTGCTTGTTCCCGTGCAAGCTCTGTCTTTTCCAGCTCTTGCTTATGGGTACGCTCTGCTTGTTCCCGTGCATGTCTACCTTTTTCAGTTCTTGTTTATGCGCACGCTCTGCTTGTTCGCGTGCAAGCTCTACCTTTTCCAGCTCTCGTTTGTGAGCGCGCTCTTCACGCTCCAAGGCCTGCCGCAAGAACTTCCTTAACTCTTCACCGGTATAGCCGAACTGTAGAGACACGGATTCCACTAATATGGGGATATGTCGTGGTAGTATAGTTGGGGTTACCCGGTTCTTGGTTGAACGGTAGATAGTTGGCTAACAAGGTAGCAACAGCAAGTCGATGGAGAGCAGCATAAAAACTAACATAGTGGTTGAGTTTCTACTGACACACAAAGTTTATTAACTCTAGCTACAACATGTATAGTGAATAGAATTATGTGTGGAATGGGAGTGCAAAACAACAACAATATTGAGAGTTCCGGTGATTTCATCCAACTCATAAACATGAATGGAGTCTGGACAGCTGTTTGGCATATAGGGTTTCACTAGGAGTGGGCACTGGTCAGTGGCATAGTTAACAACAACACAAGATGTCAGGAATAGTTATATAACATAAACTGTTTTGTTGGGATAGTTGAACGTCATAGGAAGTGATGAAATTTGCACTTGATTAACTTCATGAGAATTCATTCACATTGACTTTAGTAGCTAAGAGCGATTGTGTCGTGCTTAAAACTGTAGAACTTGCAATTAGGGTTGCCTTTTTGCGGCCTCTTGGATTATCTACAATCTTGTCATCCCTGTCTATCCTGTGAATGGTTCTATTAATAGTCATTATGTACTTACACTGCAATGCAATGAATAGGTCAACTTCTCTTGTAAGAGCTTTATGTCTATAGTCCAAAGTTTCTGTAGCCCAAAGGTTATAATCCCAAGGCTCTGTAGTCCGAAGCTTCGATAGTACAACAACAATACTCGATGTCGGTTCTACGTAACCTTTGGACATATAACCTTACATCTAGGTTTTTCTGATTTTCGTACTATCGAATCTTCACCTTAGGGCGCCTTCATATTATAGAGGCGCAACCTTGGTAATTTGGTGCCAAAGGCATGCTGGACAGCAAGCCTGCAGCCATTAACCATTGGTGATTAGGTGGACAACTGTCAACGGGTGCACCGTGCCCCTTTTGAGAATTGCCTTTGAGTGACGAACGCGCTAAATGATTCTGACCTGACAACATTTGTTTGTATATTTTAGGACGTTAACTATGTAAAACAGTCTTCGCTCAGTTACATACGCGTTTATTACCAAGGTGACATGAGACAACGCCCAGATGCTACTAATTTGCAAGGCATTGCCTGTAGCAGATGGTTCTTCAAGTTCAATGGTAACGAATGCTCCAATCCTGGTACGATAGCTGGCATTATTTCTGTCCTTTCCTATGATGCTGTAGATTACAACCATCATCATCCCTCTGTTGGTGGGTATTTACCCTTTACATCATTCTTTTGGTTAATTACTTTGTCTTTTTATGGTGTCTATGTACAGGGTGATTCAAGAATATTACGATTAAATACCGACTTATTTTGGGTAAATTGTTTTCCAAATTTTCCAAAAGCCTGTCCCTATGCCCTTCAAATTTTGATTCATAGAGTTTGTTCAGAGATGATGATGTCACTGAAAACACAAAGTAAGGACTTGCTCAATCACAGTTCCTACATGCCTAAAACCTAACCATATGTTGAACTGAGTAGTAAATTCATTTTTATTACTGAGACGACAGTAAGTTAGTTACTTCACCACTCGATTTTTGTATGATGATCTGTTTTTGACTATTTTTAATGTTTGGTACTTTCCATTAGGGCAAAATGTTCTTTTCTGGTCAAAATTTCTTTTATCCCCATGGAGAAAACGGAAGACACTTTACAATACTTTTCAACTGGATACAAAGTCATTTTTCACCTTGGAGAAAAGTGTATTCCACCCAGGTGAGAAGAAGTGTTCATCTTGGTGTAAAATGATTTTCATTGTGTTTGAAAGTACCAAAAAGCACAAAAATGTGACGTGTTAGTTTAAGCAATTCACAACAAATGACAACCTATTTAAACCTGTTCGATTTTCAGTGGAAGGGCTTTGCAAGTTAGATGCTGGGACATACAACATACGTCTCTATGTTGAATCCTGCAGTGAGTACAACGACGCCGTCACGTGCTACGAGTCTCCCTGCCGTCTGGTGGCCGAGGAAGTGTTTTTAACAGAATAGAATGTCAAACGAGCGTATTACACATTCTGGAGTTATTTGATGGACAGTTATGTGTTGAATGTGAAGCTGCCGCACATACATTGCAGAAAAATATGTAAAACTTTTAGAGCGATAGAAAACCCTGTTTCAACTTAGTAACATTGTTTTAAGACTAAAGTTCTACGTCTTATGACTGTGATGTTCGAGGAATGTTTCTGGGAATAGAGACAATTACCCTTACAGTGTTCAGAAGATTGAAGTACGTTTGAAACCCATAGTACATGCAAAAGTTCAGCTGTAATTGACAAGCGTCACTATTCATGCGTGAACGACAGCCCGCCTCAAACCACTGAGTCTACATTGTGACCTTTATGAGGACTGTGTATTTTACTAAATGTTGTCATCTCTCTGGGCATGTAACCTTACAAGTCATGTGTGTGGCAAATAGTTTGCGCGGTACATCCAAAACAGGATGGCTACCATTAAAAGCGGTTATAACCCAACCTTCCCATTTCTGCCTACAAGAAAACACTTCGTCTGTACTCTTTTGCTCATGACGCATCGCCTTGACCAAAAACGTGAAAAATGAATGATACAATGTAGGTGAGACCTTGCGAGACTTTTATGAATCCGAGGCGTTATAGGAAATTGGTACATGGTGCTCAATTTCCTTAAGAATACCTCACACAATTACTGTACATGGACAGATGTGATACGAACAAATGTAATTTGTGCGAAAAAATTCCCAGTTACGGAACTTTCAAAGTATAGTGCGGACCACGTGATGTTACAGTGATGACCTAATAAGAGCGCGAGAAAGCTCTCTAAAAGCGTAGAAATTCTTGGTTATGTGCCTGGATATTTTAGTCGTGGCCCTCATGTTAAAAAGCTCGAACCGCGCAATTTCATGATTTTAGCATATCCTTCCTTAACGTTCTGTTGCAGCGCTCAGTTTTGACCAAAAAAAACTTGTCAGTGTCAAAAATACACGACTCCTTGGCTTCTTTTACCATTATGACTATTTAATTTTGGTTGAGTAAACAAACCTATTCACGTGACTTTTCCATGTAAGTGGATGGAAAAGCAAGGACAGTTAAAACCAATATTTTTCAAAAGATATATCGACTGGACTGTCAAATGGTTGCAATTATGACAATTCCGGTGTATGGTTTCATATGTACTTTTGTTCTTTTGTGATAAATAATGTGCACTCCCCACAATTGTCATAATTTTCATATAGTGGTGTTATCCGCTTTGGTTTTCAATAAAACATCCAAGAGCGACTGAATACCATTCGTGGCAATTATTTCCCATTTAATCCACAAAACTGCCGCCTAATGTCACCCACCCCATTTTCTTCAGTTTTGGGGAAGCTACAAAAGCCTCTACTGTGGTCTTAGACATTACGCGATAGTTGCACATGACTTAAAATGGTTGTTTCACGTATGAAGTGATACTGGGCGAATTGACTGAAGGAACTGTAATAGGGTATGATGTATTCATTGTGGTAGCTATGTGTAAATAAAAGCTATATGTCTAGTTCCAACAGTAGACCAGTTTTACATGCAAGTTAGCATGAAGGTGAACTGCTTCATTATTGGAGTGCTGCAAGATGATTTTGATCACAATTGTTTTTTTTTATTTTTTGTTATCATTTTCGGTGTTGTATTTTCGTAGTTCGGCAGTGAGTTATATTCATGCAAACCAAAATGCAGTTTATCTTGTAATTTATCCCATACGTGTTGAATAAGTCGAGTGCAATAGGGCCATGTGATATTGTTTTCCTTATTGCATTCCTGTGACTACTGCAACAGTGCCCTCTGATATGACGAGGTGGGTCAATGTGGACTCGACGTCGTTAGCCGGTTCGATCATCAAACTTTCCCAAATAGCTTGAAGTATTAAAATTGCAATTGTATAATTAACACTCAACAATGAGGTCCCAAACGTAACATCTGGTACAAAACTGTTAATTATGTCTCTTTTTTATTTGCTAAATATCATATCGTTTGCAACTCAGGCCCCGATTCCTCGGTAACTTCAATATCAAATATTTAATTATTTTCAGGAATTGTTACAATTTCAATGCTTTACCGTTGCTTTCATCTTTGTTGTCTCTTTTGAAGTAATAAATCTTTATATTTAAAGCTGTTTCTTTTACTAGAGAAAACTTGTAACCTAACCCGCAAGTACATACATATAGGATGTGATCCGCCGCGTGAACAGTCTGATTGAAGTATTTAAAGGCGAAGGCAACCGTTTTTCATGTAATTGTTAGCAAAAATAAGGTTCGTTGGTTATCCCAGACATATTTTTCACTTTATTACAGCTTTTCGTAATTCAATTAGTTATTCGTTCTTTACTCCGGAAGTGACGTTTTGGGAGGCAAGAATTTCTCGCCAATTTCTTTTCAGTCTGACTATGAGAGCTATCGAGTCAGTTTTTGTTTACGAGTCAGTTCTGAGCTATCCTTAGTGCTTTTTAGTTTTTGTGTAAAGTTACCTGTAACTTGCAGTGTTTACAAGTGCTCAACTTCATCACACGTTTTTCACTAACCGACCAACAATATTGTCCGTGCCCAGTTCCATTCACCGACACTTTTCATCATAGGGGTGACTGTATTACCTGTGGGGCACCTGTATTTCCAGTGTCCAGTGTCACTCACCAACATATTCCACTCTAGGGCAAATGTATTGCCAGTGTCCTGATTCACTCATCCCGATTTTAGTCATAGGAGCAAATGTATTGCTAGTGCCCAGCCCACTTTTCATCACTACTCTACCACTAAACTTTTCACTACCGACCAATTATTCTCATTCCTTAAAATACTTGTTGTTGGTTAACTTCCTAGTCTATCTATTGTTATTCTCTCCATGTTAGCTTTTTTTAACAAGGACTCTAGATGTTTCCATTGCCGCAGTTCTATGTTCCCTTGTATGTATGTATTTAGGAATATACCCATATGTATTTCTGTACGTATGGCATACATATAGGTTATACAACGTAAGAAGCCCGAGTTCAAATACTTTTGCATATCACGAATCGAGATATGATAACACACTGGTACAAACACGTACTTTGTATAACCTATTTATCCTATGCGCCACACTGAGGATTCTTTAAAGAAGCGGGTTTACACAGATTGCTCCTCTTGTTTTGTTGTGGTTTATCATCTTTTTTCAATGATCATCGCAGATTGCGTGTCACGTATACGTGCACGCAATATTTTTATGAATGAATTTTTGACACGGCAGTTCAAGTGGTATTTTACAACAGCTACAGGCTTGGTGTGCATATCTGCTATTTTCAGTATTTTCGTCAGAGTTTGAGCTAAATCTTTTTCTAAGTTAAAGTCTGCTTACATTTCTGACGATTTTTCTTGACTTTGCTGAGTAATATCTGTGCAGGACACGTTGTGGCTGATGCACGTTCAGACACTTCTTAAAAATGCTCCTTACGCGCGGTTCTTATCATTTTTAGATAGAAAGTATTCCAAAAATTATCATAAAATTGACAAAAATACAATGTTTACAGCAGTTGCACTTTTTTCGGCTCGACGTATTTTGATTGTTTTGAGAACGAATTGACTCATATTTGACCGTAAAGAACCTTAACTGGTGTAGTGCGATAGGTGACAAAAAGGAGGCATGCATTGGTAATGTATATTGCTTTCTTAATCCCAAATATATTGTGGCAAGTTCGAGACTTTTTGTAATTTAAGTGTCCTGCTCAGGTGCAAAATTTCATTGTATATTTAGAAAAATTGTCTATAATATTTTTATTTCACTTTTTGTTTAGTTTGAGAACGCATATCTTAGTATTGGAATTTGAAAACATTGCGCACGGAGCTGAACCCTAATTGATGCTATATATACAACTATGTTTCTACTAATTGTAGTGTATTGTGTGCTCAGCAGGGAATTTTGGCGAGAAAGCAGGCATCCGTATTCCACGCACGTTGAATACTGAAAATCCATATTCAACGCGCGTTGAATACGGAAAAGTAGTTCTTCCATATCAAATCCCACAATACGACCCGTATTTCATGGACATAATATCACACGAATAGGATAAATATAGATTATTACATGGCGAAGTCGTTATCCCCCGTTATCTAGAGCCCGAGTGGATTTTGGAGAATTATCGCCCGAGGGGCGTTAGCCCGAGGATGATAATGCTCCAAAATCCACGAGGGCTCTAGATAAGGGGGATAACGGCTGAGAACATGTAATAATCTATTTATACCACATACTAAACGAGAAACATTGCAATGAATCGATTTACCTTTTCTGACTCTCCACGGCTTTGTAACTACTTTCTATGTCAGAGGCCCGGGGTCGGAGGTCGTGACCTTTTAAGAAAAGCCGGGCTATTTTTGTCAAATAATGCTTTTACACAACACCAATTGAAAACTTAAATATTATAGAAATAAATTGAATTTATAAATTAAGGTTTACCAACTATTATAGCTTAAAACACGTTTTTTTCACGCTAAGCTTCGACCGGGAAATTATCGTCTGCTAAAGTAGGTTACCACTGATAAATGAATATAATTCTCAAGTCAAAGATCCTGACGACACGATACCCGCATTCAAACTGGAGATCGGTGATTTACAAGTAAGAGGACATGAGAGAAAAATTTCACTGAATTAAGATATCATTTTTATGGAAATTATGTGTCTTATTTTTCGTAGCGTATAAGTACAGTATAATGCTGTTTGTTGAACATGGGATTATTGCCCGTGCTCATTTAAGTATTCTATTTTCACTCTTGATGACGTCAGTCGCTGCATGGTGTAGTGGTAAAGTCGGCGACCAACAATTCCACGGTTGTATCTGCCATTTGACGCTAATATTGTGGTATAAAGTGTACATATTCTGTACGTCACCTTATGTATATTCTTTGGTTATCACCGCTCCGTGTTAGCTGTGTACTCTCACATCGATTCCCTGTTGTGTGTTGTATATATTTTTAGATTACCATGTTATCCAGCTTTCCATGATAGCCTCTTTCTTATATTCGTAGTTGCTTTTACTCCATTTTACCCAAAACAATATACTTTACTCTCTGTTTAGCTCGCTCTTCAATGAGTGGGCGGATGCATCCTTCTGTTGCGTCTGTGGCACATTGCCACCCATATTTACAGCTCAACATATTACATAACTTTTGTATTTATCAATACCTGTAGTAGTTTATTTTATCAATTTACCTAAACATCATTCAACAAAGAATGGACTCACCGGAGACAGCCCAAGAGTTGTTATCTCTGCGGCGAAGGATGTTAAAGTTGAGTTTCCGATGAGTTGCCAGCAGTCACTGGTACGGTGCGCGGCTTTAGACGCTCTGCGGCTGGGTTAAAGATCTTTTATAGGCCTAACTATCCCCAATTCCCGTACCAGGATGAATTTCAAAAATAACTTGACTTGGCTGCGTTAGATGTGATATGCGACGTTGATGTTGAAATTGCGCCATATTTTTTATGTTGATTTCCTTTGTTGGTTTATAATTCATATATTGCAATGTAGGCATCCTGGGGAGGCTTGGATGTACTTGTGACTGTAAAGTCGTCAAAATTTATCCATTCCCATGCTGACGATTTAACACAGCATGTGTAATGACCACCCGTCGTGTTTCTTCCATGGTGTTCAATGACTGCTTTTATTTTGTAGCCGGAGAGATCATACGAGGAAATCTTTGTGTTGATTTTTTCACCATTAGTCGTGGTTCGTAAGATATGAATACAAAGGTATTTTGGCGGTTTTACTAATGACCATGTGAGCTGGCCACTGAGACTATTACAGTGTGGGCAACTAATGTCCTCAAGCTGTGCCACAACTCCTGCATAGTTATTTCTTTCCTTAGCTTTGGGAGGTAGACGGTCAACTCCCAGTCTATCTGTGTTTTTTCCTTTGTTGTTGAGCAGTTATTACAACTCCTAGTATGTGTCCTTTTATCTCATCCTCGTGCATTTCTTCTTTGTATAGTAGCTTCGGCATCGCTTCGCAGTTAGCGCATGAAAATATGATTATAAAGTATTCATTTTTTATATAAGCTATGCTGCTTCTTTCTCATTATCACGTTTTGATTCGCCGGCAGGTGGCCCTCTTTGGATTCCCCTATTGCCTTACTGGTATCACGTGATTTTTTGTATTGTTTCAACACTGTGCCATTGTATATATTTTGTGGTCAACTCAGAAATTTTAATTCAATTTTTCTATAACCCTCCCTCCCATCCATTTTAAAGCTATTTATTTTGAATTTTCTCATGTCAATGTCTCAACATATAAAACTTTTGAATTTATCAATACCTGTAGTAGTTGGGCGCAGATTGCCATCCACGTTTACAGCTCGACATGTTATTAAATTTTGCATTAATTGATATCTGTATTATTTTAGTTTGTCATAATATAAACACCTCAGCAGAAGTTTGGAAATTTATGTTCACTCGTCCCTGTTTTCATTACTTGTTTATTTAAATTATGTGGCATACCAATGGAAAGATTACCAACAATACCACATTATGACAATGATTTTTTACATGCTGCCAAGGAGGGCTTGGTCTCAAAATGAATGTCGCAACTTTCCCTGTTTTTGCCAAGCGGTGTCACCACCTGCGATGCGCTGGTGATTAACTCGGGGGAGGGGGATGGTCCGTGTGCTGCTTTCTTGTTCAAGTTTCAATTTGAAATTGAAAAATGAAATCTGAAATAATAGTCAATATTTCATGATTCAATTTTCCATTCTCAAATAAACCACGAAATAATGGTCAATGTTTGACGTTTCAAATTTCCATTCTCAATTGAGTCATGAAATTGGGAATCGGCGTTCAATATTCTACGACGCGTTTTTCCAATTCCAAAACCGCTGCAATTAGTTGACAGGCATCTAATCAAAATGCGTCTAACATAATTAAAGATCCGCCCACGCGTCAATCAATTACGTCACCAGTAAACCAAACCTTGATGTTTCGTAAAACAACACTCTGAATTTGACACTGTCTACGCTTGACGATTGTTTATCATTTATCCAGAAGATGATACAAGAAAATAAAACATTTCAACCAATCAGGATAGTGTTTAGTAAAGCAACGCTGTGATTGGTTGTAAAGCGTCGGCGGTAAGAGGACTCATATTGAAACATGGAATATTGACAGGTCAATGTTTCATTTTTCAATTTCAAATTGAAAAATAAAAATATGAAATACGGAATCAAAATTTCATTTTTGCAATTTCAGACTGAAAATAGAACATTGACTTTTGAGTAAATATTTCATTTTTCAATTTCAAAATGGAAAATTGAACTGGAAACCAGCACACCGATTGGGGATAAAGACCAAATTTATGAGACTCTTGGTGATAGCATGGACCTCCAGCTGTTAGCAGGCTTGGTATGAATCGCAATTGTGCAAATTGTGTTTGGAGTGTCCAGTTTGCAGCTTTCTTCAAATGGAATGACCCGCATCCAGCCCAGACTTGAACCCTATCGAACACCTGTGGGACCAAATTTTTTCGAATGTTTATTATGAAAAATGTTTACCAAATCGGACGCGCGAGTAACCAACACAACCACTGGGGCTGATTACTGACGCAAGAGTGGAACCCCATCAAACAGCACCGCGTCGCCAGTCTAGTAAACAGCATGTGAAGGTATGTCGCTGTAGTGACTGCGAATGGTTCTTCAACCTGATACTGAGAAGAATATCAGTGTTGTCTACCAGTCAGTCTATTACTACTGTCTATAACTCAGTTGCTCAATAAATAAAGTGTTTTTAGGTGTTGCCAAATTGTCATAAGTTTTTGTTATCATGGAACCAGTCCTGTAATTGCTATTGAAAAAGCTGAATGTTCAAACTTGAATTGACAACATTCACTTTGCTACCAAGGTCTCTTTGGCAGCAAAGTTACTAAACACAATGAACATTTTTTGACAGAATGTGGTATCGTTGAAAAGGAGTATGACTGGGCTCTTCATTAGTATGCAATATGATTTAGTTAAACCAACAACAATGAAAACACGGACGAGTGAATAAAAATTTAAAAAAATATGTTGGGGTGTTTATATGAACTTTTATCTCATCCTCATGCGTTGTAAACTATCTCTTCGCAGTTAGCGCATAACGTTAACCAACTGGTGAGCCGCCATTTGATAGACTGCAACAATTGAATGTAACATCGTTAAGACCCGTATCGTCTCCGTCTCCTTGGTGTTCCTCAATGCGCGTTTGGATACTGCATATGGCCGCATCTAAAACACATATTAACAGAATTAATTATTTGTGAATAAGATTTTCTTTTGTCCGTGGAGATTGGTTGGACAGAAACTCGTTTCAAAGTAGTCGCGAACTGATTTTTGAAGTGACATTTAAATCCGTAATTTCAAAAAAACACAAGTTTTGATTTAGGTCGCTTATCGCTGTAAAATGGGCCTTACTCTGTTTAGAAGTCATCACTGGGCTTGGAAGAACTGAAGAATCGTTATTTTAGACCAAATTAAGCTCATAAAATCTCAAGGCACACCGCCGTCTTATTTTTTTAGACTGCCTGTTCTCCCGACCATCGCCTATATCGATCGCCACGGTTTCATCCTGGCGCTTGCAAATTATTGAGGGAACACGTGCCTAACCTTTAAGGGATGACCTTAAGCTTTTATAATTGCTCAAAAACATGAGAAAGGCAATTGATTCTATCTTTGGTTCGGACTCAGCCCTCCGTGAGCGGCCCTAATGAAAGAAGAAGGTATGTAAAAAAGAGAGAGGGGAAACGTGTGACCATTCATCCCATCACTTCCAAGATTGGGGACCTAAATTATGGAAGAAAATTTAATTTCAGAAACAGGAAATGAGCAGCAATTAATGTTATCATAAGAGCCTCTCTCCGCAGAGTTCCCAGTTTACGACACGTGATCCGCGCTTTCAAAAAGGAAGCAAGAGCACGACAGCTGGTTCCATTTTTCCAGAGAGTAGTCCCTGGAGAAATGCGGTTTTGCATTTCCTAAAAATTGTCTTCAGGAATTTTAAAATCTGTACCATCTATATAATACGTGAAAAAAACGTCCTGGCGAGGGGTCTTACAGTGACAATCCAGGATTGGTCGATAACAAAAATTTAATTTTCTCTCTCATATTTCGCCGTAGCTTTCTTTTCTCGACTGCAGAATCTTTGACTGCAGTTCAATCATTTCCCGCCATCTGTAAATTTCAACTGGATAGAGCAAAGAAGGGGGAGGATCTGAACACCATATAGAAAATATGCATTCAGTGAAACTCGCATACACTGCGTAGCACACGTGCCTTTGAAACAATGTGAAGGTTGTCCAGTGAAATGTCCTTCGACGCTACCATTCTCAGTATTTTTATAGTAACCGTCGTCGTTCGAATCCATTTTTCTGCACCAAAACTTAATGTCAGTTGCTGCCGCATCATCCCATTTACGTCCCTTGAAGAAAACAAACAGTCGTTAAACTTTAGTGAGCTAAAGCATCACAATGAGTTGAAATGCTCCCACGACTGCACTGCACATAGTATGCTTTTGGAAGCGTTAATAAATTTCATAAAAATGACAATTAGGAGTCGCAAAATATCCGAAGTAAATTTTTCATCTGTTGTAACAATCACTTAGGAATGCACTTGCCACATTTCACAAATATCTTGCAAAGGTTCGAGAGATACGACTGAAGATCCAAAAAAGCAAGGAATGCACACAATAGTCCAACTGGTCAATAGTTAAACGTCAACAATTTTCTTATAGATGTTTTCATGTACGTTAGGCAGACAGAGAAAAAGATTTTAAAATGACCAAAACGACTGATAGATGGCGTATATTTGTATGATTCATCCGAAAATAGATGCGTGTTCTGTACTCAATAGAGAACTAAATGCCAAACTTCATAAAATTGTCTCAAGGAATTTGGAAGATACAGATGCAAAAAATGCCACAAGAGGGCGCAGCGGCGGTCAGATCCTCTAGGAAGTCATCATCACTCGTTGTTTCATTCATAACAAAACACTTACATGTGAAGAAGGAGATTCAGCTGCCGACGCACAGAAAATGCCGCAGTAGTCAGACAAGTCCGAAAATGTGCCTCAGTCGTATTGTTCTCATAAGGGACACGTTTGCCAATATGCATAATTATGATCCTTGCGTCAGTTTGGCAGGTAGAAAGGCAGAACCATCAAATAATATTGAAAATGGTCACTTGGTGGTGAAGAATACGACTACACTGTGAGTGTATTTTCATCTATTTAGCAGAAACCCATTTGTAAAAGGGAGTATATTATGCACTCAACTATGAAAACGCAGTTGTTGTATTGCTCAGTGGGAGTCTTTCCATGCGTTCATGAGTAGATCGCATTTACTAGTTGCAGAAACGGCCATCCATACACTTATTACTGATTAAACTTGAAGTTCCGAAGGCTTGCTCTGATGACTTAGAGCTGCATTTCGCCATCTTTAGTTGGCTATAAACGATCACTGAATTAGCCCTATTTCTCTCTTGAAATCGATCTCGAACCGCACAATGATGGCATTCTGTTTCCGTTACCAACAAGAACATCAGCAACTCAAGAAAACGCTTCAGAGTTTATTGGGATTGGCCAACAATAAAATTTGAAAATGGCGCATCTACGCTTTGTCTGTGACTGAATTTGGTAATGGAAATGGAATGTTATAATGGTAAAGATTATTATGAGACCGACTCAATGAGAGTGTCGCCTAACTTGATTTTCCTAATTCTCCGAAATGTAGCTTTAGCAATAAATGCACTAAAATTGTGTACTCTGCCAAGAGTGGAATGTGATCTGCTGCTAGTGATGGTATCGTATGGTGTTCGATTTTCACACCAAAATCTAACCGTAGATTTAAAAGGATACCAAACCCGGTTTTGGCCTAATAACAGATACTAAATACATCTTTCCCATTCAGTTCTCTAAAACAAAATAATGCTCTGTAACCCTTGACAACTCTCAAAAGTTTGGAGGAAAATTTGATAACTCCTTTCAAAATCTGGTAAACGGGCAAGCGTGACCTTCACATTTAGCGAATTACACGGCAGCTGTGGGAAAGACCACCCACCAAGGACCATAATGTCCGTGAGATAGGAAGTGTGAGCGTTTAGTTGACTCCTTCCTTGAACTTAAAAGATTGACGCCAATTATGCATCAGAAGGTGACAGGACGAGTACTGGTGGAAATCATTAAAAGAGGAATTAGTACCCTTTTACGATTTGAAGACCCTTATCAAAGCTTTCTGAGTGGTCCATAAAAATGCTTGAACCAAATTTCTTTCAAGTCTCGGGTGAAATAATCCTTCAATATTACTTCACATTTTTTCAAATTAAATTGATTTTCTTTTGTGCACATTTCTTTTCTGCATACGTGTCATTGTACTTTGAACATGCTTGCAAAATTAATTTCAGTAACGTCCTATAAAAATCTTAAATGTTGTAACCTTTTCTAAATCACCTACGTTTCACTGCCTTATGTACCATGGCAATTACCTTACCGAGGTCTTTCAGATAGTTACCTAACCATGACTGCGTCCCATACACCCAAAACGATAGCGAAGCACCGGATGCGAGAAGTCTCCCGTTATAGAATAGAAAAGTGAATTTTATCCCACAACACTTAACCTCACCGACCAATCATCTCAATGGCCACGCATTTCCCCCGGGATATGCTATAGTATTGTCTCGAGCAAACATATTGACGCGAGCTGTCAGCTCTGCGATCGTTCACTCGAGACAGACACATGAGCTCCTTGCCCTCGGTGTGCGGAGGCTCTTAACCACGTCGATCATTTCCGTGTTCTTCATCTTCTGGTGGTAATCAACTCTGATAACGGAATGTTTCACACACGTAGCGCGCACACTCATCCGACGTTTTCTTACTCATATTGCTCGGTTCAGTTTTGTGTCTGCCAGTAACGCATAATTACATTTGGTCCAATTTCAGCTAGTCAGCGGGGGTTTTAACCCTTTAAAATTTATCGAGATTGTTACATTTGTTATGTACTATTGTTAGACTGTAACCAACATACCTAAAATTCAGTATAGAATACATTACATTACATACCTGGAATAATTCAACTCGTAAGTCGAAACCAGTCAAAAATTCATTCTTTTCGCAAAATTGCCACATAGACCAAGTCCCAAGATGGCCCACCGAAGATAATACGCGGTAGTCATAATCAGTCCTCTCTTTATCGGGGCGTGCACACATTAGTTGGATGCCATTTAATCCCGTGTCGTCTCCACTACCTTGGTCAGGCTCCACCTTCGTACGAAAACCTACGAAATATTCATGTGCAAATTATTTTTATGTACTCAATAGGTGGAATTAATCTTGAAAGTCGACATGTTGAATCATTAGCAAACAAAATTGAATAGACTCGTAAGGATTACGTCTGCTTGATAAACACGCATTCTAGTGGATGGGTAACCCCTTCTCATTGCAGTAATGTAAAACAAAGGGGACAGCATTCCCATAAAAAGATTTTAGTGTGCTCTGATCTTAGAAGGAAATCGTATGAAGTAAATATTTGGAAAAAAACCTGATAAAATACAGTTTATAAATTATATTTCATTTTCCTCCTATTGCTCGTATGTATACGACATTGTTTGTTACGCTACACCGGAAAAGTAATATTCGTACCCATCATCTGCATCAAGTGGTCACGTTCATTGGAATAATGAGATACATAACTCAATGGTATAAAGACTCGTTTGCAATCAGGCGCAACATTATTTGGCACTTATATTCCTGGCAAAAGATGGCCCATTACGATTTTGAGCAGTCGCCTGACGGGTTGATTTTTGGCTATTGTTACGGTAATAATTGACAATAAATTAAATACAAATAATTATCCCAGAAAGCGAACATTATATCCAGTCTTCTAATTATAAAACAGCGAATTACTTAAGTGAAAATAATATTGAGCAAAAACACCAAAAGTAAAGAAAATAAAAAGCAAGAACAAAATCATACGGTTATAAAGGGGAACTTATTTTAATATAATAATGTACAAAAACTTACACAAAACAGAACAAAAACCAGATCGTAGCTATTAGTACAGTTCCTTATTATGACATATAAAAATAAAATCACTAACATTTCTAAGTAATGGAGCATTACAGTAGTGATTCAAATCGTGACAACCATATAACAGAAAGCTCGTTTTTATTCCTATTAGTAAAAGTTTGATTTGAAGGCTGCGAAACAGCTGTTCACGCTCATGCGTTATGAATGGGGCATGAGATCAAGTAATGAGCATCACTATTAATTGCATCACAGGTACATTTATCAGAAAAAAAAGTTATGTTAGAACTGTCAACTGAGGTGCAACCTCGCTCGCAATTGGTTAGCGAGAATTTCCTTTTCACGTAGTAAACATAATTTGGTAGTAGGACGAAGTGTGAGATTATTACCTTTAAGAAATGATTTAACACATTTTTTTCAATTCAAATTGATTGGGCTACATACATTAAGCTCTAGTGGTAAACTATTCCATAAAAGCAAAACCGGCAATAATCGGTGTTTTACTAAAATATGGCAGATATTGACGGGAATTGTGTATACAGTAGCAGTTCAGAGATGAATATTGACAGAATATGTATCACGTTTATACCGATTGGTAATAGTTAAATTTGATATATTAATTTCGCGGATAACTTTATATGAATACGTTGTCAAGTGCTGTTTCCGTAGCAGGGGGAGATAAGTCCAGTCGAGAGAACCAAAGACTTAAATTGTACGAGACCCATCGACTGCCCCTGCCACAGGAAGAACAGCTTAGCCTTGGTATTGAAGTCTATCAAGCTTACAAAATATGGTCAAATCGGTGATTACAAATAATATCTGCATAGCTATAATGAGGAAGATTGAAAGAGTTATAAATCAAATCTGAGGGGCAACTGGAAATAAATTTCGAAAAATTTCTGAATGGGTTGAGATGTAAATAGAAGTCTTTCGTTTGTT